>CM032452.1:95183772-95721272 GCA_019049505.1 Pachyrhynchus sulphureomaculatus | reverse complement strand
AAGAGTAATATAACTTTAGGTTCAAGCCCATTTCTGTCACAGTATGATTTGACTGATGGGCAAAAACTATTAGAATACCATTCTTGAAAAATTTCCCGTGTAACCCACGCCTTTCTGTTTGATCGCCACACAACTGGTAGACTTGTCTTGTCTGTGCCTCGCATTGCACGGGGTGTTTCTGAATGGTACACTAGTAAAGGTTTCAGTTTGAAATCACCAGTGGCATTACCACCCAGCAGAAGTGTTAGTCGATCTTTCGCAGCTTTGAAACCACTGGCTTGACGTTCTTCCTTAGAAATGAATGTTCGAGATGGCATTTTTTTCCAGTAAAGTGCGGTCTCATCAACATTGAAGATGAGACAAGCAGGAATTTTCTCTCGTCTAACGAAGTCTTGAAACTTGTCTGGAAACTCAGCTGCAGCTTGAATGTCCGCGCTGGCTGCCTCGCCTGTTATGTGGATATTGTGAAGATTAGAACGCTGCTTGAACCGATGGAACCAGCCTCTGCTGGCAGCAAAAGTCGGAGTGGCACTCCCTTCTCCTTCTTTTGTTTTCAGCATCTCATACAAAGATTTTGCTTTTGTGCATATGAGATCTTGACTTAGTGGTGTGTTCTTCTTATTCAAATCTTCGATCCAGACTGACAGTAATTTCTCCATTCTTTCTAAGATAGATGATCTCGAACGAGAAAGTTTTGTTTCACTTATAGGTGTTGAACCTTCGCTGGAGATTTTAATTTTTTCCCGATTTTTATAAATCGTTCTCACAGTCGATTCTGAGAGTCCAAAATCTCTCCCAACAATTGTTGCTTTGCCTCCATTTTCCATTCTTCTTAACACTTTCATCTTCAATTCCAAAGTGACGCTTTTACGCTCTTTTTTCTTTACAGGCGGCATTTTTAACGTAGGGTTAAATTATGTATGTATGTATCTCCAATAAATATTAAAACAAAACTGCCAGCCGACCGAACTAACATTACGGAACAAATGAACACACGAAACGAACGAGGAAATCCCCATAGAACAAAGTCGAAGGACAGGGAATTCCCAATTCTTCAAAGAGAATATTCAGAGAAAGCGGGGATCCCCCCGCGACCATAGAGAAGTTAATGACTACATGAGCGCGAAATTTGAAATTCGCGTTATAGTGAAACCGCGCATAACGGGGTCGCGCTAAGCGGGGTATTACTGTATATATATATATATATATATACCTATATATATATATATATATATATATATATATATATATATATATACAGGGTGCCCCATATGTAAAGGAATAATAATTTTTTTTTATTAATTTATTAATCAGTGTATCAAAAAAATGTTTGAATAAAAGGTATAGGGTGTTATACGGCGCACATGCTGACGTTGACAATAATAGAATGTTTTGAACTGTCAGTTCGAAGAAATTACGCCATCTTAAATTTTTTTAAATTGAAAGCCCCGTATATTATTTTATTTTTGAGTCCTACTAAAAATTCTAGATACCATATGTTTAAATTGAACTGCTTTAGAATTATTGATATTTAAAATTAAGGAGATCAAATTAAAAGATAAAACTTTAAGCTGGCTTGTGTCAAACATTTACTGTCAGGTAACAACTTAACGCGTCAAAAAATGATTTATTGACGAAAACGTTTGCTGCTGCATTTTCTGAAACGACAATTTGAGCGTAATATTATAATGGTACATTTAACAGAAACTGAAAGAATCATTTTGTTAATGATGGTTGGTTACGGATACCGTAGGAGAACACAAGAGGAGGTGCGTGATCTTTTTAACGCAGAATATCCGAATCGAGAACTTATTACCCAATCCGTAGTTAGCATAACATTAAAACGAGGATCGTTCTAAATCTGGACCTCCAAATGTTAAAACAAGCGATGATAAAAAGTTAGATGTTTTATTGGAAATTACAGAAAAACCCTAACCTTAAGTCTTATACTGAATGAAGAAAAATTGTATCCATACAAACCCATTTTATTGCAAGAATTATCTGAAGATGACTACGATAGATGCGTTGATTTTGCGAGATCATGATGGAACGAATCAATAATGATCCTAACCTAATTCCTAATATTGTTTTTTTCTGATGAGACCACATTTCAGAAGGGTTAACAGGCATAACTGCCGGTACTGGTCTACTGAGAATCGCCACTGGATAATCGACAGTCGTGCTCAAAGACCACAAAAGATAAGCGTGAGGGCACGGATTTGTGGACGTCATATCATTGGTCCCTTTTTTATCGATGGAAATCCTACAGGACAGCAGTATTTACAGTTACTCCATGAGCAAGTTATTCCAACTTGTGCAGGTATTTTTCCCGATGAAAATAATTTGGATCCCCTAACAGGAATTTGTGGTATCAGCAGGACGGAGCACCTCCTCACTACGAAATCAATGTTCGTAGATATTTGGATGCGATTTTTTCCTAATCGATCGATAGGCAGAAGAGGTGCTGCCTGCAAGGAGTCCCGATCTTACGCCACTCGATTTTTTTTATGGGGTCGTTTGAAAACCAAAGTTTACCGAAGTCGACCTAAAATTGTAGAAAGTTTACAACAAAGAATTCAATATGAAGTAGCACAGATCACCCCGGATTCTCTGCAAAACTGTTTTCAGGCTGTTTATGACAGATTGCTGTTAACAGTAGTCATTTTCAGCAATTGTTACCTTAAAAATAAACCTAGAGTATTTGTGTCTTTTTTTATTTTAAATGATACTAATTCCAAAACAGTTCAATTTAGACATATGGTATGTTAGACAAAATATATATGTATATATATATATATATATATATATATATATATATATATATATATATATATATGTATATATATATATATATATATATATATATATATATATATATATATATATATATATATATATGTATAGATATATGTATGTATGTATATATATATATATATATATATTTATATATATATATATATATATATATATATATATATATATATATATATATATATATGTATAGATATATGTATGTATGTATATATATATATATATATATATATATATATATATATATATATATATATATATATATATATATGTGTGTGTGATCGAGAGAAGGGTGTCCAGTAACACTTAATTTTCGACATGAATGTTAATCAAATTTTTCTAATTCTAGACATTTTTAAAGACAATTTATTTATTATTCGACACATGAAATACTTTATAATGTATCTACGGAACACCCTCATTACTATGATAAACAATAAACAGATTGATATTTTCCGCGATTTATGCCCCTTCAAACCTCCACCCTCAATTATTTGTGTGGTATAGCGCTTAATTCTCTCCGGCCACAGCTACAGCATTACTATGATTCTAAAGAAACACCTACGGTATGTTTCCAGAAAAAACCAGTGGTGTGCCAAAAAAAAATTCTGGGCTAATAATAGGTATAAACCAAAAAAAAAAAATATCTTCCTTCTATATTATACTGGTGCCTTATATCGCAATCCTATAGCACATCAACAAAAACTTTTTCATAGCTTTCTTCTCATTAATATTCGACCATGCATATATTATTTTTTTCCTATTTTAGAGACCCCGGAACAGAGAGAAGCAAGACTGAAAAAAGAAAGAGAAAGAATGTGGCGGAAAAGACATGGCGTGATGGAACCAACATCACAGGAAGAAAATGATATAGCGAGTCAAACATTACAATTACCACTTCAAGAAAGCGAAACTCAGCTGCTAAATTTCAATCCGATCTTTCCAACAATTTTAAATATGCTTCCGAAAAATTTAGAGAACGTATTTCCATCACATATAGCAACAAAACCTCAAACTGATGTTGAATCAAATATAGAACCGCATCCTCAAAGCGATGTCGAGCTATATACAGAAAAAAATTCTCAGAATGATGTTGAGTTAAATAATATAGAAATAAAACACGAAAATAACGTTGATTAACATATATAATTTTGGGAGATGTTAAATAATGTTAAAATAGTTTTTTTTTTAAATAAATTTTGTTGTACAAATAGTGATAATAAACCAAATAAACAAAATGGTGCATGTTAAATGAGTTAACGTAGATGAAAAGTGGAAACGCTTTATTATTTTATACAAACACAATAAATTGGCGTTACAATAAGAGCTGTGTTGTCTAAATTTTTTTAATAATACTTGTTTTTCTCCATCGCTTCAATATTTTCAGGGTCTATCTATGTCTGTCCTCCATATATCCGACATGTCTCTTGTGATTCTAACTCGATTTTATCTGTCCTTTTAACGTCCATTAATTTATATGATCTATTTAGTTGGTCTGTCTAATGCTGTCATCTCCGTCTTTATCCATAACGACCTTTCCCGCTATTGTGCGTATGATTTTCAGTTCTTTCACTTCGAGTGTCTCGGGATTCCCCTGCGTATGCAAGCATACGTCTAATTGTGTTCTTGAATTGTTTTGGTATCTCGTTTCCAAACTGAGTTTTTTTTTAAATATTTCTCAATAAAAACAAAAAATAATTAAGCACAAATTTAGAAACAAATAAGACAACAACAAAGTTCAAGTAAAAAACAAATTAACATCAGTACTAAAAGCAAGGGAATCTGTACTAGGAATTCTACACGGTAGAACATCAGCCACCGAAAGGTCTTTTAGAAATGAATATATCATTTAGAATATTGTATTTGTAGTATGAAGAAAATATAAAAACCCAGTACAATATACATATTTTTCAATAATATTTTTTAAATTTGAGTTTGGTGTTTCGTCTCAATTGTCAGGTGTTTGTTTTGCTATAATACATATGTATGTATGTATGTATGTATGTATGTATGTATGTATATATTTATATATATATATATATATATATATATATATATATATATATATATATATATATATATATATATATATATATATATATATATATATATATATATATATATATATATATATATATGTATATATATATATATATATATATATATATATATATATATATATATATATATATATATATATATATATATATATATATATGTATATATATATATATATATATATATATATATATATATATATATATATATATATATATATATATATGTATATATATATATGTATATATATATATATATATATATATATATATATATATATATATATATATATATATATATATATATATATATATATATATATATATATATATATGTATATATTTATGTATATATATATATATATATATATATATATATATATATATATATATATATATATATATATATATATATATATATATATATATATATATATATATATATATATATATATATATATATATATATATATACAGGGTGCCCTATTTGTTTGGAATAATGATTCCACAACATTTATTAATCAGTACATCAAAAAAATGTTTAAATAAAAGTTATAGGATGTTATACGACGCACATGCTGACGTTGACAATAAAACGTTTTGAACTGTCAGTTCGAAGAAATAACGCTGTCGTGATTTTTTTTTAAATGGAAAGCCCTGTAGATTATTTTATTTTTTAGTCCTACTAAAAATTCCAGATATTATTTGTCCAACATACCTTATGTCTAAATTGAACTGTTTTGGAATTATTGTCATTTATATATATTTATATATATATTTATATATATATATATATATATATATATATATATATATATATATATATATATATATATATATATTACTGTGTAAAAAAAAATATTTTTTCTTTAACAGTGTAACACACTTTTATACCTATATTTGCATCTACCCCTACCAATCTTGAAATGATCTCTGTTTCCATATATATTTTAAAACTGTGTCTTTTAAATGACTTTAATTTTTTCAACAAAATTATAAATTTCAGTATATTATACTCGTAATGTAAAAAAATTGAAAAGTAAAATTCCATTCCCAATTTGTTAATTTTTTTAGCATTCCCAATTTGTAATTTTTTTTTAGGATATTTCTAGGGTGTCAAATATTGATTTTTTAAAATAATTTCTGGAATAAGCCACATATTCTAATGTTATGTCATCTCTCAACAGTCGATGATCACTTTGTGTTATTAAGGGGTAATATAACAATTAATAACAGAAATTTCAAATATATTCCTTTGAAAGGACACCCATACGGAAAAGAATTTTTTTTATTTAAAATTTTTATAATATCATAATTAATATTTACAAGATAATGCTTCTTGGACTACAAAAAGATAACTATACAGACTAGAAAAAATAGGGGGAGATCCTTTATAAACGTTGTTAATTTTTTTCATGGGTATAGCACACGTGCTGCAGGCAAATCCCTAAAGCGCTGTAGGAGTGGCGTGTGTGCGCAAAAAGCAATTCACGTTGGTCTTGAATCGCTCTTAGTTGTACATTGTGAGAAATACAGTCCTCTGCCAACTCCAATTTCAAAGGGATGATGTTCTTCACATAAAACGTTGGAAAAGTGTTGTATGAAGAGACACAAACTGAACTGGGAGGAATTAGGCAGGTTACATCTATCAAACACTTTCCATGAAAATTCTGGTAGAATAGACTTAAGTCGCCAACCAGTCTCCAATGTGCCAAAGTATTAAGATCTATAGTGAGTTCTGGATCTCCAATTAGGAGAACAGCTCTTTTTTTTTTTCATGGGTCTAGCACACGTGCTGCGGGGAAGTCCCTAAAGCGCTACAGGAGCGACACGTGTGCGGAAAAAGCGATTCACGTTGTTCTGGAATCGCTGTAAATTGTACTCGGTGGGAAACACAGTCCTGGGTAAGCCATTCCAAAGGGATGATGTTCTCCATATAAAAGACTGCTTGAAAAGCATTGTATGAGGAGTAAGAAGCTGAACCTCATATGGATGTGAAGTATCAGCGCGACGTGTACTTCTAACATGCACCGCTCTGGGAGGAATTAAGCGGGCTTCATCCTTCGAACACTCTCCATGAAAATACTTGTAGAATAGACTCAAGTCACCAACCGTTCTTCGATGTTCCAGCGAATCAAGGCCGCCGGTCAGTTCTGGGTCTCCAATCAGACGAACAGCCCTTCTCTGACCAGAATCCAACAAATGCAGTGTATCTTTGGGAGCGCAGCCCCAAGCATGGGATCAGTATTCCATAGTTGGTCGAATTTGAGCTTTGTAAAGAATTAACAGTTGTTGTGGAGTGTAAAGCTTTCTGGTTCAAACTAATATTCCCAACTTTTGCGAAGCTCTCCTTGCTATGCCTGCAACATGTTCATGCCAGGACATATTTGCTCCCAAATTAACGCCCAACAAATTGAGTGATGAGGGGAATGGAGTGGCCCGACATAACTATGTCGGGTTCAGCAACTTTAACTTTTTTAGAAAAAACTGCCGCCTGGGTTTTTGTAGAGTTAAATTCCACTTGGTTACTGTCACCCCAAGATAGAATTTCTTCCAGGTCTTTGTTAAGTTGAATGACTTCCTGCTATCTGCGGATATTCGCCTGAGCAGCCGATGTCTGAGCATTCAAAGTGAATTTTTCTGATTAGAATCCAACAAATATAGTGTATGTTTGGGAGTAACGCCTCAAACATGGGAGCAATATCGTTGGTCGAATTTGAGCTTTGTACAGAACTAATAATTGTTGTGGAGAGTAAAGATTTTTAATTTGAAATAGTATTCCCTGCTTTTGAGCTCTATTTGTTCTGCATGCAACATTCTTATGCCAAAACATATTTGCTCCCAAGTTAATGCCCAGCAACTTTTAGATAATGTGGTAGTACTGCCATGGCCGTTACTGCATTTCTGAAAACAACTACTACCTATGTATATGGCCAGACCAAATATACTTAAATAAATTAATTAATAAAGTATACCGACTTGATGGCATTGGACCCAAGACCTTCTGCACCATAAACACGTTACTAATGCCATGGGCCGCCACATATAGTACATGTCATACAGTGATTACAAGATTTTACTTGACAAGCATGATAAGTTAATAGACATTAAACATTAACATACATAAAATCACTCTTCACTGCATAATAAGGTGAGTTTATAATTGTAAATTTTATAAATTTTGAGAAGTTTTACATTCACGTTGTATAAATAATTTTTTATAAAATTGAACACTATTTTACTACCAGACCTTGTAAAAAATTGCATTTTTATTTTCCATGTTAAAGGTAAGTATTATTTTATTTGCTTTTCACTATACTGTTAGTTACTTTTAAGATAAATAAACCTGCATGGAATGCAAAAAAAGCATTTTATGTAATAATGTTCACTTACTTATAACTAATCAAAATTTACATGAGCGTTTGATATTATCAAATAATTATTTATACATCACATTCAGAAACTGGTATATTATAGTGAGAGCAAGCTTATGAGTCCATCTAGAACACTACGACTTGAAAAATGAACACGCAGCACAGATATTTTGGTAAATTATTGACACATTAATATTATTTTTTCTTATAATAAAACCTTTATTTATATACATTTTTTACAAAACATGTTAATCGTAAATCCTGTTTATAACTAGCCATATTATCTTGCTAACACAACAAATATTCTTCAAAGGATGCACTATTCTTTCACAGGCTGTTCCTCCCAAGGTCTAGGACCTCTTATTTGCTCCCAATTATCAATATCTAAATTTTTGATTTTTTCATATTCACTTTCTAAAGTTACTTCTCCTGCTTTTTTCATTTCAATACCATATTTTTTAGCTTCCTCAGGATTTACCGGGGATACTTTACGAAATTCATATCTGAAAAGGTATGATATAGGCTTAATAATTTTGAGTTTAAGGCTCTCAACAATAACACAGAACAAGCTGTGCCTTTTATGATTCCATGGCCAAATGGAGTGCTACATCTTTGATACTTGGTATAATGCCCAAGAGCACCTTAATATTGCCAAAACACAATTTTTAGAGTTCTAAGTCTCCTAGAAATGAAGATACAGATCCCGGCCATTTCTTGGACTTTTGGAAATATGGGTTACCTCTTAAAGAAGAAAAACATTATTATACTAAAAGGCAACATTTTATCACTATATGTTAGGAGACACAGAAAGATATAATTTGAGTTTTAGTAATAGTAAGGTATTCTCGAGTATTACAAGATCACATAAAAGGACAATGATGGGTGTAACTTTCAAAGGTGAGGCACAATTATTCAGAGTTTGATGATATAGGCCAAATTTGACCCTTGTTCATTAGAGATTAAATCCTATAACATTAAAGGCGAGAAGAGAGAGTAGTAGAACCTACCGGAGTTTAGCAAATTCCTTTAAACCATATGAACCCCCCACCATCAGTATTAAAAATGGCAAGCCAAATTTTACCGATTTTTTTTTAAAGACCTTTTTTAATGTTATACTATTCAGAAAATTACTCATTTGTCTGGATAAATTCTAAAAATAATGGTCAAATTCTACTTAAATTTTTTAGGTTATGTTTCCTGAACATTAGGCAACCCATTTTACAGCTGGAAGGGGCTACCAAAACTGACGACACAGTAAACCCAATACAGTAGTGAAAGTAAGCTTCAAGTTTGTGACGAGATTTTGATGGCGCGTGCGTCGACATGTTTCTTACTCAAGAGCTGCTCAGTGTTTACATTTGATCTCGCAATGTATCTTTTGAAATGTATTGTCGATCGTTTCTTGATGTGATTGCAGTTTACATGAATTTAAACACAGAAGGAAGAGAGAGTTCGTGCAAAAAGATAATTAAAAACGTTTGTAAGTGAAGAGAATCGAAAAGGTTGACAAACAATTTATATAATCATGGGGAAAGGAGGTTATTGTTGCGCCGTTGACATTTGTGAAAATAATTCAAAAAGTACGCCGGAAGTGAGTTTCTTTTTCTTCCCAAAGATGTTGAAAGGTGAGTTATTTAATTAAAGAATATCAATTGCGTAAGAAATCATACGTGCATAAATTGAATAATTCTAAGAAGGTATTTCTCTTATGACAATTTGTTGGTTATAGAGCAAAGCTTTAGCAAAAATTTTCAAACATTTGAATAATATCTATGATTTCGAACGTTAATACTTTGCTCATTAACATTATTTCTATTTAAAATCTCCCGCTGGTCCTCTTTTTAAGATGGCGGACTGTCACGTGGTCTCTTAAAAAGATCTGATTTTCCTACACGGTTGCCCCCGAGTTTCGTTACTGTATTCAATTTACTGTGCTGACGACTTGTTTTATTTCTGTTCGCTTCCAGTCACAGACACATCTATAATTTTTGTTCATGGGAAAAGTTGTGGAGAATATAAGTTTATTGATAAAGAAAACACAATGAATTTTGAAAATTTAAAAAAAATAACCATTTATTCAAATCACAATTAACTTGGATCACTTTCTGGTTTGTCAGATTCATTGTTTTTATTCTTATAACTATGTAGTTGACTTAAAACTAATTCGGGAATGTCACTTTCTGAGGAGAAATCACAAGATCCACATGATTTTATTTCTAGAATTTCATTATTCCTACTCCAAAAGTCATCTTGTATAAGGTCTTCATGCAACGGAACTATTACAATCCTATTTTTTCCACTTACTGGGTGTTTTATTTTTTTCCTTAACAAAATTGTACCCTTTTTGTATAGAGGAACTTCATTATTATAATTTGTATTAAATTCACTAAACAGTATTTCATTTTTATCACTCGACAATGTTCCACACAACCTTTGTTCTGCTTCAGCATTTGTAAGTCCACCTTTAAGAACTAGGGCCCAAAATGTAGTATTATAAAGATTGTTTATATGGCAGTCAGCCTGTCTCCAGCTTAAATAATCTCTTAAGTTTTCATCGGTAGGGTAAAGAACTACTCTGGAATCAAATGATGGAGGATATTTTAGTTTAGTGTCCCTAAAAAAGTCTCTCCAGAAGTACACATAAGAAGAAGAAAACAAGCTGTTTATATAAGTCATTATTTTAGTTCTTCTTCGATTGTATAGTGCAGTGTCTTTGCGAAACACAAATGAATACTCGTCGCTTTGACCATAAGCAATTAACACATCTTTATATTCTTCCATAACCGCAGATGCAGCTTTGTTCATAAGTCCTAAGGCTCTGGGATCGTTGGGTTTTTGAAAATTGTGTTTTTTTGAAAACTTATGGAAAGCTTTCCCATCTATTCTCACAACTATCCAGCAGTTTGGAAGAAGGTAATCTTCAGTTTCGAAATTTCTTACGTATTCGAATTTGCTTTTTGCCATTTTGGAAATACTGAAATGTTTTATTTGACGAAGCAGGTGAAATTTATGAAAAAATACTGAAAACACCATAATTTGATGAGGTTAGGAAGGTTTTTGCTCCTTGTTGTGTTTATTTGGTTGCCTATATTTAGAAGCCATTTTTCGGTATTGTAAAGTAACAGTATAAAATGTTTTGATGATGTCATACGTTCATGCAGTTTCTAAATT
This sequence comes from Pachyrhynchus sulphureomaculatus, assembly GCA_019049505.1. Taxonomy (NCBI): domain Eukaryota; kingdom Metazoa; phylum Arthropoda; class Insecta; order Coleoptera; family Curculionidae; genus Pachyrhynchus; species Pachyrhynchus sulphureomaculatus. The sequence goes on along the minus strand of CM032452.1, from coordinate 95,709,859 downwards.
ATTTTTGAGAATCTTTAAAAAAAAAAGAAAAATAAGAACATCCAAAAAAAGTCGTTAGTGCTTCTTTAGAATTCCCGTTACTTCGTTCAATGGAAAAGTAAAAACTAGACCTTTTTTTGGAAAGCCTTATTTAATTTATTAAAAATAAAATGAGTTATTGTATTTCTACAATAACTATTACCTGTATATAAGCTGGTGCTCGTCTTGACAACAGCACTCAGTTTTTCTAAGCCGTCATCTATCCTACTACTGACTGTTGTGTTAACTTCTATGATCGCTTGTCGCCAAACTGAAGCAACGAGACACTACTTGAGTTTGCGAAGATGTTCTTTTGCGTCATATTTCTAAACATCGGTAAGGGTTCACAGGTATAACTGAGAGTTGCGATATATTTCAACTTTATCAGTGGCGTCACACAAAGCGTCATGGAAAACAGATACGCAGTATTACTTAAATTGCCTAACTACTAACCCGAACTAAAGATTTTTAGGATCCCGTGAGAAAAATCTATTTTGTGCCTGGTTGAAAAGAAGCTTAGAATTAAAAGGGTGACTGAATAATGCAACTTGAGAAGTAAACTATAAATTAATCACCAATGCTGTCGGGCAGACTGGCTTGTTTATGTTACGCAGATTAAATTATTCTTAAGTTACTGTGATTAACATGTATCAAATCACCAAACCCTTAACTGTATTTTATGTTACATCTATGGTTATATATTACCTCAAGATGATGGTTTTTATGTAAAGAATATTTTGGGTATGCATCTTGATGTTATTAATAACATTTCAGTTTCCTTGAGAGCCGAAGTAGACGGTCAATTTTGTTAGATGTCAATTGCAATTCTTAATAAAAGTATTTTTACCCAAATTAGTTTTTATGACCTTTATTTTTATGGGCTTAACTCAAGAAAGTTATTGCGATTAAGGTTTAAACCGAAATCATTTATAAATAGAGTTAAAATCATGAGACTCATTTGATGTTGAAATGAATTAATCTGATCTGAGCTAGTTACAACGAACAAAATTTGGGCTGTCTTCCGTGTCGAATGCAAGAAGCCTTATTTGTATATATATATATATATATATATATATATATATATATATATATATATATATATATATATATATATATATATATCAAGGATTTTGTACAGCTGACGTTGTCTTCCTTCTCTCAGCCTTTGATTCCATCCGTTTCTATCTTCCCAGTCTCCATCTGTTAGACCCCTGCCCTCCATAGCCTCGTCCACATCGTCTCTCCACGATCGTCTGGGTCTTCCTCTTTTTCTTCTCCCTATAGGGCTCCACTCCGTTATTTTCTTTATCCACCTATTATCTTCGCTCCGTCTTATGTGTCCATACCATTTTAATCGTTTTTCTTCAGTGGTGTTTATTGCGTTCTCTTTGATGTTCATTCTGCTTCTTATTTCTTCATTCGTTATTCTCTCCATACGTGTCACTCTACAACATCTTCTCCAATACTCCATCTCTACCGCGTTAATTTTAGATTTATTTCTTTTGTTGATCGTCGATGTTTCTGACCCGTATGTCATTATGCTTTGTATTATTGATTTGTATATGCGTGTTTTGTTTCTCTTTGTAATGTGCTTGTCCCACAGGATCGAATTTAATTGTCTTATGCATGTCCGCGTTTGTCCTAATCTAGCTTTAACCTCTTCTTCTGATGTTGCGTTTTTTGAAATGATGGTTCCTAAATATTTAAATCTATCGGTTCCTTTGATTATTGTTTCGTTATCGACTTCTAGATTATCCACGTTTCCCTCCTTTGTTGTTAGATATTCCGTTTTATCAAAGTTTATTACTAATCCTGCTTTAGTGTATTCTTCTTTCAGTTTTCTTACCATATAACTGAGGTCTTCCTCATCTTGCGCTATGATTACTTGGTCGTCTGCGAAACTTAGAGTATATAAGTAATCTTCTCGTATTGGGACTCCCATTCCACTAGATTTTTGCTTCCATTTTTTTAATGTTTGTTCGAGGTACATTTTGAATAGTGTGGGGGATCCTTGTAATAGGCGTTTTGATGTTTGGAGTCTCTTCCCTATTTTATGTCCTATTTTTATGTTCATTGTGTTGTTTTCGTAGAGAGCTTTTACTGCGTATATTAGTTCTTTGTCAATGCCTATTTCTTTCATTGCGTTCCATAATCTTTGTCTTGGTACTGAGTCATAGGCCTTTCTATGAAGGCTATTCTTTGCCAGTTTTTTTTTCCATTGTTTGTTTTATAGTGTATATGTGGTCTTACATGATTTTCCGGCCGTAAAGCCTGCTTGGTCTTCTCCAATTTTTCCTTTTATATTTTCCTCTATGATATTTTTAATAATTTTTCCATACAAACGTCCCATACTCGATATTATGCTTAGGCCTCTATAGTTTGTGCATTTTCTGCGGTTTCCCTTTTTAAATATAGATACTATATAGGCTTTTGACCATTCCTCTGGTATTTTTTCTCCATTTATCGCTCTGTGGAACATGTCTCTCAGCATTCGATGTAATTTATTAGACCCGTACTTAATCATTTTATTTACCACACCCCCGGGCCCTGCAGATTTATTATTTTTGAGTGTTTTTATTGTCTTCTTTACTTCTTCATAGCTTAGTTCTATCTCTTTTTTTCCTTATTCTGTTCTTCTTCAGGGTTATCTTCCTGGAATTCTTGTCTGTCTTCCGTTAGCAGCTTCTTATAATATTCTTCCCACTCGCTTTCTGGGATATACTCTATATACATCTTCTCTCTATTGTTGGTCCTTAATGCTTTAATTATTCTCCATGACTCTGTGCTTCTAGTTCCTCCTATATACTGTTCTAACATGTTCGCACGATTTTTCCCATCTCTCGTTCTTTTCTTTGTTTATCATCCTTCTCGTTTCTGCATTTTTCTCTTTATATTTCTGTAGATCTTCTTCTGATTTTGTATTCAGCCATTTTTCGTATAGTCTTTTTTTCTCCTTTATAGATTCTTTGGTTTTTTCACAGATTCTAATTTTATGTTTCTTATTCTCGTTGTCTTCTTTACCTAATGCTTCTAGGGCCGCCTGTTTGATGCATTCTTTTATGTGGTCATACATCTGTTGAAGGTTGTCGTAGTTAAATTCATTCAATTTTTGGTCTAATCGTCGTCTGTATAGGTCTCTTATCGTTTCCTCTTGCAGTAAGTGTATTTTGTATTTTATTTCTTTGTCTGTTTTTTCTGTTATCTCATTAGTATTTCTGCTGTGTGCCTTATTTGTAAGCTTGTTTAATCCACTTGTCTAGTAATGTGACGACCCAAAACTCAAGAGGCAAATTATCTCTCGTGCTAAGTGAAGGACGCCACTGCATTTAAAGTTTCGTAGGAGTACAATGTACTGTGATAATATGATATAGTGGTATCGATTGCCAAGGACAATCCCCCAGATTTCAAGACGCGCAGACAATTAAAACTAATTAAGTATATCTCTAGGTTAAGTACATAAAGATAATTTTGCTTAATTTGTGGAAAACAATGTCATGACGTTTTATGCATTTTTTTATTCAAGAAAATATAAATATGTTAGCATAAGTGGTGAAACAGTTTAATTAGCATGGTATGTAAAAAGTTATATTATTTTTAAACATTTTTGTTTGTGTTTATAGGCACTGAATTTTTTTTTTACTCATATATATATATATATATATATATATATATATATATATATATATATATATATATATATATATATATATATATATATATATATATATATATGTACTCTATATGTATATGTATATGTATATGTATATGTATATGTATATGTATATATATATATATATATATATATATATATATATATATATATATATATATATATATATATATATATATATATATATATATATATATATATATATATATATATATATATATATATATATATACATATATACATATACGATACATACATATATATATATATATATATATATATATATATATATATATATATATATATATATATATATATATATATACATACATACATATATATATATATATATATATATATATATATATATATATATATATATATATATATATATATATACAGTAGAACCCCGGTTATCCGAGGTAACGTGGGGGGCATCCTCCTCGGATAACTGAAAACTCGGATAATCCGGATTTGTTTTTTATTCATTTAAAAAATAAACACCAATACTTTAAACCGATGTATTAATGATTTTAACATATAATTAGGTACATACATTATAAAACAGTGAAATAGGTATCTATGCGCTTCTGTTTCATATTGCATCTTCTTTTCTCGCTGCAATGTTTCTCCATCTATTAAGAAGAAGCAAATCCGCTGGGGTTGCCTCTGGTTGTTGTTCGATATACCTCAAAGCTTTTTCCAAAGAAGCAAAACCTTCTTGATGAGAGATCTTAGTGGGAGACTGTTCATCCACCGCCGCTTCGTCATCGCCATCTGATTTTTCGGTTTCCTGAAAGGCATTCGTTATTTCTTCAATACTCATTTCTTTTTCTAAATCATCTGCTGTAATCAATTCAACAACATCTTCTCTTGTCACATTTTCGCAATCTTTTAATTTTTGCATTAATTCAAATAAACTTTTTTCTTTTTCGTCTATCTCGCTGTCAAAATTTGAACAGGACATTTCTCCATGGCTTCTCAATTTCAAAGCTAATTCATTTAATGGAGTATCATCTTCACTATCATTATAATCCTCAAAATCAATAACTTTTGACAGATTTTTGAATAGTGGTAGTACGCACAGAATCCCAAGCTTGGCTTAGTAAATAACATTATTCAGTGTAACATTTCTCATCCCATTGATAATATCCTCCTTTTCTGTGTATTCTAACAGATGTTCAAGATATAAACGCCTATAATTTTTTAAAATGTTTTCGAGGATGCCTTGATCCATTGGTTGCATTATGTTGGTTACATTTGGAGGAAAAAATTTTACAACAATTTCGCCCACATGAAGTGCTTCTCCAGGGTGAGAGGGGGCATTGTCCATTAACAAAATTGCTTTAATAGGAAGATGGTTTCTGTTCAAAAATTTAGTCATAGATGGCACGAATTCTTCTTGAAACCAGTTAGTAAATAAGATCGCATCCATCCATGGGTTCTTCGGACTTTTGTAATAGACTGGTAGGGCTTTGGGTGAGATGTCTTTTAAAGCTCTTGGACGTGCAGACTTGCCAATCACCATCAGTGGGATTTTGTGTTTGCCAGATGCATTGGAACATACCATTATAGTTAATCTTTCCTTACTTCGTTTGTGCCCAGGACTTGATTTTTCCTGTCGAGATGTCAATGTTTTTGATGGAAGCATTTTATAATTCAGACCAGTTTCGTCACAGTTGTAAATTTGATCACATGTGTATCTACAATCTTCGATTTGCCTTTTTAAAGTTCTGCTTAAACTTCTCAATTGATGACACGTCAGCAGAAAGTTTTTCACCACATACAGTGGTCGTACACCGTACCGTTTTTTCCAGCGATCAAGCCATCCAGAACTGGCGGTAAACTGATCTATCTCTGGGAATTGCCTACTAATCATTATTGTTTTCTGTTGTAAAATTGGACCTAACAGAGGCACACCTTTTGATCTATGTTGGTTAAACCACCTGAATAAAACTTCGTTAACCTTTTCATAGTCGCCGGTTTTCATTGATTTTCTTCCTGAGGACGAGGAGGCTTGATTTATACACCACTTTTCTCATCTTGTGCGGTTTCTTTTCCAATCTCTAACTCTTACCTCACCTACTCCATAATCTCGTGCAACAACTTTAATTGCCTCTCCTGCTTCAATTCTTCTGATGGCTTTTAATTTTTCTTCAATAGGAACGACGATTCTTTTACGCTTGTTTTGCTCCATTATAATACGACAAACAAAAATTCAAACAAAGCAGTTCGTATTAATTACACTTAACTACCAGAATTCCAACCAAATAAATTATGTGAGTATACTCGTACTTCTCCGTAGTAAACGCTATAACGCACTGCATTCACGCAAATTTACATGCTGAAAGAGTCCAAAAACACACACGGGCCAGGCGAATTCCCCAACGATTTTAAATGGAAATATGTACATACATATTTTAGAAGCTCGGTTAATACGCAGCATAGACGTGCCTACCTCAGATAATCAGGTTCTTAGATTGGCTCGGTTAATCCGGAGCTCGAATAATCGCGACTCGGTTAATCGGGGTTCTACTATATATATATATATATATATATATATATATATATATATATATATATATATATATATATATATTTATATTTATATGTAGTCGCGGATATAGAAATTGTATGACTTAATAAACATGACATTTTTTTCAAAATTGTCCATTGACTCTCATTTCTGATGATTTTAACAAATGATGTGAAAAGGAAAACCATAAATGATTGCTATTGGAGGCAAAAAACCTAATGGAAATAAACATGGAAAATAATAAATGTATTGGTGATTAGGAAAATACTTCCATTTTTCATGGAAGTAAAAAAGAACTTTGAAGAAAACATAATGTTAAAAATATGTTTTTAAACGATTTTTTTCCTCGCCTAGTATTTCTTTGAGCCACATTTACCCGTATCACTGATGGAATTCTGGTTGTCATCGATCAACCAAATTTTTTCATGATTTCATTACTTCTCCTCTTCATTCCATACGTTCTCTGTTGTTTGCTTTATCTCCTCTTTACTTTTAGGCTTAGCTGTAGTAATTTTTTTGTCATGATCAGTTCTCTATGGGGTTTAAATCGGAGCTGTGTTCTGGCCCTGGCAATACTGAGGTCCCATTTTCCCTGAAAAACTGCCTTACCTATCTAAAAATATCACCCTAGAAAAAATAAAAAAATGCAAAACTTTGTGGTGGTAACATTTTTTCAATCAGTAAATGCATAATTACAGATTTGGCTTTGTGACACGGAGCAGACTCATCTTGAAAAAGGCAGTCTTTCTTCACAGTGTGAAAGTAGGTTTCTCTTTGAGGGAATTAGACTATCTTCCAAAATATTATATATTTTTTCCATTAACAGTACCATCTGTAAAGGTGATTTGGCCGATCCCAAAGTAAGAAAGACATCCCCAAATCATTACACTTGCCTCATGTTTCACTGTTGTTAACGTGCAGGATTCGTGATATTTTTCATATGCACGACGTCTTCCATAGGGAGCACCATCAGAACTAAAGATGTAAATTTGCTTTCATCTAAAAACATCACTTTTCTGATGTCCATTGTTCAGATTGTTCCGCCCAATTCAGGCGTAATTTCTTAATTTTTTACTGAGAAGTGTTTTTGTTGCCTATAAGCCTTTTTTCTTCAACCATCTGCCCACAGTTTCTCGGTTTTTATTAACTAAATTCCTATCTGCTAGATCCCTTCATATTTTCTTAGCAGTTCTGAAGCGATCTTCTAAGGACAATCGCATCATCAAGCGGTCTAATCGCTCATTTATCTTTCCTTTTCCCCCAGTACCTTTCTTCCGCTCCGTGCTGCCCTGAGAAAGATTGTTCTTTAAAACCCTTACCACAATTGGTGTTCCATCTCTTCTTATAGTGCCATCTCCATTACTGAAGTTGGGCTGTAAGCACTGCGAATTCTTCCCTATCCTGGGCAATTCTTAATAAAGTATGGGTATCCAGACCTGTCCAATCTCGTATATTTTTCAGCCAGGAATATTTTCGATTCCCCACATCTCCTTTCCCTTCAATTTTCCCTTCCATCAACAACCGGAGCAGTGAGTAACGTGGACCCCTATAAATATGTCCCAAATAACGAGTTTTTTGTCTTTTAATAAATAGTTCTCTACCCATTCGACGAAGTAAATCTTCATTAGTGACACGCTCTGTCCAAGAGATCTTCAATATTCTGCGCATGACCCATAATTCGAAAGACTCCAACCGATTCAATGATCGTACTCCCAAGGTCCTGGCCTCGACTCCATATAAAAGCACTGGATATATATAGACCTTTATAAAACGATAACGAATATCCAAAGAGAAGGTGAGTCTGTGAGGAGGTGTCTCATTTTGAGAAAAGCCGCTCTAGCCATTTCAATGCGAACGCGAACCTCAACTTCAAATAATTACATACCCAACATCCTAGGTATTTAAATTTATTTACTTGCTATGTCAATTGATCGTAAACACGAATATCTGTTTACAACCCGGGTGTTCTTGAAATGACCATTGTTTTCGTTTTATTAACGTTTACTCTCATGCCTAAAACATCGCCTTCCCTAGATATATTGTTCATAAGATGCTGAAGTCCATCTGCTATAATAACGGTATCATCAGCGTACCTTAGGTTGTTAATGATTTTGCCATTAACTTTGATACCATCTGTGGCATTCTCTAAGGCCCTATGAACTATGTTCTTAGAGTATAGATTAAACAGGAGCGGGGAAAGACCACATCCCTGACGAATACCTCTTTTTATTCTTATTTCCTCAGTCTCTCTCTGCTATTTACTCGTATTGTCGCCACCTGATCCCAATATAGCTGAGTAATGAATCTGATGTCATTTTTGTCAAGGCCTATATTTTGAAGCATTTGTATTAATTGTGGATGCTTGACTCGGTCAAATGATTTTTCGTAGTCGATAAAACACATGTAAACGTCCTTCCTTTGATCTCTACATTTCTGTAAAAATACACTCAGCCCGAAAAGTGCTTCTCGAGTTCCAAATCCTTGTCTAAATCTGAATTGCTCCCCGCTAACATCTTGTTAGCATTTATTGCGTATTCTATGGTGAATGATCTTAAGCGTTACTTTCAAAGTGTGGCTAATTAGGCTTATAAGACGGTACTGTTCACATCTGTTCGCATTTGACTTTTTAGGTAATGGTATGAACATAGATTTAAACCAATCCTTTGGTATAGTTCCTGTACTGTAGAAGGAATTTATGCAACTGCACAAGATAGAAATATTTTCTTCATTTCAAAGTTGAAACATCTCCGCATAAAGATTATCAGGTTCCGGACGGAACACTTATAAGATCACTTCGGTATCTGTCTGTCCGTCTGTCACACCCAATTTTCTGTTTGACATAGAAGGTTGAAATTTGGTACTAATATGGGAATTGATGGCTTCATCAATTCCTATATTAGTACCAAATTTCAGTTTAGTACCTATCAGGTGTAGTTTTGAAAGTTAAATTTTGACTTTAGGGGTTAGTTTTGGGGGGTGAAATCAGAGGTGAAAAAAATTTTTTTACTAGGTTATCGATTGGGGTGTCAAATGAAAACTTGTAAAAACACGAGTTCAAAAATATATACAGTATATGCTCGATTATGTGAACCAATAAATACCAGGGGTTTTCATAAAATCAAATTGTTCATATAATCAAAAAGATATTTTTATTTAAAAAACAGTTACATTTTAGGGAAATATTGTGTGATTTGTTTTTGATTTTTTTTTGCAGCTAAACTTTTCTGCAAAACCTTATTCCTGTATTTTCGCAATACCAATAAATCATTAGTATTAAAAATATTTTTTTCACTCCAAATAATTGCCTTATTAAATGCGTCCAAAGCTTCCGACGAATTAATTTCCAACTTTTCATTGTCATAGTCAGAGTCGTCATTGATTAAATTATCTTCGTCTTCATCATTTTGCCCATCTAAATCATCTTCATTCCACTTCACAATATCCTCTCTTGAACATTCAACCTGAAAAATATTTTTTTTATTAAATACATAAATATTAAACAGATTTATGCAATTAACAAAATTACTTCTGCCAACAAATTCTGAACTTCTTTGAGCGATTCCTCCATTTTATTTTTGTATTTTTCCTTCAAAATGCTGAGTGGAATGTTTTCTTCCGGATCAGAGTCATCATTACTCTTTACAGTGAAATCTAAAGTATTTTTTTTTCCAACATTTTTTTATCGTGTCAACTTCAAGCTTATTCCATGCTAATGATAGGTTTATTACAGCGTTTTTTTTTATTGTTAAACGCTTTAGGAGTTTTGAGAGATCTTCAGATTCTGAAGATAAAATTGATGACAACAAGCTTGACCTGTAGTAAAGTTTTGTGATTCGAAGAACATTTTGATCCATTGGCTGAATCAAGGGTGTTATATTTGGTGGCATGTAAATAACAAAGATTTTTCCATCATCGGATTGTAGACCTTTGCAGACGGATGGCTTGGGGCATTATCCAGTAACAGAATAGCAGTTACGGGAAAACCTTTTTGTTTTAAAAATGTTTTCACCTGAAAATGTATATACGCGAATTTAGTTAATTCGAACATTTTCATATTGCATATTCGCTGACTTACCTGAGGAACAAAGCATCTATAAAACCAGTTCTTAAAAATGTTCACAGTCATCCAAGCATTTTTTAAATAATCGTAATCCAGAGGGAGAGTAAAGTTCTTAAAGCATCTAGGGTTTTTGCTTGGCCTAATATGAGAGGTCTAACTTTATGTTCTCCAGACGCATTTGTGCAAGCGAGAAAAGTAAGTCGTGCTTTTTCAGCTTTCCTTCCTGGAGCGGTTTTTTCATCATTCATTACCAATGTTTTCTCAGGTAGCAGTCTCCAAAACAAGCCAGTTTCATCTGCGTTATAAAGGGTCTAGGCGGTTAAGATGGTGAAAAATGCTCCCAGCGCTTTTGAAAAAGAAAAAATATCCTCATGTAGAACATAAAAAAATATGACTTTCCTGAAATTTTCAGCCCTCTAGACTTTCCCATAACCTCAAAAATCTATAAAACGTGATTTTCGTTTTTTTTGGCGATATCTCCGGTTCTATTCATCGTAGAAACCTCTTTTTTTTCAAATTGTAGGATTTTTTATTGCCTACAACATGCTATTTTAATTTTATTTAAAAAAAATTTTGGCGCGAAATTCTAATTGTTTTGAGCGTTTTAAATTTTTAAAATTGAATTAAAAAAAAACTGGGACTTACCCAGGCCCAAAAAAAATATATATTGTGTATTTTATGTCAAACTATGCCTGTGAATTTTTTCAGATTTTTAGAGGTGGGAGAAAATGGTTACAAACGCGAAAAAAACCGCTTTTTTCGTCGTTTTTTTTTTTTTTTTTCCGCATGTTTACCTACTTTTGGGGCACAGAATTTGGTTGTAGGTCCTCAGTTGCTTCAAAATTATATATACATATATTATAGGATTTTTTATTGCCTACAACATATTTTTAAAAAAAAATTTTTGGCGCGAAATTCAAATTGTTTTGAGCGTTTTAAATTTTTAAAATTGAATTAAAAAAAAACTAGGTCTTACTCAGGCCCAAAAAAAAAATATAATGTATTTTATGTCAAACTATGCCTGTGAATTTTTTCAGATTTTTAGAGGTGGGGGGAAATGGTTACAAACGCGAAAAACCGCTTTTTTCGACGTTTTTCCGCATTTTTACCTACTTTTGGGGCACCGAATTTTGTTGTAGATCCTCAGTTGCTTCAAAATTATATATATATATATATATATATATATATATATATATATATATATATATATATATATATATTATCGAAATACTATTGAATTATTTTATGTAATATAAAGACCATATTGCGCCATTTTTCCCTTTAAAATCACGATTAAGACAAGATTAAGGCAAGTTTAAGACAAAATTACTTATACTTCATAATTCATCAAAATATATAATTTTATAGAAATTAGACATTTCTGTTTATAAAAACATCATATAGAAAAAAGATTTTCTATATTTAATTGAATTAGCGTTAACTTGGTAAAAATCCATATTCAACAAATTAAATACACATGTAAGTGTGATTTTTACTTTATAATATAAATATTTTTTTTTCTACTTTATATTAATAATATTAAGTAAAAATCACAATTACATGTGTATTTAATTTGTTGAATATAGATTTTTACCAAGTTAACGCTAATTCAATTAAATATAGAAAATCTTTTTTCTATATGATGTTTTTATAAACAGAAATGTTTTAATTTCTATAAAATTATATATTTGGATGAATTATGAAGTATGACTAATTACTCAAAACAAAAAAAAAAAAAACTTAAAAATGTGTTAATCTTGCTTTAATCTTGTCTTAAACTTGCCTTAATCTTGTCTTAATCGTGTTTTTAAAGGGAAAAATGGCGCAATATGGTCTTTATATTACATAAAATAATTCAATAGTATTTCGATAATATATATATATATATATATATATATATATATATATATATATATATATATATATATATATATATATATATATTTAATTTGAATTTCGCGCCAAAAATTTTTTTAAAAAATAGCATGTTGTAGGCAATAAAAAATCCTATAATATACATGTATATATAATTTTAAAGCAACTGAGGATCTACAACGAAATTCTGTGCCCCAAAAGTAGGTAAAAAAAAAAAAAAAAAAAAAAAAAAAAAAAAAAAAAAAAAACGAAAAAAAAGCGGTTTTTCGCGTTTGTAACCATTTTCCCCCACCTCTAAAAATCTGAAAAAATTCATAGGCATAGTTTGACATAAAATACACAAAATATATTTTTTTTGGGCCTGAGTAAGTCTTAGTTTTTTTTTAATTCAATTTTAAAAATTTAAAACGCTCAAAACAATTTGAATTTCGCGCCAAAATTTTTTTAAAAAAAAATAGCATGTTGTAGGCAATAAAAAATCCTACAATTTGAAAAAAGAGGTTTCTACGATGAATAGAACCGGAGATATCGCCAAAAAAAAACCGAAAATCGCGTTTTATAGATTTTTTGAGGGTATGGGAAGGTCTAGAGGGCTGAAAATTTCAGGAAAGTCATATTTTTTTATGTTCTACATGAGGATATTTTTTGTTTTTCAAAAGCGCTGGGGGCATTTTTCACCATCTTAACCGCCTAGACCCTTTGATCATTTGTTAAATTCAGTTTACATATGACTGAACAAAGGTCTTGTTTAAAAGGATCTACTAGCACAGGGTTTGTAGATAATTTTTCACCAGATATATTTCAAAAATCTAATGCCAAATCTGCGTTTAAAATTTTGCAACTAACCATCGCTTGCAGAAAATGTTGGTGTTTCCTTTAGAATTTCATTTAAGGATTTTGCTTTAAGCTTTATAAGTTGACTAGTCACTGGAAGATTCCTTAACCTTTGTTTACAAAACCATTCATACAATTTTTTCTCCATCCTAGGGCTTTCTCCCGATTTTAACATTTTTCTTTTAATAATACCAACGCATTTTGTTGTTACGCTTAGAATATTCTCTTTATTTTTTTTAATTGCACAAACAGTAGATTTAGTTACGAGTATATCATACTTTTTTGCAAACTGTGTAACACTCACTCCATTTTCCAAATTCTTTATGATGTCACTTTTTTCTGATAGTGTTAACACTTTTCGTTTCATATTTTCTAATTGGAAGCACTAAAGTCACTAAATATTTAATATCAAATGAACAGACCGGACACCAAAGGTAGCACGATAATCGCCCGGCAATACTAATCTAACCTAAATGCATTCAAATAACAAGAATATTTTCTAAGAGAAATCCCCTATTAGCACTGGGGAAGCACCGAAAATTGTTCATTTAATCGAGATTGCTTCTGTTCACTCTATAGAACCTCTAATATTAAATTTCCACTGTTCACTATAGTGGATAGTTCATACAAAAGGGTGTTCACATAACCGAGCATCTATTCTATAATGTAAACTTGCACACACTTTTCTTCGCATTAATTTTAAAAAATTGCGAAAAATCGCTGTCCCCCCTTATCTCGAAAAGTACTGATCAAAAAATTTTGAAAAAATTCTGGAATATTCTCCACAGGGTGTAGATGGAACGAAAATTGTCATGAGTGCATTTTTAATAATTTATTTGGTATATAAAAAACTTAAAAATTTCAAGGTCATCAGAGTTTTCAGTAAAGATCGGAAAAAAACTTTGTTGAAAACTCATTTGGGGTGTGTTTTGTGAAGTCACTGATCATTTTGTACCTCCGTACCAAAAATTTTTATTTTAAAAGCAATCAACGTACGGAACACTAATTGCGCAAGTTCGACTTGCACTTGGGCGGTTATTTATATCTAAATATTTTGGTTTCTTCAGGGTCTCGATACAATAAAATAAATTAATTTTAGAAAGGAATATTCATTTTCTTGTGTTTACAGATCACACAGTATTCTAAAAATGTGTAAGGCCGTTTAATTAATAATATTTATATTTTGAATACGGAATACATTTGATACTATTGTTTATTATTGTTACACTTCTACAACTTTTAGTGATTTTATATGGGAGTTGTATTAAGTACGAGAAATAGTTACGCCCATTTTGCTTAATTCAGATAAATTAACTGATCTGCAGAGGACTTGTCAAAGTATGGAAAAATTTGTAATCTGAATAGCTTGCTGATTTGAAAACGCTTGAGGTTTTGATAAAGTGGAGGTCGATGATTGTTTGACGTCAAATAATACGAGGGTCGATTGAAAAGTCTTGTAAAAACAAACAATATTTCTCCTCCCAAATATGACTATTCACTGCACTCACCTTTCCCTCTATGGCTCTCTAACTGTCCCCCTGTTGATCTCTCCATGTTCTTACAAAGGAAAACGGAAACTTCAAACCTATTGCTTAGGAAAACATTTCTGGGAAGAATAGCAACTCACTATCTCAATTACACTCTACTTTATACTGATGGATCCAAAACAGACAAGGAGGTGGGTGCTTCTTTCTCCACTTCTTCAACTAACAAAATGTTTAAACTCTCATCGTATACCTCTATTTTTTCAGCCGAGTTTTTGGCAGTTAAAGAGGCCATACGCCACGCTCTAATCCTCAGAACTGCCACGCGTATACTAATCATCTCCGACTCCTACAGCGCTCTTGCCTCCATAAAATCACTAAAACTAAAATACAGTTATGTTCACCAGATCTTGGACCTATGCCATATGGTAAATCTAAAACATCGCAAAATTGCCTCCTGGATCCCCAGTCACATTGGCATCAGAGGTAACGACAAAGCCGACTTACACGCAAAACTAGCAATAGAGAGAGGCACCACAGGATGGGGAGAAAACTACCCCAGAGATTTCAACTCCCTCCTTAATCATAACCTGCGTTCCTTATTCCAACTGAACTGGGACCTAATACCTCTTGATAATAAGCTATGGCCTATCAAACCTCTGGTCTACCCCTCCTTAAACTCCTTGAATATAACTAGAAAAGAAAACGCCCTCATGCGAAGACTGGCCATAAGATATACTTACAGTACTCATAGACACCTTTTACAAAATGAACAAGCCCCTACATGTCTCTGATGCAATTCTCCTTTGACAGTCTCCCACATAATTGAGACTCCACACCTCAAATCTATCAGAGATAAACACCAAATCCCATCAAACCTATCACTTTTAATAGCATCATTCGATTCACTCCACACCAATATTAAAATTACCTAAAAGAGATTAACTTCATCGTATAACTATTCGAACACTCTCAGGGGCGTTAAATGACCTGGCAGTCGATGTGCCCAGATGTAAAAACAAAAAATAATCCGCGCCTACGTTGCGCTGAGTACTTTCCCCCCAATCAAAAATAGTCACTGGTGTATCGAGGGACTAGGGTGGGTAAGGAACTCTTTCGATAGGGGGTTACGCATGAGTGCTGAATATACTCTGATAAAAAAAGAGTCAGGACCTACAGAAATTTTTCGTCAGCAAGTGAGCTATCGCTAAATCTAAAAAAACTAACTCCTCTGGAGATTTTATTTTCATCGTATAACAAAAACTGTCTTATAATATTTTCAATTTTAACGTCAAACGGTGATTTACTATTTTAATAATGTCACGGAGCACGTTTTCAAATCTGGGACTGTTGGTGGTTTTTTCTTGAGCATTACTGTGTTTTACGTTTACTGTGGCACTATTTTGTCACGGATTTTCATCTGGCAGTTTGGTTTTTTTACTAAAGCTCCAACAGTAAAATTATACTTGAAACTCTTTAACCATAATTTTAATTTTCAATGCCTATTCATGAACGTTTAAAAATAAATAGGAATATGTCTTGTTAACTAAATATTTTTTTTAATAGTCGTTATCACTTATCAATTGAACTGAATGATAAAAATTTACTAAACTAGTAGTGTGAGCTTATAATTTAATATTATTCTCAATGTCATAATCAGACGTAGTGTTACTGATTCATTAGTGTTTGTAACATGTGTTAGCTTGAGTTTCGAAATAGTAAATAAAAATAATGGTGGAAACTACGATGTCAGATGGGTGAGTTTAAAATATTTAGGAATTTTCATACCTTATAGATGATTTTATGTTGATAAATTTATTGTTTATATATAGATATCATTTCTAAGGTTAATGGTGTTCTAAGGATTGTAGTTTGGTATGCAATAATATACATATTTTCAATTTAAACTTTTTCATCGGAGTCATTGCATATTAGCTTTTTTTACAGTAAAGACAACGTCATAGATCAGGAAAATGACCCAGCAGGAGCATTCACGGACATTTTGGAATTTTGGCGTAACCCTCCCGAGGAAGATGACACAGTAATTATACCGGGTGTTGCAGAGTTGGTGACAGACCGTACTTTACCAGTACTTTTAAATGATCTATTGTATGCTGAACTACGGACTAGTGATATGACAAATTTAGGGAATATTTTGTTAGGTAAGAATCTTGATATAATTTAATTATCCTGTTGCAAACAATAGCTTACATATTTAAACAGATTTGTCAATTATTGTCAAAAATTGTAGCGCTTCGTTATGAAAATTGACTCTGAAGATTGGTGGTTTTTCAACAGGAACGCCAAAATGGATACGCCAAAACAATTTAGTCGAATTTTGACAATTCTCTGGCTGTTGCAACAGTACCATGCTTAGTACTAACAGTTTGTTACTTCGTATTATAATAAATTAAAACATCACTTTAGTAGTTAAAAGAAACTGACTGATTCAATCAAACCAATTATTAATTAACGACAATAATTTATAACTCTCCAAAACTTAAATTTTTCACAGACACCGATAATCACTATATTTTTAAACGTTGCATACCTAACTGTATTACAAAATGGCCATTTAATAGATAAAACATTCTATTGTCGCTTTTACATGTTTTCCTTGCAAGCGTGAACTGTTCTCATTGAAACTATATAATAGACTGCACGATGCTCTGTGTGATGTCCTATACGTTGCCACACATTTTTTCCACTTTGGAGTTGGTACATCAAAAACATGGTTTTGGAAGGATTCAACAGCTTCTTAAGGTGATGAAAATTGCAGTCCACGCTTTTTTTTTGATATTCGGGAACAAAAAGAAGTCGTTAGGCGATAAATCAGGTGAATACAGGTTAATTCGATGCTTTTCTTCATCAAATAATCAATTGTTTAACGTGCTGTGTGAGAGTTAGCATTGTCATGATAAAGAATGATGCGACGTTTTCGGTTGTTTTTGCTGATTTTATCGATGACTCCTGGCAAACAAATTGTTGTACACCATTCAGCATTAACTGTTCTTCGATCCTCTTAAGCAATGGTTGCAACATGTCCAGTATTACCAAAGAAACAAGCGATCATTTTCTTGGAAGTGTGGAAGTGTGCGTGTCCTCGGTCGAATTTTTTTATCAGTTTCTTACACCAATTGACACGAGCCTGTTTTTGAGTTTCGGTCAAATTATGTGGAATCTATTGGGAACAGATCTTTTCACAGCTAAATGTTCATGCGAAATCGAATGTACTGCAGTCTTCAATATGCTTAAGAATGTCTCTATTGCATTGTAAGTCATATGTTCATCCTCTTTAATCATGATGCAAACAGCATCGATATTTTTTGGAACAACAACTGATTTTGATCGACTTGCACGAAATTTATCACTGAAGGAAGCACGACCATCACGAAATTCTCCAAACGAATTGTAAACAGTCTTTTCTAATGGTGATTCAATACCAAAAGTTGAACGAAGCGATTCGAGGCATTGTTGTTCTTTACTAAAATCGTAAAAAATCATTCAACGAAAACCTTCACGTGCAATTTCCGTTTCTTCACAAAACCTGAACTAACCTGAACTACTCGGCCAATTTCTGAGCTGCCACTGTTTTAACAATAACAAATTTTACAACAACGTTAACGTCACATCTCAATAAAGCCATCTAATGATCGTTTGTAAAAACTTAAAAGGCGGCCCTTGTATTTTTTATTTAGGTATTTATTATTTACCTTTCTAGGTTATCCGACGGATGCAGATCCAATGCATGACGATTCTAAAATCGGACGATTGTCACTAGCTCATGAAAGACTCACTTACCTACCAAAAGTCATATGTGACGAATTCGGGCCATTTGTTAAAATCTTAGATATATGCGACAATAATTTAAAGTAAGTACAAGCGATAATTTAAAAAAAAACCTTTTATATAATATATAATAATACTGGTCAGTAAATACCAATGCAGTAAGAGAGGTGAGACAACAACAGAGTGGGTATCAGATAGGAACTTATGAAAGCACACATATGGAAAATATTATTTTAGCACCTCAAGTTATTAATATATTGACAGGCTTTAGCTCAGTATTTGAATTTAGATTGTCAGAAATTGTGTATTTCTTCTTACCAAAAATCATAAGCTAAGTTTTACCCTCAATATGTGAATGTACGGTAGAGGTATCACAAAAAATTTTTAAATCTGAATTAATGTAATTTAAAGCTCTCATGCCATCTGAAAAAGACAAGATACTTGAGTATCGTCTGTACACTGATGAGAAAGGCGGTGTTGAAGCATGATATCATTTTAGTTTTAGGTCGCGTAAAACGAGTTTATTACCAACTCAAGATGAACAATCCATAATCACCAGATCGCCACTATTTTTTAATACTTTAGTTACCACTTTGACTTCACGTCAAAAAAGCGAAAGTAACTAAATATTTTAATAGAATTCTACGGCAGTCTGTCATCTTTACCGAAAATAATTTACGTTTATTATAAATATATATATATATATATATATATATATATATATATATATATATATATATATATATATATATATATATATATATATATATATTTTTTTTTTTGTTGATTTTTTTTTTTTTTGTTGATGTAAGGTTCTTTGATCTTGGTATATATATATTTTTTATATTTTACGTGTTCTTGGAATTAGATATTAAAACTGTTCTTGGTTTTGTTATATATTTATTAACGTTTCGACCTTCGGAAGAGGTCTTCAAAATTTGCTCTTAGAAAGTAGTTCATTTCGTGGGGTGTTGAGTTTAAAACACTATTAATATCACATTTTTTCTTTCTATTAACTTGAGGGACTTTATATATGACTGGTGTTTTTATATGTTTGATAATTTCTTCTCCATATTGATCTTTTAGTGTTTTATGGTTTAGCATATTTTTTTCATCCATGCTGTATATATTTTTTTTGTTGAGTGTAAGGTTCTTTGATCTTGGTATATATATATTTTTTATATTTTCCGTGTTCTTGGAATTAGATCATTAAAAACTGTTCTTGGTTTTGTTATATATTTATTAACGTTTCGACCTTCGGAAGAGGTCTTCTTCAAAATTTACTCTTAGAAAGTAGTTCATTTCGTGGAGTGTTGAGTTTTAAAACACTATTAATATCACATTTTTTCTTTCTACAAACAAACCACTTAACTTGAGGGACTTTATATGATTTATATGACACCAGTCATCTCGGGTGGCGCATAAGTAACGCTATGATTTATTTAATGAATAACTTTTTTCTTTCTGATTTTATTTAACGTTGGCGTTTATTAAAATATAGAATATAGTTTGGAAATACTCGTATGTTCACATTATGTTTTGAAGATAATATCTTTCAAATGGTGCCCATTGTTTGCTTCGACCTGACGTGCTCTTTCCAGAGCATTTCCCATAACTTTTTTTGAGAATTTCAGGTCCCAGCGCCCTCACTTCTTCTCGGATATTCGCCTTAAGCTGTTGGATGGTTCTTGGCTTATTGGCATATACCTTACTCTTTAGGTAACCCCAAAGAAAAAAACCGGGAGCCGTTAAATCGGGCGAACGCGGTGGCCAATTAGAATCAGAAAAACGCGATATTATTCGATCGGCAAAAATTTTGCGCAGGAGAGCCATAGTTGGACGAGCTGTGTGAGCTGTGGCTCCATCTTGTTGGAACCACAATTCTGGATTGTTCTCTACCTCGGGCCTTAAAAAATTTTCAATCATTGCCCGGTATTGAATGCCATTCACATTAACCGCAACTTGTTCGTCGTTTTCGAAAAAATATGGTCCAATGATCTTTTCTGAAGTTATTCCACACCATACTGTGCATTTAAGTGGGTGCATTTGATGTTCAACAATTATTCTTGGATTTTGGGTGCCCCATATTCTGCAATTTTGTTTATTCACGTGACCATTGAGGTGGAAATGGGCCTTATCGCTCATTATGAGTTTGTGAATAAACTCGTTGTTTTCTAGGCACAATTCTTGCAAACGGCGACTATATTGAATGCGTCTTTGTGCATCATTTGGTTTTAACTTATGAACCAATTGAATCTTATATGGGAAAAGGTGTAAATTATATAAAATTTTTGCAAAGACCGCCTAGACATCACTAACTGCTGAGAACGTCGCCTGGTGGAAGTTTCGGGGTTTTCCTCAATACTTGCTTGCACCCGAGCAATGTTCACATCATTTCGAACGCACGAGGTCTTCCCGCACGCGGAAGATCACAGACAGCCCCTTGTTGCCGAAAACGCTGAACCAATCGGTAAATTGTTGGAGCGCTAGGTGCATTTCGAACATGAAAGAAATTTCGATATGATCTTTGTGTCTGAATAATCGAATGCTGACTTTCATAATAAAATCGAAAAACTTTGGTTCTTTGTTCTGTGCTGAGTCTTTCCATCATAAATTTCCCAAGATTTTCAAAGTTAATTCTGAAAAAAAAAATAAAAAAAAGACGTTAACAAAAAATTTATTCACTTATTAATTCATAACGTTACTTATGCGCCACCATATATATATATATATATATATATATATATATATATATATAGGTATATATATATATACAGTACAAATACCAGTACATTCATAAGTCTCAAAAATATCTCATGTGACGAGATCTTGAATGCTTCTAAAAGACTAAAAATTAAAACTACTCAGGGTCCTGATAAATTCCATGCTTTTTAGTGAGGGATTGCATTTCTGCCTTCTTGGAACCGCTTGCTTTTATCTTTAATCTTTCTCTTAAAACTAATACTTTTCCAAACATTTGGAAGGAAGCACGAATCACACCTGTCTTTAAAAAGGACAATTCCACCGAAATTTCAAATTACAGGTCAATATCAACTCTGTCTGCCTTCGCGAAGGTCTTTGAGACGGCAGTGTACGAGTGGGGTTAGTTCCCAGGCAGTCCAACTGATCAGATCCAATCAACATGGCTTTATTTGTAAACGAAGCACTATTACTAACCTAACTTGTTTCACCCAATACGTAACCGAGGCTTTGCATATGTGCCAGCAGGTTGATATGCTCTATACTGACTTTTCGAAGGCCTTTGACAGGGTGGATCATGGGTTATTCCTGGCAAAAATTGATGCTATGGGATTTGATAACAACTTAGTCAGTTTTTTTGCTTCCTGTCTCACTGGTAGATCTCAATATGTCGAAATTCGCGGTCACAAGTCTGCGAGATTCTCAGCAATGAGTGGTGCGCCACAGGGAAGCAACTTGGCTCCTCTGATTTTCTCTCTCTTTATTAATGACATAGTCTCTGATATTTCCAGCAAAGTGCTCCTATTCGCGGATGATCTAAAACTCTTCCGGATAATAAACACCACCTCGGATTGCCTTGACCTGCAGGCGGATGTAGAAAGAATCAATTTATGGTGTGAACGAAACAACTTACCGCTGAATATCAAAAAATGTTACGCCATGACCTCCAATAAGTCAATTATTCATTACAATTACGAGTTAAACGGTTCGCAACTTCAGCAGTGTTCTGTTATTAGGGATTTGGGGATTACTTATGATGCCAAGCTTGCTTTTGACACTCATATCAACAGCGTTTGCTCAGAGGCGTTTAAGGCTTTGGGATTTGTTTTGCGCAATGCTAAAAGCTTTACAAATATTCAGACACTTATACTACTTTACTTCTGTTATGTCGCTCAAAACTTGAGTATAGATCTGTGGTCTGGAACCCAATATACAATTGTTATATCCAGAAATTAGAAGGCATACAGAGGAAATTCCTTAAATTTTTAGCATTTAGAGTTGATGGTCTTTTCCCTCCGAGAGGCTGTGACCACGAGGGCTTGCTGGAGAGATTTCAGACACTATCACTGCTGCGACGCAGGAACTACCTATTTACGAGTTTTCTGGCAAAACTTGTGAGGTCTGTTATTGATTGCCCTGAATTATTGTCCCAAATCATGTTGCATGTGCCTGGTCGTACAATGAGATCCCCCTCGACTTTTAGTGTGTGTACCCCACATAATAATTTTCTATTGAAATCACCACTTTATCGAGCAATGGCGTTTTATAATGAGACATTCCAAAACATTGATGTTTTCCATTTAACACTTCCTCAATTGCTTGGATTCTTCAAGAACAGGGTATCGAGATGATCCAAAATTTTTATTTAGCATACTTTTCTTATTGCGCAATGGGTGGACTGAGTAGTATTTGTGGTGTGTAGTTGTTGAATCTTTGTAAAAATTATTATTATAACTTAAGTAGGTCTGATACTTTTTTCACCTATTCTCAAAATGTCTTGTAAATGGATGTAGTTCTGTTAGACAATAAATGCTTATTATTATTATATATATATATATATATATATATATATATATATATATATATATATATATATACATATATATATATATATATATATATATATATATATATATATATATATATATATATATATATATATATATATATATTATAAAAGTCGATACAAACACGATGCATATTACATTTTTTAACAGAATATTAATAATTAACTTTATTTTATTTTAGGAATTTAGACTTTCTAGAACACTTCACAGAACTGACCACGCTAATAGCTGATAAGAACCCGATTAACGTAGCTGATACAAATATACCGTGGATGCCCAAATTGGAATTGCTTTACCTTAATCATTGTAGAATTAGCGAACTTTTTTGGGTAGAAACTCTGAGATATAATTGTCCAAATTTAAGGTATTTGTCGTTGATGGGTAATCCAGTTGCACCATCGTTTTTAACTGGAGGGAATATTTACGAATATTTACGATATAGGTAAATTATTATATGTTGCTTTCATTTAAAAGTATGTTCATTAGAAATTCAAAGGAGAAAGAAACTTCAATAAGATGAAAAATTTTGGTTTCTAAGATTATACCATGTCAATCTATAAAAAAACCTCGTACAATCGTAGACCAAAACTCGAGAAGTAATCAGACCCGACGCTAGCCGCCTATACGCTCGCTTGCAATACCTACTATGCTGCCCCCCACTAGAAATTTTCTGTGACTGCCCCATCCCCATCTTATTTTTCCTGACTGTAATTTATACAAAAGACTGTATCATGTCGCCCCCTCGATGTGCTGCCCGCGTGCGGTGCACGCTCTGCACGCAACTTTGATTTCGAACACACTCGTGACTGGTCACTTCCTGTCGAACAACGAAAGGAACGATCAAGTCATGTTATTCCAGCTGGCATTTTTTAAATGTCGTATTATCGTCATGTCGTTACATTAATAAGCCAAACAATTTTAAAATTATCGATATTTATAAGATGTTACCCGTTTATTGTTCGTTTACAATTTTTTTCAATAAAAAACAATTCTAATACAAAAATGTCAATAATTTTGTTGGGAAGCACTTTTTTAAAACAGTTTTTGAAATGACTGAACTTAGAAAACATCTCGTCGTATAAATATATGAAATGATACTGAATACGGTCTTGTTATTTCGTATATGTACGTATCATCGATCAGCTATCCTCATCCACTGCTGGATATAGGTCTCCTCTAAGAACTTCCATTGATCTCTGTGCTGAGCGGTGTTAACCCAATTTTCTGCCACTCTTTTGACGTCATCGCTTCATCTTGTTGGTGGTCTACCTCAGTTCCTTTTGTTTTGTCTGGGTTTCCATTCTATTAGTCCTTCTACACCATCGGTTATCATCCCTTCGGGCTATGTGGCCTGCCCATCTCCATTTAGATTGCGTTTTTTTTTTTTATATATCTATTATTTTTGTTCAATGTTCGTGTTAGTTCTCTCGCGCATTTTTTTGTATACTATGGCAGGTATTCCGTAAGCTCCAGAAGCCTTTTGGTACCTGGCTTTATTAAAAGACGTTTTATGATACGCTGTTGGAAGAAAATATCAGGAATCCTTGACTGCAACTACGGGAATAGTTGGTGGTGTTTTTCCTTGAAAATTGATGGCAGAATGTGGAGCAAAGAGCTAACAAGTTTGCGTTCCCAACAGGTGTTGTTGCAATAGTATTAGCTGGCCGTAGGAGTGGTAATATAGTGGAATTAGTGGAATTTTTACTAATGACCATAGCGATTTAACAAAAATACTAATTAAATAGAAAAATCACACCTTAAAAACTGTTGATTTACTGAAATTCTCCGGCATAAAACAAAAATGTGAATATCAGGTGTAGTTTCGGTATTAAATATTGTTTACAATTCTATCAAATCTGTAAAACGGGAAATGTCCAGAAGGTTCTTGGTATAACTAACAGGAAAAATATCAGCTATTACAGTCTGTCATGTAAGAACGTCTAAGTTGGGAATGTGGAATCTTTGGCACAATGATACTACTCAGTATATATCACCACTATACCAAATCCTTTATTTTTGCACTCGACGCGCGTTTCGCTAACCATGTTACCTTCATCAGGAGCGATGATTGACTAAAGCTAAACTGCAAATCTACCATATTTATACTTAGCCTAACCCTTGAATTACTCAAGCGGAACTAATGACATAGGCAAGGCCGTCAGTTTCCGGTCAAGTAACCAGTATAGGGGACTATAATAGGCCCTCTGTCTTTATTTAAACTACTTTTACATTTTATGATTTCCATACTTTCGTATGCGTTCAACAATCTCCTATCAGATACATTTTTTATTAATCTTAGATTATCCAATGTTACAATATGATCAGCTTCAAGAGCATGTTCGGCAATGCTAGACTTTTCTGTTCTACTGTATTTTAAGTGTGCTAAATGTTCTTTAAATCGTGTTTCAATTGACCTTTTAGTTTGCCCAACATACTTTTTGTCACAATCATTACAACTGATTTCATAAATTCTACTTTTCTCACAATTAGGAATCTTATCTTTGGGATTTCCTAAGATATTCCTCAGATTGTCTGATGACTTATAGACTAAAGTGAGGCCTACCTTATTAAATACCTTATTGAGTCCCTGGTTATATTTCGGATTATATGGTATGGAGACATACTTGGTGTTATTTTCTTCGCGTGTAAAAAAGGTGGAATTCTGAATATTAAACCCAAACTTATGTCTATTTATTAGCTTATTTACTAAGTCATCGTCATAACGTGTCTGCGATAATTCATTTTTGGTAGATGCGATTCTAACGATTCAACAAAAAATCGGTACAGGGAATCTTTATATACGATGTATTTTAGTAAAGGTATCAGTCGATTCCGAACTATTGTCAAAATCACGTAAAATTCAAAATGAGTACTTGTTTGCCCGTCGGTTCGAGGCAGTCTTTTTTAGTTCCCCTCCAAAGGGGCCTAAAAAAGTAAAAACACATTCCGCGGGTGTTAAATTATAAAATTAAAAACCATTCGACAACATCTTCTTCGTCGGTATCGTTTTCGCTTGCCAAAACGTGAAAAGAACGTGGGTTTTCAAAAATCATTTTAAATGTGTCCTATGACGACATCTTCGTGTTCAAAGCACGTGTTTGACGACTTGCCAAAACGTGGCTCGGTAGGCAAAGTCACACCGAAAGTCAAAAAACAAATCGTGACTTTGTTTTCACGGGACCCGAAATTGACGCTGCGGCAAGGAGCGGCAATATTAAAAAAATCTGGTTTGAATGTGTCCTATGACACCATTCGACAACATCTTCGTGCTCATGAAGCACGTTGGAGAAACCTTTGCTGGGTGAAAATCACGTCGCGATGCGGTTCGTTGGGCCCATGATAAGATACTAGAGTGACCCTCGTAATCGCCGGACGCCAACCCTATTGAAAACGTTTGATCCTCTTGTAAAGAGAAAGCTCAGAGGAAAGACTCTGAGGACTTTAACTCAGTTGCCTCGCGAGATTCGAGAGATTTGTAAATCATTGCAGAAAATCTCGGCGGCAGCATATCTTGACGATGCCAAGCGATTATTGAAGCAGGAGGCGATTGCACAACTTACTAAAGTAATTGCGCCGTTGTTAGCTCATCAAAGAATACATTGATGGCAAAAAATGTTCTCGAAACATTTTTTTTTTTCAAAATACAATCAGACGTTCTTATCTGACAGCCTAAAATTAAATTTTGCAAGATCTAAATCCAATAAGTATATGATTTCCCAACCATCATTACTATTCCTTTTTTTTTACAGGTTGTATGTTATTTCAGTTATTCCCAATCTGGTTCATCTAGACGACAAGTTCATAACAAGCGATGAGAGGGTACAAGCGAAAAAGATGTATCCAACTCCGTTTATGCTAAATCTGTACAGAACAACTAGAGCTCGCTTGCCTAACTACTTTAGACGATTCACTGGTAGGGTGAACGATTATTTTTCTCTGGCACCGAGCACTAGTACTCCTGGTAAACAGGAAAAAAATTATATTATTTAACAGGGGAATGAATGAAATATTATTATTAAAATCCTTCAAAGTATTGGTCCGAATAAAATACAGACATAGATTGTTGAGCGTATTGTAATAAAACAATCATCAATTTCTCATTTAAATCTTTAGAATAATAGCGAGCTGATTTTAGCTGATCTTTTTTTGAGCACCCCGATGTATGCTCCGGTGTTTATTTATGAAAATGTCGGTAGCGAGAGGAAGTCTTTTTGTATTTTGGTTAGAAATTTTCGTTAAATACAGGGTGTTCCGCAATTAGCATGCTATATTTCAAGAATATGTTTTACGTCCAAAAGTCAAGTAAAACTTCTTTAAAAAAACTTTTTCTAAAGGGGCTAGTTGTAGTAATATTTATCCTAAACACTTCCTCTTATGGGCCCAATACAGAAAATAATTTTTCATTTATTTTTTAATGTAGAATTTGCCAAAAAGTATGAAGAGGGCTAGTTTCAGACTAACCTGTATATCTCATTTTGCTAAGTACAACTTATAGGCCTTCTACCAGGTGTACAAGTATGAAATGCGGATTCTGTTTTCTAAAAAAACTTGTTGAATTCGAAAGAATGATAAAAAGTGCTTTGTTCAAAGTATACTCCATCGCTTGTTATACATTTTTCCCATCTTTCGGGCAATTTGTGAATACTACGCCAGTAAGAATCTTCCCCTTTTGATGCAAACCATTCATCGAGCCATTTTTTCACATCTTCGTACGAACCAAAGCGCTGCTTAGCAAGTGCGTGTTTCATTGATGCAAACAAGTGGTAATCGGACGGAGCCAAGACTGGTGAGTAAGCTGCATGGGGTAGAACTTCCCAGCTGAGTGCTTCCAATGTGTCGCGAACTGGTTTTTGCCGTATGTGATGGAGCATTGTCATGAAGAAAAATGACTTTGTGTTGCCTCTTTCGGCATTCTGGCCTTTTTTCAAGCAACGAACGGTTCAAATCGGTCAATTGTTGTTGGTAACGTTTAGTATTAACCGTTTCCCCAGGTTTTAACAGCTCATAATAGACCACGCCCCTCTGTTCCTACCAAACACCGAACAACGTCTTTCTGCCAAAGCGATTCGGTCTTGTGGTCGATGCTAATGGTGCGCATGGGTCTACCTATGATTTTTTGCGCTTGGGATTGTTAAAATAAATCCACTTTTTATCCCCTGTAACTATACGATGCAAAAACCACTTTCTTTTGTACCGAGCGAGCAAAACGTCACACGTGTTTTTGCGCTTTTCATTTGCCTGACGTTCAACTCTTGTGGTACCCATCTACCGGTCTTCTGAATCTTTCCCATCTCTCGTAGCCGATTGGAAACAGCTTGTTGACTAACGCCCAATTGCTCGGCAAGTTTTTTTGTGTTTGCGAATTATCTTCGTCCAACAATGCTTGCAATACCACATCGTCGTATTTTTTTGGCGGTTTTTCACGTTCCTTGTCTGCAACATCGAAGTCACCACTTTCGAAACGCCGAAACCATCGTTCACAGATATCTTGCGATGGAGCATGTACACCATAAGCTTCTCGAAGTAATCGGTATGATTCAACAGCAGTTTTCTGAAAATGAAAACAAAAAATTAATGCTGTCCGGGAATGCTCTTTGTTCGGTGTAAATTTCGACATACTGAACACAACAACACAACACTATGCACACACTTTTCCAGTTTATCACTCGTGCTCGACACTTGTTGATGACACAACAAAATGGGCAGTGTCAAATTTTTATAGCACAAACTGCATTGGTGCACCATCTGTTGTCTGAAATCCGCATTTCATACTTGTACACCTGGTATTCTAGAAGCCAGAGATGATCTAATAACGAGCATTGCTAATTTACAGGCTCGATTAGCTTTGAGTGGCAAAAATGAGCGCAACTACTGGGGATTTATTGTACTGCCTTGTTAGTTTCTTACGCTTGGTTCGAGGAATCGTGGCGTTAAAAAATTAGAACTGACTGAGAGGCTATTGCCAGTGGTTTAGCTCAGTTTTGTTCAACCTTAATCATGAATATATATGTTAATGGAGAGAGTGACATTGAGGACTTATAAAAACGAAAGTGCTGCTTTATAAAATATAAATCTTTTTGACTCGCAAATTTAAAAGAATTTTTTTCGTGGAACGGTAAATACAATACCTAATATGGTTATAGTCATGAAGCCTAAATTCCATAAGAATATGGAGGCCTCCACAAATTGTAATTGTGCCTTGTAGATTGGGTTCTAATTCCGTCAAGCTGAAGCCTGATATTCTTCAAAATTTATATTAAATTGCACTTATTTATTTAATGATAAATTAATGTTAGTTAATTTACTAAACACTGTTGAAAATATGTTATTTTTTTAATATATGTTTTTATCGTTAACGTGTCTATTTCTATTGCCTATTGTCTAGTCTTAAGAACTTATTAACCACTAATAATTTTGATTACCTATTTAAGTGGTACTATTTTTTTTAAATTCAAAGATGACAATTTGATAAGGGGTGATTTATTAGTCTTGAGACTAATTTCAGGCGCGTGTATTAGTGAAACCGGGAAAAATATTTCAAATGCAGTTGCTTATATCGTATAAATTTATGTAAAATTTCTCAAATAGCACGTTTACATTGCAGCGAATCGACCAATATTTTCGATTTTACGCAACTTGCTTGGAACGGCATCCATCAGGCGTTGGACTACCGAAACGTCAATTTTTTATGGGCATAACATCGGTGCTGCGGAGAAATCCCTAAAGCGGTGCAGAAGCGACGCGTTTGCGAAAAAGCGATTCACGTTAGTCTCGACTGCTTGAAGCATGCTTCGCTTTGGAAGGAATTAAGCGGGCTACATCCATCGAATACTTTCCATGAAAATACTTGTAGAATAGACTCGACACAAACCGGTCTTCGATGTTTCAAGGAAACAAGGTTTCTGGTCAGTTCTGGGTTTCCAATCAGGCGAATAGCTCTTTTCTGGGATAGAATCCAACAAATGCAGTGTATGCTTGCAGCAGTGCCTCAAACATGGAAACAGTATTCCATTGTTGGTCGAACTTGAGCTTTGTACAGAATTAACAGTTGTTGTGGATTTTAAAGTTTTCTAGCATTGTGGCACACCGGCGTTGATAGTGAAGATGTCGACTGCCACTCGTAAAGAACGTTTTCGGAGGAAACACGAAAGTCATAAACAGAAATTTTTAGTCAAACCATAAGAGTGTAGCGTAGCCAGCAATCCATCTTGTCAAACACGGTCAAATGCCTTGGATATATTAAGTGCAACTACTCGAGATTCTCTAAAGTGTTCAATTACGTTGTTCTAAATATGTACTATATAAGTTGGAAGATCTCCTGTTGTTCTTTACTTGCAAAAGCCCTATTAATGGCCGGTAATAATATTCAATCCTTCTAATCTAAAAAACTGACAGATATTAGATTAAGTATTAGTTACTAGTTACTTTTTGATTTTTCTCAACGTACTAGTTCTCTCTTTCTTCAGCCTTAATTCCCCACAGGGAATGTATTGCTCATTTTGTTGTATTGTGGGATGTTTTTCTTCACATTGCTCTATCCTGCGCTTCGTGGACTAGTGTGTAAAGTGGAGGACGTCCTCGAGGTCTTCTACCTGGAACTTTTCCTTGATTTTTTTTTTTTTTTTTTTTTTTTTTTTTTATTGGTCTAGCACACGTGCTGCAGGGAAGTCCCTAAAGCGCTCCAGGAGCGGCACGAGTGCGGAAAAAGCGATTCACGTTGTTCTTGAATCGCTGTAAATTGTACTCGGTGGGAAACACAGCGCTGGGCAAATTATTCCAAAGGGATGACGTTCTCCATATAAAAGATTGCTTGAAAAGTGTTGTACGCGGAGTAACAAGCTGAACCTCATACGGATGCGAGGCACCAGCGCGACGTGTATTTCTAACATGCACCGCTTTGGGAGGAATTAAGCGGGCTACATCCTTCGAACACTTTCCATGAAAATACTTGTAGAACAGACTCAAGTCGCCAACCGTTCTTCGATGTTCCAGCGAATCAAGGCCGCCGGTCAATTCCGGGTCCCCAATCAGACGGACCGCTCTTCTCTGAACAGAATCCAACAAATGCAGTGTATGTTTGGGAGCGGAGCCCCAAACGTGGGAGCAGTATTCCATAGTTGGTCGAATTTGGGCTTTGTAAAGAATTAACAGTTGTTGTGGGGTGTAAAGCTTTCTGGTTCTAAATAATATTCCCAACTTTTGAGAAGCTCTCCTTGCTATGCCTGCAACATGTTCATGCCAAGACATATTTGCTCCCAAACCAACGCCCAACAATTTGAGTGACGATGCCAGGGGAATGGAGTGCCCGACATAACTATGTCGGGTTCAGCAACGTTAACTTTTTTAGAAAAAACTGCCGCTTGGGTTTTGTAGCGTTAAATTCCACTTGGTTACTGTCACCCCAAGATAGAATTTCTTCCAGGTCTTTGTTAAGTTGAACGACCTCCTGCTGTCTGCGGATATTCGCCTGAGCAGCCGATGTCCGAGCGTTCAAGGTGAATGAAGAGACAAGCGTACTGTCATCTGCAAAACTATAGATTGGATTCCCGGTCTTTTCCAGCAGATCGTTAATGTAAATGAGAAAGAGAGTAGGAGACAGTATGGAGCCCTGGGGCACACCAGCGTTGATAGTGAGGGTGTTAGAAAGAAATCCGTCGACCGCCACTCGTAAAGAACGCTTTCTGAGGAAACATGAGAGCCACAAACAGAACCTTTCAGACATACCATAAGAGCGCAACTTAGCCAACAGTCCATCGTGCCAAACACGGTCGAATGCCTTGGATATGTCAAGAGCAACCGCTCGAGATTCTCCAAAGTGTTCAATTGCGTTGTTCCAAACATGTGTTACATAAGTCAGAAGATCTCCTGTTGATCTATGTTTACGAAAACCATATTGGTGATCGTTCAAGATATTTTAGAAGATGCTCATTGATAACCTTTTCCATGACTTTCGATATTATTGAAAGCAGTGCAACTGGTCGGTAGTTATTTGGCAAGGTCTTCTTACCTTTTTTAGGTATCGGCTGAACCGTGGCACATTTCCAGCAGGACGGAAATATTCCGTTTCTGTAGGATAGGTTAAAAAGTCTACAGAAAACTGGTGTTTAGTTCCCTTGCACAGTTTTTGAGAACTATGGCAGGTATTCCGTCAGCGCCAGAAGCCTTCTTGGTATCTAGCTTCATTAAAATACGCTTTATGATGCGCTGTCTGAAGACAACATCGGGCATCCTTGACTGCAATATGGGAATAGTAGGTGGTGTTTTTCCTTGGAAATCGACAGTAGAATGTGAAGCAAAGAGTTCAGCCAACAAGTTCGCTCTCTCAACAGGTGTGGTTGCAATGGAATTATCTGGCCGTGTGAGTGGTGGTATGGTGGATTTGGTAAAGTTTTGACTAACTGCCTTAGCGACTGCCCAAAAGGACCTGGAATTGTTGGGGCAAGCGAGAAGTTTGTTTCTAATTCGTTGATTGTGTGCCTCCTTGGTTTCGTCGATAATTCCCTTGCATCTGTTCCGGGCATGAACAAAGATGTTTCGATTTACGGTGTTAGGATTTTCACGCCATTGTCGGTAGGCAATATGTTTAGAAGCAACAGCTTCTTTGCATTTTCGGTCGAACCAAGGCTTGCCGTTGGAGGAGCATTTCTTCGAAAAAAGGGATGTAAGCTTCCATACCAGCCAAAATAACATCGGAGACCTCCCTGGCGCAGTCAGATGGGTTATCGGATCGAAAACAAACGTCCATCCAAGGGAAAGTTCGAAAGTATTCCATGAGATCTTCCCATTTAGCAGATTTGTAGTGCCAAATCTTGCGCGGCCTAGGCGCCTCTCTGTCACTGATTGGCAGGATACTCGATGTCGAAAGCAGTTTATGGTCGGAAGAACCTAACGGCGGATTTACGGTGACCGTGTAAATCTCTGGATTGGTGGTTAAAAACAGATCAAGAAGACTGGCGAACTCCCCGTCTCGATCAGGGATCCGTGTTGGTTCGTCAATAAGCTGAGTTAAGCCACAACTGATCGAGAATGATTCAGCTTCACGACCTTGTTCGTCGGTAGTATTTGAATATTTGAGCCAGTTGATATTGTGGACATTAAAGTCGCCCAGGATGGCAATTTCGGCACTTGGATAGTTACTTTGTAAATGATCGATGGTGTCTGCAAGAGAAGCGAAAAGTGTTCGAAAATTGGTATCACTTGGTGGTCGATACAGGATACAGATAAACCTTGTGGTTTGTTGAGTCGTTATTTTTAACCACATAACATCAAAGTTTGGGGGCTCCAGAGCTTCTTTGAGATGAGTTGTTCTGAACATTTCTGATCTAGCCGAAAAATTTAATGATTTATGTTTGCATAAAACTTGAAATAAGTTGTTGGATATTGAGCCCTGATATAATTGAGTCATTGGTCCGTCATGCGGTTTTCGAGATCCTAAGCATTCTTCGACAGCAGTAAATTTCTGTGGCATCTAGTTTTTTTTTTATCCGATTTTCTCAATGTTCAGGGCTCACAGTCATATATGAGAATAGGAAAGACAAGCCAATTTACCAGTCTAATTTTCACTCGATCGAATATGTGGTTGTTTAGCCAGATTTTCTTGAGCTTTTACACTGTAGTTTTTGTAAGAGCACACCTTCAACGGATCTCCCTCTCTACTGTACCGGCATTACTAATTAGGGATCCACATTAACAACTTCAAGGCGGTCAGTTTGTCTAATATCTGGAATGTTGTTAGTTTGCCTATTGCCAATCATAATTTTGATTTTATTTATATTCAGTTCAAGTTCGAGTTTTACGTTTTCTTTTTTTACCTTCTTAAGTATTTGTAGTAATTCCTTTTCGCTCCTAGCCAGAAGAACCGTGTCATCTGCAAATCTCAAATTACTAATCATTTTACCGATAATTGCTAATTATCCAAGGCCCTTCGCATGATATATTCGCGATACATATTGAAAAGTTTGGGATCTTGTCTCACACCATAGTGAGGTTGAAATTCTTCAGATTTTGTATCGTTAACAATAACTTGGCACGTAGTATTGGTGTATAGATTTTTAATTAGACTTGTAAGATGGATAGGAACTCCCATTTCACTAAGTACTAATCAGAGCTCTGTACATTTTACCTTATCAAACGCTTTTCGATAGTCTAAAAAGCATAAATAGAGAGAGCTTTTTCAATTATTTAGCGAATGTTTAATAGTTGATCTCTAGTTCCCCGACAGCTTAAAAAGCCGGCTTGCTCTGGTGGGATTTGTGGCTACATTTCTAAACTATCATTAATAATTTGCAGGAGGACTTTACTGGCATGAGAAATCAAGTTATTGTGCGATAATTGTCACAATTGTCACATATGTGTTAGTTAAATATAGTTCAGTATAAAAATTGAATTAATCGTACCTCAGAAATAAGGATTCTGAATGGGAATATGATAGGCTGCGATTCTATCATCTGGAAAGGTTTTAAAATAATTTATATTTAGGGATAAATTAAACATACTTTTTAGTTCAATATAAAAATTTAATCAGAACATGTTTTCCTTATAATCAACCAAATCTTCTACTTTTAGAATTTCTTGTAAAATATATAGGGTGATCACTAAACTCAACTTTATTATAAGTTGTATAATGCTCAAAAATAATGATTTCGTTACTTCCCTTCTTCAGAAATGGCGCCGGTAAATACAAAGTTTGTTGTGGTCCGATTTTTGAATACCTTCCCAAAACAAAATTGTTTACAATAACAATTCCTTTGCACCAATTGCGCATATCTATGAAGGTATCTTGCGGTTGATCAATGTACAGGGTAGACTTGAAAAGCCTAGGCCCTTTTTTGAAGTATTTATAGGGGAGATGCCACCCTAAAATTTAAAATTTTTTTTTCTAATTTAGTGTGAGTCTCATGCCTAAGTTCTGAAAAATACAAATCCTAAAAGAATATCGACGTTTTTGTTTTAGGATGCGGTTTTAACATACTACGATAAATAAGGTGGATATAAACCTGTTAATTTTTTTGTCCAGGATGATTTAAATTCCAATGGTATAATTTCCCATAGATTAATGGCTTGTCCGTTTAAAAATATATCTTCGTTCCAGAGTCCTTTATACTGATAATACTGGTCCAAATTTCCAAAATTATTTCTACCCCAATTCTCTACTAGTATGTCCAGTGTAACACCAAAATATTCTCGAGAATCTAGAAAGTTTTAAGAGGGATAAAAGAACCATTTTAATAAACACAGGGTGATATGAGATAGTTCTGTTTATTCCAAATGGAAATTTCCAACAGTTGAATCAAAATAAGGATAAATGAAGCCTGTAGCTACTATTATATTATATATATATATATATGCATATATATATATAATAGTAGCGGGTATATACTCTTCTGCGATCCCGCAGAGGACAGATATACTTCAAGGATGCGACCCTGCCAACGCCAGCCTTGCTCTCCTCCAACCTCCTAATATGGGAGGATATCAGGTCCTAAAAACATTAATCCTTCACCACACACCATCCTTCCAACTCCTTACCCCTTATCAACACGTTTGGTCGGCGCGACAAGGAAATGGCTAAAAACTCCAATATGAAAAATGAATATGTCGAATTTCCAAAACGCAGTACCCCAGGTGAGTAGAGGAAACTTAGAATCTCGCACTGCTCTTGCAGTTAGTTCCACGGATCCTGGGGGGGGACAAAAATTCGTGGTACAGTGGTATACCCACAACACAAAGACAACTCATAAGAACAGGATGGTACGTAGCAGACTACAACACAAGAACTTTAGGATCCGAAAAAAAATGATCGAATTGGAAGGAGAACTTAAAAACATAAAATGGACAGTGTTGGGCTTAGCGGAAGTAAGAAGAACAGGCGAGTCTTGTATGATCCTAAAAAGTGGCCATAAATTCTCCTATAAAGGATAGCAGAACAATTAATCAGCAGTAGTCAGCAAGTAGACGATACAGTCTGTCAAGTAAGAACGTGACCGCTCGTATTCTTGAAAAAATGTGTTACAATTACCTTAGTAAGTTGTCCAATCGCCTCCTGGAATAATAATCGCCTGGCATCTTCGAGGGGTGCTGTCGACGAAATTTTCTGCATACTCTGCAAATTTCAAGTCAAAGCTCTCAGAGCTTTTCCTTTGAGCTTTATCTTTATAAGGGATCAAACGTTTTCAATAGGGCGTCCGGCGATTGTGAGGGCCACTCTAGTATCTTATCGTGGGCCCAAGCAAGCCGCTCCGCGACGTGATTTTTGCGCCCAGCGAACATGTTTCGGGATTTGATATCATGAACACGAAGATGTTGTCGAATCGTCTCATGGGACGCATTCAAACCCGATTTGACATGACTCGTTTTTCGACTTTCGGAGTGACCTTGCTTACCGAGCCATGTCTAGCAAGTAGTCGACATTTTCCGTCTCGTTAAAACGATTAACCCATTTTTTTACAAACGACACCGCCTTTTTAATATATTTAGCGCCCTCGGAATGTGTCATTTTAGGCCCCTTTGGATGGGAACAAAGAAAGACTGCCTCGAACCGATGCGTAAAGAAATGACTTATTTTGGATTTTACGTAATTTCGCCGGAAGTTCGGAATCGACTGATACTTTTACTAAAATGCGTCGTAGACAAAAGTTCCCGATTTTTTGTTGAATCGCTAGAATCGCATCTGCCAAAAATGAGTTATCGCGGACACGTTTTTACTTGACAGACTGCTTATGTGAATATTAACTAAACAATTTAAATTATATACCAAGCCTTAATTGGGAGTTCCTTTGTTTCCAAAATCCAAAGCCGTTTAGATCATTTACAGTTTCCAATGGTTTGGACATGAGTGTTCTATCAACTAAAACTGTTGCGGTATCACACACGCTGCCTCCTATAGTTATTACGGAGTTAGAAGGTATATCTGAAAAATTCATAACAAAAATATCATGTTCAAAAGCAGAAGCCCCTTATAATTTAAGTGATTTGACAATAATCGTTTAGTTTTTTTCATGATAAATTTGGGAAATGTTGATTCTCCTAGTTAGATCGTTTCAAATTGAAATAAAGTTCTGAGGTTTTGCCAGCAGTAGCTCGATATATCTTTAGGGATCTATTATCTTCGATATTATACGAGGCTGGTTTGAAAAGTCCGTGCAAAAATAAAAACTACTTATGTGTTTGGGGTAAACCTTTTTTATTTTTCGACATATAGTCTCCTTTTAGGCTTATACACTTCGTCCAACGATGTTCTAGTTTGTTGATCCCTTCCGAATAATAGGATTTGTCCAAGTCTGCAAAATATCCATTAGTGTCTGCAATCACCTCCTCGTTTGAATAAAATCTTTGTCCCGCCAGCCATTTCTTCAAATTGGGGAACAAACAGTAGTCCGAGGGAGCCAAGTCTGGAGAATAGGGGGGATGTGAAACGAGTTGGAATCCTATTTCCATTAATTTTGCGACCACAACTGCTGAGGTGTGTGCTGGTGCGTTGTCGTGATGGAAAAGGGCTTTCTTGTGGGCCAATCGCGGGCGTTTTTCTTGCAGCTCGGTTTTCAAACGGTCCAATAACGATGAATAATATTCACCTGTAATAGTTTTACCCTTTTCCAGATAGTCGATGAGGATTATCCCTTGCGAATCCCAAAAGACAGTCGCCATAACCTTTCCGGCCGAAGGAACGGTCTTCGCCTTTTTTGGTGCAGATTCCCCCTTGGTAACCCATTGTTTAGATTGTTGTTTGGTCTCAGGAGTATAGTAATGTATCCATGTTTCATCCACAGTGACGAAACGACGCTTAAAGTCCTGCGGATTCTTCTGAAACAGCTACAAACCATCCTTGCAACACTTCACACGATTCCGTTTTTGGTCAAGCGTGAGCAATCGCGGCACCCATCTTGCGGATAGCTTTCTCATGTCCAAATGTTTATGCAAAATATTATTTACCCGTTCAGTCGAGATGCCCACAGCACTAGCAATCTCACGCACCTTAACTCTTCTGTCATCCATCACCATATCATGGATTTGATCAATGATTTCTGGAGTCGTGCCCATATGACCAGTCCGAAAATTTTGAAACCACTTATAAACTGTTCTAATCGAAGGTGCAGAGTCACCATAATGTTTATCAAGTTTCTCTTTAGTCTCCTGAGGCGTTTTGCCTTTCATAAAGTAATGTTTAATCACCACACGAAATTCTTTTTCGTCCATTTCTTGAAAATCACTCGACTTCCTTGATTCACACGAATGCCAAACACAAAGAAATAGACCAATATGGCTGAAACTTGGTATGCGTTCATTCAAGAGATGCTACTAACTAAACATGACCTCGATACGCACCGGTGGTGCCATCTCTCGGACTTTGGAAACAACAATCTAAACAATGGGTTACCAAGGGGAAATCTGCACCAAAAAAGGCGAAGACCGTTCCTTCGGCCGGAAAGGTTATGGCGACTGTCTTTTGGGATTCGCAAGGGATAATCCTCATCGACTATCTGGAAAAGGGTTAAACTATTACAGGTGAATATTATTCATCGTTATTGGACCGTTTGAAAACCGAGCTGCAAGAAAAACGCCCGCGATTGGCCCACAAGAAAGTCCTTTTCCATCACGACAACGCACCAGCACACACCTCAGCAGTTGTGGTCGCAAAATTAATAGAAATAGGATTCCAACTCGTTTCACATCCCCACTATTCTCCAGACTTGGCTCCTTCGGACTACTATTTGTTCCTCAATTTGAAGAAATGGCTGGCGGGACAAAGATTTTATTCAAACGAGGAGGTGATTGCAGACACTAATGGATATTTTGCAGACTTGGACAAATCCTATTATTCGGAAGGGATCAACAAACTAGAACATCGTTGGACGAAGTGTATAAGCCTAAAAGGAGACTATGTCGAAAAATAAAAAAGGTTTTACCCCAAACACATAAGTAGTTTTTATTTTTGCCCGCACTTTTCAAACCAGCCTCGTATACGAAACTATGCCTTTTTTTATACTTCATTGGCTTATTGCATGTCAATTATGTGCACTTCAGTTATGAATACCTCGCTTCACAATCGGTCAAATTTTTTCTTTTTTTTTATTTATTTTTATATTTTAATTTCATCAGATTCTTAAGAAAACTGGATTTACGCGTGAACTACCTTAATTTGAGATGGTGGCTTTTAAAGATAGGGCTTGGTTTGTTGAAAGCTGTTCTTGCTTGTTGTATACAGGCTTTGATTTCTGTAGAGTGGTCCCGTTGATCGCTAACATCTGTACCCAAGTATATGTACAGGGTGAGTCAACGATAGAGTAAAGTTCATTATCTCATTTGTTTCGGGAATGACGGACAATAACGTACTTTATGCTAAGGAAAGTGAAGGAAAATATAGTAAAATGACTAAATATGTGTATTCAAGTAGACGGGTATACTTTTGAACATTTATACGTCATAATTTTTAATCATTAGGTAAGTTAAACTATATTAAAATTATTCTTAACTATTTGTTTATGTTTTCACAATAGCGTAAGTGTATTAAAAACAAGGGTAAAAATCGAAAAATTTAAAATAAATCGAAAACTATTAGAAATAGGTATATGACATACTTAATAAAAGTTGGAGGGTTTTGTAAAATCTATTAGAAAAAATAATAATATACAGGGTGTGCCATTTAAAAAATTTGAGATTTTTCAATTTAAAATAGTCGAAATGTATAAATTTATTTTGAACACCCTGTAGCATCTAATTCAAATTTCTTTACATATATCTTTTTTTCATCTCTATAGAATGCTCGTACTAATTATGAGTATTCCACCTTTAGAAACAATGGCGTTATTGGCAATTTTTTACAAAACTGAAAACTAGTATTTTTTTTTTTTTTAATTGTAATATTAGAAAAAGTACTAGGTTAAGTATATAACATTATTAACAAAAAATTTATAAAATTTTACGCAGAATTTAAAAATAAATTAGAAAATAGGATGTTCCATTTAAAAAAACATGTTATATTGGCCACACTTTTTTGAAGTACCCTGTATACTCAAAAATAATTTTAAACTATGCACCTTAACATACCCTAAAACATTTAACATTTTTTTTTCATTCCCGAAACAAATGAGATACTAAACTTTACTCTATCCTTGACTCACCCTATACTTTTTTACTTGTTCTATTTTTGTGAAGCCTAGGGTTAACATTGCTCTTGCTAATTTACATATATTTGGTTTTCTTTTCATTCAGCAGAAGTCCGTATTCTTGACTACTGGTCGTCCCAGCCCCAGTAGACTTTCCAATAAGTTTTCGAAAATGACAGTGTCGCCTGCATACCTGACGTTATTTATGCATTCTTCATTAACGTTTATTCCAGCAATAACATTCTCCAGAGCCTCACTGAATATGGTCTCAGAATTAATATTAGTAGTATTTCCTCCGAATAACTATCCTCTACCCTAACTATTGCACGCTGGTTCCAGTAGAGATTATTGATGAGTTTCAGATCTTTCTCATCCATTCCAATGTCGATTAAGATTTCGATAAGTTCAAAGTTTTTTATATCACCGAATGCCTTTTGATAATCTATAAAACAGGCGTATATGTTTCAGTTCATATCGCGACATTGTTGGAATAACCTGAATACAGAAGAGCGCTTCTCGTGTACCATTACCTATTGGTCGCACTCTATTTATGTGTGGGAGTTGGGTTTTTAAAACGGTAATAAACTCCTGGACAAAATTAACGCAACAATCTGAAAATTCATTTATCTTTTTCTTATGTCAGTTTTAAAGTTTATCGAGTATTTGAATAGTAGGCTATGTATATTTTGTTTCGTTGTTCATCACAGAAATCAAAACAATTCGTTTAGATTTACAGTTTTAAAGAGAAAACAATTTTCTGTAATAATGCGATAGATTTTCTTTAAAAGTAAGCTTATAAATTATTCCCTTTTTCAAAGTAATACGTTTTTGTGGTAGACTGTTTTATTTTTGACCCTGAAGAATTAGAAAAATGAATCGAACAAGGAATTTAACTGAACACGAGGTAGTGCGAGCCTCAGTTTTATTGGACGAGGGATATTGTCAGAGTTATGTTGCCAATTTGTTAGGCAAAAATCGTTCCACAATAAGTCGTATGGTAAGACGCTTGAATGAAGTAGGAACTTATTCTAGAAGGCTAGGGCAAGGGCGAAAACGATGCACTAGCGACCTAGATGAACGTTTTATAAGACAATATGCTTTAAGAAACAGGACTCTCACTAGTTCTGTAATAAGAAACGAACTCGAAGCTGTTCGCAATGTCACAATTTTTTCTAAAACAGTTAGAAGACGGTTAAATGAAGCTGGATTAAACAGTAGGAGATCAGCCACTGCGCCCTTGCTTAATAGAGAGAACAGAGTTGCCAGGTTACGTTTTGCTCAAAATCACGAAAACTGGTCTGTGGATGATTGGAAACAAGTCTTCTTCACAGATGAAACTAGGGTTAGTCTAAAACATCCAGATGGTCGTGAGCGAGAATGGCGAAGACCAGGAGAGAGGTTTGCTCCTTGCAATATCTCTGCAAGGATTCCATTCGGCGGTGGCTCTGTTATGTTCTGGGGTGGCATCTGCTTTGATGCTCGCACAGAGTTAGTTCCTGTCCGTACGAGATCCACGAATGCTGACTACTATCTTGAGAATATTGTAATAGAACATGTGATGCCTTTCGGTCATTTCGTGGGGCCCAATTTCCTGTTTATGCAAGACAACGCTCGACCTCACGTGGCTAGGGAGGTACTCGATTATCTTAATCAAGTTGATATACCGATTATGCAATGGTCACCAAAAAGCCCGGATCTGAATCCGATAGAACATGTATGGGATCACCTTAAGAAAAATGTGAAACGTCATATACCTGCACGTAGAAACCTGAGGGAACTTGAAAATGCAGTTATCATAGAATGGGAGCAAATTCCTCAAGATTTTATCCAAAATTTAATTAGAAGCATGCCTAGGTGCATAAACGCTGTCATCCGAAGTAGAGGAGGTAACACACGCTACTAGTGTCCCAGTTACACCATTAATTTTGCTACTAGTGTCCCAGTTTATTTTTTTTATTACTACATAATTTCAAGGATTTTGTTGTTAGGTCTTAGAATAATTTTAATTCGAATCTTATAGAGAAATTTGGTAGCTAATTCACTTTTAAAGTATCCGAATAAATTTTTTCTAACTTTTAGTGTAACCAATGCTCATAAAAAATTATTAAAATTAATTCATTATAGAGATTTGTATGATTTCATATATTGTTGCGTTAATTTTGTCCAGGAGTGTATTTAGAGTACTGATCAGTCTCTTTTTCTGATACTATAGAATATTTTTGACATATCGATGAGCTTTAAATACTATTGAGTTGATAGCACATTTTCGAAAAACATGATAATGTGAGCTAGCATCCAAGTATCGATCGGTAAACCAAATATGAGCTGGTTCCGTTACTTTATCTCTGGGCAAGAAGGGGCATAACATCGTATTATCTTATTTATTAGTGTAGTAAAAAAGCATCTGAAATTGCACAGTTTAGATACAACAATATTATGAGAGGTCCAAAATTCAGGACAATACTCCTGGTGATACCCCAGAGAGGATAAAATCATAATATTGCTGTATCTAAATTATAGCTATCTTATCTTTATTTTGACCTTTTTTTACTGCACTGTATGTAGTGATTATATGTATTGAAACTTACGAAGATTTTCTTTTCTGTAGACAATATAACCGTAGCTTTGGCCAGATAAATTGTTGATTGGTAAATATTCCATGGGAACAGTACTTTCAATGAAAAATCTAAAAAAAAACTAATAGTAGTAAGCCTTTTTGGCATATTCAATTCCTTCTATAGCCTGCTTACTGCATTCTGAAAGACTTTTTAAATGGACTTACCTGTAGTCTGCTTGATCTAAGATTTCATTTAGCATTAATTGTCCTTGAATAGATATTGAATCATAGGCAACTTTGTTAGTAATGTGAGGTGTCCTTGGTAGTCTTGTCGCCACAGGGTTATATTTTGATAACAGTTGTTTTACCATTACATATTTGATAGTGTAATCTCCACTTTCTGATAACGGGGCATCGTAATCATAGGAAGTTGTGTCCGGTTGAAACCTTCATGTATGAAATATATATTAAAAATAACCAGTCAAGTTGAACTTGCGCAATTAGTGTTCCGTACGTTGATTTCTTTTAAAATAAAAATTGTTGTTACGGAGGTATAAAATCATCAGTGACGTCATAAAACACACCCCAAATGAGTTTTTAACAAAGTTTGTTTCCCATCTTTACTGAAAACTGATAACTTTGAATTTTTTTTTATATACCGGATAAATTATTAAATTGCTAGATTCGTGAACGGAGAAGACATCCCACAAGCATGGAGAGAGACCTGGATAACGCCCATATACAAAAAAGGGACGAATGCACCAACTACCGATGTATAGTTGTAACTAACACTATGAGTCGAATTTACGGGAAAGTTCTCAAACAACTAATAGAGGAAGAATATGCGCCATATGAACTAGAACAGCAAGCAGGTTTTAGGACGGGCAGATCGTGTGTAGACCATATTTTCACAATTACTCAGCTGCACGAAAAAAGGGTAGCAACAAACAGGGAATCACACCTTCTCTTTGTTGATCTATCCAAAGCATATGATACGA
Source organism: Pachyrhynchus sulphureomaculatus (assembly GCA_019049505.1). Lineage (NCBI taxonomy): Eukaryota > Metazoa > Arthropoda > Insecta > Coleoptera > Curculionidae > Pachyrhynchus > Pachyrhynchus sulphureomaculatus. Next base: position 95,666,386 of record CM032452.1, on the reverse strand, counting down.
TCCCTCTAAATAGACTATGGCAAGTACTAGAAGGTACTAGAATAAATATTACAATAATAAAAGCCATCCAGCAGCTATACAGAGATCAAAGAGCAAAAATAAAACTAAAAGACCACTTCTCAGAATGCTTTCCAGCTAACAAAGGACTACGACAAGGATGTTGCCTCTCGCCGGCATTATTTAATATCTACATAGACAAAGCGTTGAATGAATGGAGGAGATCAGGCGAAGGAATGAGTATCGAGCTTAATGACGACATCACGCTGTATACGCTACACTTCGCAGACGATCAGGTGGTACTCGCACAAGATTAAAGGCTGGATTAATGACAAGGAAACCGTTAAAAGAATACGAAACATGGGGCCTGATGGTAAACCAGGAAAAGACAAAGTACCTGTGTGTAGGAAAGGAGGAAATATCGGTTCTCCAGATAGAAGACCACATTCCAATCGGACCATGCACAGAATATACATATCTGGGTACAAAAATTACAAGCAACGGTACGGGCTGAACCAGAAATTGAACATCGTATTTTACAGGGGAAGAAGGTCATTGGGTGTCTAAACTCGATTCTGTGGGGAAAACATATATCAAAACAAAACAAAAAACTCTCGTATAACACTATTTTAAGGAGTATAGTACTCTACGGCAGTGAAGCATGGCAAACTACACAGCGGAAACTACGAGTATTGGAGATGGACTACTGGCGCAGATCGGCAGGAAAATCACGCCCTGACAAAGTCCCAAACAGAACGATTCTAGAAATAATGGAAGTGGAGGAGGATATAATACAAGGAATTGAAAGGAAACAACTAGAATTGTATGGTCACGTGGAGAGGATGAGCGACGAAAGACTCCCGAAGCTGATCACAAAACTGGTCACCACGGGAAAAGAGAAAAAGAGGGCGCCCAAAAACAACATGGATAGAAGGAATAGAAAGAAGTATGTCAGCGAGGAATCTAAGCCACGGAGACTGGGAAAATAGAGAGGACTGGAGAAAAGGGACCAAAAGGCGTACAACGCTATAAAGCGATATATTTATATATATCTTTCAATTTGCGTTTTTACAAGCTTTCACTTGTCACTCCACTCGATGACCTAGTAAATTTTTTTTTTTACTTCCGATTTCACCCGGCAAAACTAACTCCTTAAGTCCAAATTTAACTTTTAAAACTACACAGCTCTGATGAGGCCATCAATTCCTATGTTAGTAACAGATTTCAACTTTCTATGTCAAATAGTTTTGGAGAAAATCGGGTGTGACCGACGGACGGACGGACGGACGGACGGACAGACACAGTGATCTTATAAGTGTTCCGTACGGAACACTAAAAATAGAGATGTTCTATATTTGTCTACATATTGAACCAATTGAGCTTCAGTATTAGATTTTTTAGATCTGTTTACAGGAATATTAACAAGATGCATACATAGTTCAACACGTTAGTAAATCGGATTGCGTTTAAAATCACGACTGCCATAGACTGACGCATTTGTTGACAAAATTCGATATTGAGTTTATTGAGTTCATGAAGTGGTGACGTCAATCCGTGGCTGAACACTATGAACCATGTCAAAACCAAAAAACACTAAAAATTACGAAAGCGTTAGCAAATTAATATGCAGAAAAATATATACCACTTGAACTGATGAATATTTGCATGGGTTTTGTTCTTACTTGAACGGTATGGAGAGCCTAAGGTAACGAATAACATAAGTTGCCCACTGCTGATCACCAAGCTACTACGTGACATTTTCTTGCTCTGTCTGATGTTCGTTAGCTAGCTGTAGGCGAAAATAATGTTCACTGGCTCTCGCAATATTAATGTTTGCAGCATGAGAACTTCAATAGTATACTTCAACAACAGACCGCAGGTTGAATCTTGAAGAGCCAAATCTTTAATTCAAGAGCAAACCTAGCGATTTATGTTATCACCTATAGCTTTTAAATAGTAATGGGAACTGTATAAGGTTAGAAGTATTCCAGTTAAAGTAATTTTTAGAGTTTAACTTCTGCCGGTAATAGTAGTAAACGGTAGAAGTACCCTATTTTTCTTCTTCTCTTATCTGTGGGTTTTGATATTAATTTAAAAATGTTAACAACATCACGTTATGGGGTGCTGAGCTCTGTTGTTGAGTAAAACCCACTTTCCTTAGATATTATCGATATTTATTTTGATTTGCGTACAATTAGCTGACAAGCTCCAAATGAAATGGAAGATGTTATCTACTAACGTCGTAGTCAGCATAATTGGATAGTACATTATTTAGCTAGCAAGAGGCTACGTAGGCAAATTTAAAAAATGCTAATTACAATTCCAAAATTCCTAATAAAAATGTATACCCAGAATTGTCCAGTTTATCATTAGCCAAGTTAGCGCCATTCAAAAATCCAAAATTTGTGCCGCCGTGGAACATGTACATGTTTACTGATGCTGGATACTTTAGTATTCTTTCGTAAATGTCTTGAAAATCAAAGTCACTTCTCTTGTGATGCAGCTCTGACCAGTGATCAAACCAACCTAAAGTTGCGAAAATAAAATAGTTACTAATAAAATAATCGTATTTAGTTTAATATTTAAATCACATCTATGTTAAACTCTGACATATATAGTGAGTGTTTTGAATTTTGATTTTAAAAACCTTACGGTCATCAGCAAAAAAACAAAGAGGGACATCCTAAGCATGATCCAAAATCGTTAATATATAGGTTAAATAATAACGGTTCCGGATGGCTTCTCTGGTAACAATGAACTCCTCTAAGACTGCACCCCTCAACCGTACTGACTGAGTTCTCCCAGTGAGATAGCCCTCGATCTATCTAAACAGATCCACTCCAAAGCCGAAAACATGAAGCTTGGTATACAAAAGTTCTGTGTTAACAATGTTAAATGCCTTAGAAAAAGTATGTATATATAACGTCGATCTGGGTGTAAGTCTCCAAGGGCGCTAGCACAAGTTGAGTAAAAAACACGTCATGTTAGTTGTGCTAAACTTACCACTGAAGAAACCATGATGTTGCCGAATTAAATTAGAGTTTATGTGATTTTTTATTAGATTTGTTATTATATTATATATATATTATATATATATATATATATATATATATATATATATATATATATATATATATATATATATATATATATGTATATATGTATAGCGTTGGTGAAGTAACCAAAGCGAATCGAAAGTTCCCAAAAGTGCCCTCTGTATTTGCTAGACCATCCCAAGACGCGTTTCGGCTCATCAGTTGGGCTAGGTTCAGCAAATACAAAGAACACAATTTCAGTCCTTATCCAGGTACTAACAGAAAACTATGACAAAATAGATGCTTATACTGCACTCTGTCGGTCTTTTCAAACAAAGCGACCAGACCACGGCTGGCACTTAATTGCAGAAGCGCACCTTCTCGAGCTTCTCGCTCGTATATATATATATATATATATATATATATATATATATATATATATATATATATATGTATATATATATATATATATATATATATATATATATATATATATATAAATAATACATGATCAAAACACTAATATTTGCAATTGTTATAACCCAGCCGAAATCTGGATCATAAAAAAAAACGATGAGAAATGCATTTGAGATGTGAGTATACAGAAAGTTGCTGCGGTTACTCTGGACAGCACATCGCACAGACGCCTTTATCCTAGATCAGTTTAGCATCAAAATGAGACTTACCACTATAATCAATAGAAATATACTCAGATAGAGAGAAAGATGCCGTAGAGCGGTTGATAGTGGAGGGCAATGTAGAGAGCCAAAGACCGAGAGGACGGTCTCCCCCACGGTGGTCGGACCATATTAAAACAACTGGCCTCACATTCACAGAAGCATTACATCAGGACCAAGACAGGGAAACATGGGCTGAAAGAGTGGGAGAAATCCCATGATATCACCATGTCCTTACATAGGACGACGAAGATAGGAGGAGGAGGAGGAGGAGGATATATATATGTACGTATACATATATATATATATATATATATATATATATATATATATATATATATATGTATATATATATATATATATATATATATATATATATATATATATATATATATATATATATATATATGTATATATATAGGACACGATTTCCCCCCCAAAAACTGGAGGTGGGGGGGAAAGAGCATGGCTTCGCGTGAGGTAGGGTCGCGTGAGGTGGGCATGTTGCTAGGCTTAAGGATGGGCGATGGACAAAGAGAAGCATAGGGTGGCGACCAAGATCCGAAGCCTATCGGAGTAGAGGTAGACCACCAAGTCGGTGGACTGATGATTTGAAAAGAGTTGCTGTAAATTGGATACAAGCGGCCCAGAACAGAAAAAAGTGGCAAGACTTGAGGGAGGCTTTCGTCCAGTAGTGGACAGTATAAGCTGATGATGACGCTGGATTTTTAAATATAAATCAATAGCTTAGCAATTTTAGTCATAATGTTACTTTCGAAAATACTTATTTCAATTACACATTAATTTCTATTACCTATTAAGTTCAACCTTAATACATATTAGGGCAAAATTACAAATGTACTTTTATTTACCAGTCCAGAATTCCATTGCCATAACTGGTCGATGAGGCTGCAACAATTTCAGTGCTAGAAACTGGCTTTCAGGGTCGCTTGCAAAATTTGCTGTTTGTAAAAAATATTCTGGTAACGATCCTATGTTTCCATGTGATGATACTCCATCACTAGTCACTAGTAGTTCAGTTATTCCATTATTTATAAAGAGTTTCCGTAGTTTTCTTAAAATAAGTATATTAATTTTATAGCAATTGCATAAGTTGACACTTCTGCCTAGAATTGCAAACAAAGTCACGGAAATGGATAAGATGTCTTTATTTTTTCTAAAAATCTATTTAGAGTAGTCTAAACCCTATTCGTCAACATATTAATCGATTTTATTAGAGTCAATGACTCGAGTAAGCCATTCTTAAGTATTGCTATGGGCTTTAAGGTTCGCCCAGCAAGTAAGTTCTTTACCTGAGATATAATTTATCAGGAATAAATTTACCGGGTTGTTCGGTACTACCATATTCATTTTCAACTTGAAAAGCTATAATGGGACCACCTCTCGTGAACTGTAGAGCTGCTAGAATAGGTAACAGAACATTAAAATACCTAAAAATATAATTTTATAATACATCTTGTTTTAAAAATTAGAGGTCAGAGGCAAATTTTGACGAAAAGCTCTCATTAAATGTTAACAGGCTGCATTTTGGCATACAGGCAGTTTTTTTGGACTTAAAATACGATAAAAAAAGTTTGCCGCTCTAAAGTATATGCTAAGCCTACAAAATCGGAAATAAAATGAAAAATTCAGTTTTTCTAAAATATCTCCAAAAATAAAAAAGATATCAAAAAACTAATAGTTGCACGTGAAAGAACGGGAAATTTTACAAAATAATAGTATATAGATTTTTTTGTTTTAGTTTTACGTAAGTTAAAAAAATTATTTAAAATAAAGTTGCTTGATTTGTGACTTATGATTAAATTAACGTTTCTGTATACCGTTAAATATTTTAAAATTGGCTATTAAAGGGTTTCTCGGGGTGCTGATTAAGAATCCGATAATAGATTTGAAAAATTTCGTACTGCTTTGAACGTAAAATTGCCGGCGCACAGTGGGACGAGGCCTCACTGTGCCACTCAAATTACCCTACAGGTCTTAATTTTGAAGTAATCGGAAATATTTTTCTTTTTAATTATTCATTTTTTCATGACCAATCGATCTGTCTAGCTAGATTTTAGGTTTTTTCCACAGTTTTTCCGGAATCGTCAGAAGTATTATTTCTTATGAAAACGGCGTTTTTCGCTGGAAAATTGCTCTATAGATCGTAATTTTTATTTAATCATGACACACTTTTTTTTAAATGTTCGTTTTTTTATTACCAATGGACGGTCGGGCCGGATTTTTGATTTTTTACCCATGTTTTTCAAAAATTGAGAAAAAAAATTGTATTTTTTTGGAAATTTCCATGGAAGGACGGTTTTTCCGCAATTCATTCATAGATGGTTTTCCTTCCAGGTCAGATTTTTCTCAAAAATCAATTCTTTTAAGTAAATTTAGTTAACAAGCTAGCGATTTATTCAAATTGCAAGTTATTTCTTCGACTCAATAATAATGAAAGCATTTAGATTTAACGGGGTTGTTCTGCATCGGAACGGACCTGCAATAAATTTGCGGGATATTTCTAAATTCATTCATGATTATTCCTCGACATCCTGACAATGAATATTGTAGCAGAATTTGAAAAATTCGTATGTGTTCTTTTAAAGTCTAAAACTAAAAACAGCGGTATTCTCTGTAGGTACTTGAGTTATCGTAGGCAATACACACACACACACACACATACACACGAACGAACGCACGCACGCACACGCATATGACTATACACACAGACACGCACGCACACGCACATACATATGGTATACACACACACACGCACGTATTCACACACATCACACACACACAGATAGACACACACACACATAAAGGGATATCAGCAGATATTACCTCCATGTGGTGTGTCCTGGGTAATGCCAAAGATGTTTGCAATTCTTGAAAAACCTGAGGCAAAAATTATAATCCGAGGTCGGTATATGATTGTCCATCAAAAGAATTGATTTTTGAGAAAATCTGTCTCTGAATATGGAAGGAAACCATCTATGAGTAGCTATTTGCGGAAAAAAACCGTACTTTTTTTTTTCTTAAATTTTCGAAAAACACATGGGAGGAAAAAAATAAAAAATCCAGCCCGGCCGATCGATTGGCAATAAAAAAACAAGCATTTTCAAAAAATATATGTTATGATTAGGTGAAAATTACGATCTATAGAGTGATTTTCCCGCGAGAAACGCTGTTTTTTCATAAAAATTAATACTTCTTCTGAAAATTCCGAAAATTTGTGGAAAAAAAAAAATAAAAAAAAAACCTAAAATCTATCTCGACTGTTCGATAGGTCATGAAAAAAATGAATAATAAAAAAAAAAAATTTCTGATTACGTCAAAATTAAGACCTGTAGGGTAATTTGAGTGGGGCTTCGACCTACTGTACGGCGGCGCACTACAGCAGGCAAATTTTCATATTTTAAAACTCAATTTTTAAATAACACAGACAATATTTTTAATTATTCATATTGAAACTTAAGATATAGTAATGATATATGCACAAGGATTTTTTTTTCAATGCATTTTATTAAATATTTGTAATTTACTGTATGACCGTTAAATTTTAAAGTAACAAAAATAAAAACTACTAATATCATCGAAAAGATGAAAGTCTCCTCTTCAAAAAGCTATCTTTCAATTTATTTTTACACTCTGAAAACAAGTAATATCGATTAACTTTCGAGCGGGGCGCGCAGACTTTCAAATTAACCTGTTTAGCGCGCTATACTTTTTGAATTACCTGTCCGAATTTTTAATAAAAAAAAAAATTTTTGGAAAAAAATCTATGCATTATTTTTTGTAAAATTTCTCGCTCTTTCACGTGGTGCTATTAGTTTTTCGATATCTTTTTTATTTTTTATTACGACTGTTTAATTTTATTTTGGATTTTGTGGGTTTAGCGTCCATTAAATTTTAGCAAACTTTTTTTATAGTATTCTACGTACGTCAAAAAGTTACCTGTGTGCCAAAATGCAGCCTGTTAACAATTAATGAGAGCTCAAAAACTCTGACGGCTGGGCTATTAATATTAGCTAGAAATATGGTTGATGTTAATACATAATCCATTAAAAACGCTAAGTGCCCTCTGTGTCAACGAACCCAAACTTAAATAAACAATAAAATAATAGCATCCGCCACTGTATCTTTTTATTGGAAGCAGCAACTTCTGAATATTCTGCCGGCTGTTTTATGATATTCGTTCTCTATATGTCGAGTTATAGTGGTAAGAGTGACAGTGTGTTCAGACGAATGATCGGATAATGAGTTTCAAACAAAAAGCAGCAATCGGTTTTTGGGTTAAACTTGGTAAAAGTTATACCGGAAAGTAACAAATGTTTCAAGAAGTATACCGTAATGAATGCATATCTAATACTGAAGTGCATGAAAGATTTAAACGATTTTAAAATGGTTGTATGACCCTTCGGAACTATGAAAAGTAAGACCATCCGAAAACTACGAGGAAGGATGAATTGAAGATTCTCATTTCTTCTTAAAAAGTAGATGGTATCCTTCCTTTTCCGTCAAGAGAGACCATAGCTCGTAGCTATCTATCTTTATAAATAATGAAGTATCTCATAAATAGGTAGAAAATATGAGGTAAAATACTTACCTTGTAACAAATTTCATATACGTTCCTTCGCTAGTTCTAAATCTGATCCCACGATTCCTCAATAACCAACTGGGAAACCCACCAAACTCAAACTCAGAACATATATATGGACCTGGTCGGACAATTGCTAATAAATCTTCTTCTTGAGCTGTTTTCAAAAATTCTGTCACGTTTAGGAATTCTTGCATTTCTGATCCACCATCTCCAAAGTCGAAATAACCTTGTTGGGGTTCATGGAGATTCCAAGGTATATATGTTTCTACAGCGTTCAATCCTAAAAAAAATTATGGTCCTCATACAGCTTTAATCTATGGATACAATAAAAACCTAATAAAAGTCGTGTTTCTATACAATTATTTCATCAAAAAACGGTTAGTTTACATATGAATTTGTGTCAGAAGATAAAAAAAAGCATATTTCATGATCTGCTGTTAGGAAAATAGGATATTTTTGTGACCCAGATTATTGGACTGAACTGTTAAATATCGGTAAAATAACATTAACGTAATGACGCTTTGGTAAATATTTTTAAATTTTACCTTAATTTCTTCTACTCCGTATATTGCCTTAAATTTTTGTAGAATATAGGAATTGATGGACCAATCAGAGCCCTGTAGTGTTGAAAGTTAAATTTTGACTTAAGAGGTTAGCTTGTGGAGGAAGTGAAATTTTTTTTATTTTTTTTTCTAAAGTCATCGAGTGGGGTGACAAATGGAAGCTTGTAAAAATATGAGTTCAAAAATATATGTAATGTAATACTCGTGCAAACTTTTCTTCATATTACTTTTAAAAAAATGCCCGAAGATAGTTGTCCCCTTCCCCTATCTCGAAAAGTACTGATTAAAAAATTTTGAAAATATAACTCTGGAACATTGTCCATAAAGTGTAGATTAAGAAAAATTATCATTATATAACTTGACAATATGGTGGAGATTTTTTTTTCGTGGAAAGTTGTCAATTTAACTAAGAGTTATGAAATACGTATCGGTGAAATCAGTAATATACTTATATACTTTTCAGTAAGGTACCGAGACAAAATAATATTTTATTTGTTTATAATTAAAAATTAAACAAATGTTTAGGCAATAAATATTTGTTTTAAACTAGATTCTAGATTGCACTAGATTCATTTATTGACTATTAGGTTGCTAAGAAGCTATAACTTTTATACATTATTGACGTGAAACGTGAAAATATATTGGATCTTAAGATATATACCTATATCAAATGCCTAGAAGGAGAAAGCATACTTTGGAATGGGAAGAGGCTTACATTACGCCGATTTGTAAGAAAGGTAATAGGCAACAATGTAACAACTGTTATTATGACATTCTTGGCAATGCAAGTCGGGTAAGGAACTAGAGTCAAAATGTATGATAGAATAAAAACAATAAGTTCAGTATTCACTAGAACAAATTGCCACTATATTTCAGGTATATACAATAACACAATGTTTAAGAAAAACCAAAAAGAGAACTTGTAAAATTGAATCAATATTGTAACTGATTGCAACCATTGAAGGTAACTACCAAACCCATTTTGGAATGTCCCGAGATACTTAAATGACCACAACTGGTTACTGAGAAATGGAAGACACCGAGAAAGATGACGAAATGGCAAAAGAAGGTTCATCACTCCCATATATCCAAAAGTAGATATCTAATTAACTTAGCCTATGTAAGGATCCTATTTTATTTTAAAAGCAATCACCATACGGAACACTAATTGTGCAAGTCCGACTTGCGCTTGGCCGGATATTTTTTTCTTTAGGGAAAGACGAGATAAGACAGTATGACTAATTTTGAAATGAGGTCTAATTTAAGAGAATGTAAACAGAATAATACGAGTTAGATAACGTTGTTATAAGCTATGTTATTGAGGTTAATTGTTAGTAAAAAATATTGTCTTACCTGCAGCTCTCATTTTTCTGAGTCTATCCCTCCAGTATTGTTTTGGTACCCTGAAGTAGTGCATTGAACCACTGTAAATACTAATATTTCTACTATTTAAGGTAAAATACGGTTTCGATGCATCTAAACCCGAATAAACTCCCCCATCTGTATAATATTCATACAGGCTGGGCAAAACTGGAGCTTCTAATGCGACAGCCATTTTTGGATGGTACCCTAACACAAATAAATCAATGTTGAGGAATATAAAAAGTACTAGAAACATCAAAAATTTTGACAAATTTACCATAATTAATATTCACATAACAATCCTGCTTTATTATTATGGTTTCTGATCTTTGATATATTTTTTTTATAGCGGTGTTTAGGTTATTATTATTATGTTAAAGTTAATTAATGTAAATTTCTAAAAACTAGAGTATTCTTTTGAACAACGACAGTGATAATATGAATGGAATAACACATAAATAAATTCTTTATTAGGTTAACATAAAAGGTCATGAGGATCAGTGTTATTTTTAGTTAAGTAATAGTTGCAGTGCGAACTAATTTAGAAGAATAATATATAGGGCGACTAAATTTTGTTTTTTTAAGTATTGCAAGTCAAGACCAGGCTTTTGGAAGTGTAGTTTCTTAGTCTGTTGAGATTCCGAAGAATATGATAATGATAAATTTTGCAATTCGGTGTTGTCATATCGTTATCTTAAAAAAGCACATTTCAAGATTTCTGGACACGAGAAACGAAATTTCCAATCTTCATAAGTCTGTCGCGGCGTATACATCTGTTTTCATACATCTTTGCTATATGCCCAGCCCAATTCCACCTTAATATACATATTCGTTGTATTACATCTGTCACTTCTGATCTTCTTTATATCTCGATGTTAGGAATACGATCGTGGAGTCTAATATTTAGCATTCTCCTCTCCATTGCTATTTGGGTTGCTTGGAGTTTATTTATTATACTTTTATTTAAAGCCCACGTTTCAGTGCCATATTGATAGAACACTCTGGCTTTTATTGTATGAAGTATTAGGATGTCTAATTTAAATGTAGTTTGTAACCTTCCGATCTCAAATCAAGCTAACGAGACTCTTCTATCCAAGTCAGCATTTAAATTTGATATTACGATTTTTTATCCTAAATACGAGGCTGGTTTGAAAAGTCCGTGCGAAGTCCGAGAGATGGCACCACCGGCGTGTATCGAGGTCATGTTTAGTTAGTAGCCTCTCTTGAATGAACGCACACCAAGTTTCAGACATATTGGTCTATTTCTTTGTGTTTGGCATTCGTGTGAATCAAGGAAGTCGAGTGATTTTCAAGAAATGGACGAAAAAGAATTTCGTGTGGTGATTAAACATTACTTTATGAAAAGCAAAACGCCCCAGGAGACTAAAGAAAAGCTTGATAAACATTATGGTGACTCTGCACCTTCGACTAGAACAGTTTATAAGTGGTTTCAAAATTTTCGGACTGGCCATATGGGCACAAGTGACGCTGAACGTTCTGGACGGCCTGTGGAGGTTACGACTCCAGAAATCATTGATCAAATCCATGATATGGTGATGGATGACAGAAGAGTTAAGGTGCGTGAGATTGCTAGTGCTGTGGGCATCTCGACTGAACGGGTACATAATATTTTGCATAAACATTTGGACATGAGAAAGCTATCCGCAAGATGGGTGCCGCGATTGCTCACGCTTGACCAAAAACGGAATCGTGTGAAGTGTTGCAAGGATGGTTTGCAGCTGTTCCAGAAGGATCCGGAGGACTTTAAGCGTCGTTTCGTCACTGTGGATGAAACATGGATACATTACTATACTCCTGAGACCAAACAACAATCTAAACAATGGGTTACCAAGGGGGAATCTGCACCAAAAAAGGCGAAGACCGTTCCTTCGGCCGGAAAGGTTATGGCGACTGTCTTTTGGGATTCGCAAGGGATAATCCTCATCGACTATCTGGAAAAGGTAAAAACTATTACAGGTGAATATTATTCATCGTTATTGGACCGTTTGAAAACCGAGCTGCAAGAAAAACGCCCGCGATTGGCCCACAAGAAAGTCCTTTTCCATCACGACAACGCACCAGCACACACTTCAGCAGTTGTGGTCGCAAAATTAATGGAAATAGGATTCCAACTCGTTTCACATCCCCCCTATTCTCCAGACTTGGCTCCCTCGGACTACTATTTGTTCCCCAATTTGAAGAAATGGCTGGCGGGACAAAGATTTTATTCAAATGAGGAGGTGATTGCAGACACTAATGGATATTTTGCAGGCTTGGACAAATCCTATTATTCGGAAGGGATCAACAAACTAGAACATCGTTGGACGAAGTGTATAAGCCTAAAAGGAGACTATGTCGAAAAATAAAAAAGGTTTACCCCAAACACATAAGTAGTTTTTATTTTTGCACGGACTTTTCAAACCAGCCTCGTATATGAATATTTGTACCTTTCCTATTCTTTTACCTTCTATTAATAGTTCCTGATTATTATTTTCAGTTTTGTTGCTCAAATATTTCATTTTGGTGAAGTTTATTTTTGGACCTATTTCTTGAGACTTGCTATTTGATTTCATCAGCATTTCTTGTAATTCTTCTTTTGTGTTGGCGATCAGAGGGACATCATCTTCGAACCTTAGGTCGCTTAATCGTTCACCGTCCACTACTATTCCTTTATTTTCCCACTTTAGCAATTTGAGCATGTCTTTTAGAGGCAACGTGAACAACTTTGAGGATATCGAGTCGCCTTGTCCAATTCTGCTTTTAATTTTGATTTTATTTGTTTTTCCTTCAAGTATTATTTGTGATGTGGTATTTTTATATATGTGTTCAAGAAGAGTTGTGTATTTTTCGTCGACTCGACTATTACTTAAGGCGTTAAGGACTGTCCATATCTTTACCGTCATAAATACTGTTTCGTAGTCAACCGTTGCTATCCACAAAGTGATTCATTTGCCTTTTCCACTAGTAATCTAATTGCCTGAAGATGGTCCAAAGTGCTATACTCCCGTTTAAACCCCGCTTGTTCACGTGGTTGATAACTGTCTAATTTGTTCGTTAATCTATATGTTATGATTCTAGTGAGGATTTTGTATAGTACAGAAAACAGGCTGATAGGTAGATAATTCTCCAATTTAAATTTATTCCCCTTTTTAACAACAAACACCATTAAGGAGTTTGTCGGTTTCTCTGTCTATTCCTATATGCGTATAGCACTTCTGAAATAAGAGAATGAAAGGGATTTGGTCTTGTCAATAATCAAACATATAAGTGGAAGAGGGTTAGAGAAAAAGATCGATTATATTTTGTTTTATGTCCTTTTTAGAATTCTTGGAATCTGGAAATTTAAAAAATAATCTTTTAATTTATTTAATTCTCAATAGATACTAAATCAGGTAACCAGGTAAATATTAAATATATCATATTAATTTAGCCTCAAGGAGACACTACCAAATACTTGGATCTTATCGGTCCATTTTATAAGTTGGCAAAGGAACAGTAAAAGAATTAACAAAGGTAAAATAACGTTACATTTTCGTATTAGCAAGGGAAATATGGGAATACAATGAGTCCTGAAATATCTTTTACAAGCGGCAATTGGTTTTATATTTATTATAAGAATACAAGTTTATCTATTTTGAAAATAATTTGAAATAAATAAATAAATAAATGGCTTGGAAACACCCCTCTTGGGGTGGAGCCACCCTTTTGGGTTCTCTAGATCTAGTTTATGGCTTGATCAGTTCCGTTTTTCTTGTCGTATTCCGCCCAGTGCTAGTTACACTTCTAATGTCGTTTTGCTTTGTTCTTTTCTCTTCTTTTCCTTGTTCAGGTGTCCTTTCACTATATCTTCTTGCATTTTTCTTTACACTTTCCACTCCCTGGTTTTCATTTTTCTCACTTATTTTCTCTAATTGTTGTAGATTAAATATTTGTCCGTTTTTAATTGCCTTATTGTAGGTTAATTTTGCCTTATACCCCATCTGCTTCTCCTTTTTTTATAATTTTCAACAACTTCTTTCTTTGTTCCTGAATTTCTTTCGGGTATTCGTCATTTATGTACACTCTTGTTCCTCGTAGCCTATGTTTGCTTTTCATTATTCTATCCTTAATCTCCTGTGTCTTCAATTCTATCACTATTGGTCTATATCTGCCTTTTCCTGGGTCGCTCATCCTCCTGATTTCTGTGATATCACTTTCCCTATCAATATTAACCTCTATTCCCTCTATAATTTCTCTCACTTTATTTCTCAGTTGCATTTCATTTTCACCTTCCATCTCTTCAACACCCTGTACCACTATTTATCTTTTTCTTATCTCTCTCTCTCTCTCTCTCTATTTGTTCAATTCTCTTTTCTTGCTCATTTTCTATTCTTCATATTTTGGTTTTCCATCCTTAATACTTAACCGTCTTTCTTCAACTTTTCTTGTTTAATGCATATATTATTCCAGCCAGCTTGTCTAGTATTTTTTGCAGCGTGTCTTCCATTGCTTTATTGTTTCCTGGGTGCTTTATATTTCAACGTGTTTTCGGCCATATGGCGATGGTTTTTATCATGTAAAAAAATTTTCCTTAGCAGATATCGATATCCCGCCTTGATAGGATTATAGAAAAGAGCATTCTTTAGCATGTACAGTTCAGAGATTTTGATAGCTATCTTCGTTTTTGAATAAGAGTGTTTCAATTTTTATTTATTATAAAATTTCGACGTTTTCGACCATATGGTGATGGTTTTTATCATGTAAAAAATTTTCCTTAGCAGATATCGATATCCCGTCTTGATAGGATTATAAAAAAGAGCATTCTTTACCACATACAGTTCAGAGATTTTGATAGCTATCTTCGTTTTTAAATAACAGTGTTTCAATTTTTACTTATTATAAAATTTCGACGTTTTCGGCCATATGGCGATGGTTTTTATCATGTAAAAAATTTTCCTTAGCAGATATCGACATCCCGCCTTGATACGATTATAAAAAAGAGCATTCTTTACCACGTACAGTTCAGAGATTTTGATAGCTATCTTCGTTTTTGAATAACAGTGTTTCAATTTTTATTTATTATAAAATTTCGACGTTTTTGGCCATATGGCAAGGGTTTTTATCATGTAAAAAATTTTCATTAGCAGATATCGACATCTCGCCTTGATAGGATTATAAAAAAGAGCATTCTTTACCACATACAGTTCAGATATTTTGATAGCTATCTTCGTTTTTGAATAATAGTCTTTCAATTTGTATTTATTATAAAATTTCGACGTTTTCGGCCATATGGCGAGGGTTTTTATCATGTAAAAAATTTTCCTTAGGAGATATCGACATCCCGCCTTGATAGGATCATAAAAAAGAGTCAGCAATGTGGTTTAATTTGTTCATTTATCCATTCAAAACGTCGGCTCAATTTTATTTAATTCTATTCGGTTTCAATTCAAGTTAACTTGATCCGGGTCTATCGATTTCTGTTTGTTACACCGCGCAAAAAACCTTCAGCCGGTCGACCCGTCGCGTCGGAACTTATCGGTTCTTATCAGTATGGTTATTTATGTATTTTCGCTTCTTTTAGGTTAATTCAATTTACGTATAATTACCTGGTATTTATCAGGGTTACGCAACTAACTCTTCTTTATCACTCCTAAGCCCTTAATTACTTTTAGGTTGCTTTTTTCAATTTAATCACTCTTAAATTTCCGAGAAATCGCGATTTATTACGGAGCAAAAATTACACGTCACGTATGTTTACAGTTCAAGGATACCCTTTCAAATAAAGGTTTTATGTTTATCTCTTCAGTCAGTTAGGTAATCTACTTATCAGCATTTACGGATATTTAGCTTGCACGCATACCATGTTAAGTTGCTGCGTAATAGACGAAAAACTATCAAAGATTGCTGTAAATAGGTATACTGCTGGTGAGAAGCTGATTGCATCGGAAAAGCTGACGATGAAGATAGTGTCCTTGTTGTACAGTCTGTCAACAAGAACGTTTTTTGCCATCAATGTATTCTTTGGTGTGCTAACAACGACGCAATTAGTTTGTAAGTTATCCAATCGCCTCCTCAATCAATAATCGCCTGGCATCTCCGGGCATGCTGTCGACGAGATTTTCTGCAATGATTTCCAACTTTCCTCTGAGTTTTCTTTTTACAAGGGACCAAACGTTTTCAATAGGTTGGCGTCCGGCGATTGTGACAGCTACTCTAGTATCTTATCGTGCGCCCAAGCCATCCGCTTCGTGACGTGATTTTCGCCCAGCAAAGGTGTTTCCAACGTGCTTCGGAATTTGACATCATGAGCATGAACATGTTGTCGAAATGGTCTTATGGGATACATTCAAGCCTAAAAACAAAGACACGATTCGTTTTTTTTCGACTTTCGGAGTGACTTTGCCTACCGAGCGACGTCAAAAGGAATTGTGTCATCATTATATCACGCAAAAAAAGGAGAGCTCTAGAATATTCTACTTTTACATTATTATAAAGTGCTGGAATATGCTTAATAACATAAAAACTGACCTGTTTCCAATCGAAGTTGCATTTCTAGAATTAAAATAAATTGTAAGTCATTGTAAGTATTTTGAAGTAGTAACGGAATGGTACAATATCGTCGACGTCGGTTTATAAGTGTTATTCTACATACCTATTTAAAAAATTTACTATTTATCATACTTAATAAATCTTATCATTGTCCTGTGAAGTGTCGACCATAATAAATAAATTAAATAATATTTTAAAAGACATAATTATTTAGTGGCTCCAAGTTGCAATATGGGAAAGTCGACGATTTTATTTATTGCTGCCATTTTCTCAATTTTCAATCTGGTTATATCAAATGATTTGCCAACCAATTACGAATATTTTACTGACGGGGGATAATTAGTGGTCTTGATGCAGATCAGTCCTATTTTTTACTTAATGGAAGAAATATTACTATTTTTAGCGGGGCTTTCCATTATTTCCGTGTGCATCCAAACTATTGGAGAGATAGATTAAGGAAAATAAGAGCTGCTGGTTTGAATACTGTTGAAACTTATGTGCCTTGGAATTTACATGAACCGTATTCAGGTGAGACGAGTTTGTTCTTTGAAAATATACACATGAAAGAGTGTAGAATAAATCTAGCTTTCTTAGTAGTGTTAATAGTTTACCTAATATCGATTATCATTATATAACGAATGTCTTATAGATACGTTAAAAATTGATAGATTTGTTCCGTAAACGCAATTCGGTTCTTGGAAATTTAGTGCTATGGAGCAAACGATCAAATACCGTAAATGTATTTGGGAGTTTGTTACATCGTACCCGTATATCAGAATATAATAATTATAAACGGCAAAATATTATTTATTTTATACTCAAATAGTAGTTACAAATGTTTATCATTATTTGGTGAATAGGAAATTTTAGTTTTTCTTAGTAATAATGTTCATAGAAATGACTGATATGTTATGAACAATAAGATGTTGGTAGTAATCCTGTTATTTAAGGCCTTTTCTTGGGACATAAGTTAAACGACTTCATTATTATAACTACGAAAAGTGTAGAATTACTCTACAACAGATTATACGGCCTGCGGGCCGCGCATCTGTGAATCTATTTCTAAACTCAATAATTACCCTCTTTTATAATAATTCAGAAATGTAGATATACCTGAATCTATTTCTAAACAATAAAAAGAAATACAAAATATGTTTCAAGTGCGACACCTTTGAAGCTAATTTAAAAGTGGTAAATATAAAAGCAGATACCGGTAATAACTGAAGACACGAGTGGAAGAAGATATTATGTACATAATTCAAGGAACAGACTCAAAATGCTTTAAATTGAGGTGAAAAAACTTTGCTGAGAGAATTGCTGAGAGAGTTGAGTACTACTGACTTTAATAATTGAAATATATCCTACCAAGAAGAAAATAAATGAAAAAAAGAACAAAAAGTATTTCACTTCAAATTTCTCAATATTTAATTTCTGTTACATAGCATCTTTTTCCACTCATGTCTTCAATTAGATAGTGGAAGGTGTAGTAATTAACTTTATACTTAACAGTTTAGATATAGTCGTATAAATAATATTACGTGTTAATTCCAAAATTACAATTTTTAGTAATTTGTATCTGCATGTTCTAGAATTACTTGCAAAGGGCTAAAATAATTTTTCTAAAATTTGTTACGAGGCTGTAGTAAATGTTAGATTAACATAATTTGCTATTTTTTAGTGTTCCGTACGGAACACTTATAAGATCACTTCGGTGTCTGTCTGTCTGTCTGTCTGCCACACCCGATTTTCTCCGAAACTATTTGACATAGAAAGGTGAAATTTGGTAATAATATAGGAATTGATGGCCTCATCAGAGCCATGTAGTTTTGAGAATTAAATTTTGACTTAAGGGCTTAGTTTTGGGGGGTGAAGTCGGAAGTGAAAAAAAAATTTTTTTACTAGGTCATCGAGTGTGGTGTCAAATGAAAGCTTGTGAAAACACGAGTAAAATATATATATATATATATATATATATATATATATATATATATATATATATATATATATAATATATATTTGCGCGCACTTTTCTTTGTATTATTTTCAAAAATTCGCGAAAAATCGCTGTCCCGGGCGTTATCTGGAAAAGTACTTATCAAAAAATTTCGAAAAAATTCTGGAATATTCTCCACGGGGTGTAGATTGAATGAAAATTATCACGAGTGCATTACCTTTAATAATTTATATGGTATATAAAAAAAACAAAAATTTCAAGGTCATCAGATTTCAATAAAGATTGGAAACAAACTTTGTTGAAAACTCATTTGGGGTGTGTTTTGTGAAGTCACTGATCGTTTTATACCACCGTAACATAAATTTTGACTTAAGGGGTTCGTTTTGAGGGGTGAAATGGGAAGTGAAAAAATTTTTTTTTGGTCATCGAGTGTGGTGTCAAATGAAAGCTTGTGAAAACACGAGTAAAAAATATATATATATAATGTAATACTTGCGCACACTTTTCTTCGTATTACTTTTAAAAAATCGCTGTCCCCTACCTTATCTCGAAAAGTACTGATCAAAAAATTTTGAAAAAAATTCTGGAATATTCTCCACGGGGTATAGATTGAACGAAAATTATCACGAGTGCATTACCTTTAATAATTTATTTGGTATATAAAAAAAAAAAAAAAAATTTCAAGGTCACCAGTTTTCAGTAAAGATTGGAAACAAACTTTGTTGAAAACTCATTTGGGGTGTGTTTTGTGAAGTCACTGATCGATCATTTTATATCACCGTAACATAAATTTTGACTTAAGGGATTCGTTTTGAGGGGTGAAATGGGAAGTGAAAAAATTTTTTTTTTACTAGGTCATCGAGTGTGGTGTCAAATGAAAGCTTGTGAAAACATGAGTAAAAAATATATATATAATGTAATATTTGCGCACACTTTTCTTCGTATTACTTTTAAAAAAATCGCTGTCTCCTACCTTATCTCGAAAAGTACTGATCAAAAAATTTTGAAAAAATTCTGGAATATTCTCCACGGGGTATAGATTGAACGAAAATTATCACGAGTGCATTACCTTTAATAATTTATTTGGTATATAAAAAAAAACAAAATTTCAAGGTCACCAGTTTTCAGTAAAGATTGGAAACAAACTTTGTTGAAAACTCATTTGGGGTGTGTTTTGTGAAGTCACTAATCATTTTATACCACCCTAACAAAAATTTTTATTTTAAAAACAATCAACGTACGGAACACTAATTGTGCAAGATCAAGTTGCACTTGACCGGTTTTTTTATTTATACAGAAGTATTTTTGATAGATACCAAGTAGTCACATTAGTTAGCGCTCGCGAATTGCAAGGAAAACAAGTTAAAGTGACGCCAGCACGATTTATGTATTGAAACGCTAATTTTTTACTGTAGTTAAGTACGCAATATTTAAAAATCTCGTGATTATTGGTGTATGTGAAAAATTTCAGGTAGTCTGTGTATATTATTTTTTTTGTGCATAATCAGCAATATACAATATGACAGTTATCAAAATATATAATATGTTCATTTAATCATTGGTATACGTGTTAAAACCCTTAAAACATTCTCAGTTATTGAGAAGCACCATTTATAACGGTTTTGCTGCAATTACCACTGACACAAAGATTTATTTATTTTAATAGGTTAAGTGATTTTTCATAATACTCTCTCTCTCCCTCTCCCCCTTCCTCCTCTCCCTCTCGCTCTCCACGTCTCAGTCTCCGACTCCGTCTCCATCTTCTTCTCCCTCTCCCTCTCTCTTCTCTTGTTCCCTCTCCCTCCCCTTCTTTCCTTATCTCCCCCCCCTCTCTTTCTATATGTGTGTGTGTATGTGTGTGTTTGATTATCGGGAATCGGTCTAGACTGTAAATAAAATCCGACGATTAAGTTTGTGAGTCGTCTTATTCAAAGACTTTACAAATATCGCGAAACATAACAGCATACGAGGTCCTGAACTGTTTTCAAAAATAGATAGATAGAACATCTCTTTTGTACAATAATTGCTTAGTTTATAGATTGCCTTGTTTGCTCACACAGCACAGGAGTGACTGCCGATTGGGGATAATTTTGACTATATCAACGTGAAAGTTTTAGCTGACGATAATAACTATAAACTGAGACTTTTTAAAGAAACATACCACATAAAGAGGGACCCCAACTCAAGCAACTATTAATCAGACACTAATCAACCTAGTAATATCTATAGCAACATAATCAATGCTTACAATTTACAATTAGAACATTAATAATTAAAAATTTGCCACCTCTTGGTATAAAATAAGTAATAAAGTATTTTTCTTTTGCTGTTTTTTCCGCTCATTTCGAATTTACGTCAGTACGTATGCACCGAGGCTGTTTACTCTCAGTTTGTGTAGAAAAATCGAGATGCTAAGTTTTGATTTCGGAGAATAACTCGCATTTTCGTACGTTGTTTTATTTATTTACTTGTTCATATTTATTTGTTTTATTTTCCATCATTTTAATACATAGACGAAAAATAACATTGTTTTTAATATATCTAATTCGTGTATTAATATTGTAGTTACTCCTGAAGAAGTCTCGAACGATAACGAAATATTGAGTATTAAAGAAGAAAATAGTTTTATTTACAGTCCTAATTGACGTATAGTCGATAACAGATTACCATACTCTCTCTCCCTATATATATATATATATATATATATATATATATATATATATATATATATATATATATATATATATAAAAGGCGCTTTATTTTGTATATGAAAAATTATTTCCAATTTTGCAGGTATCTATGACTTTGGTAGTGGTGGCTCGGATTTTGAAGAATTTTTGGATATAGAAAAATTTATAAAATTAGCTCAAGAAGAAGACTTGTTTGTTCTAGTCAGAGCTGGACCTTACATTTGTGCAGAATGGGAATTTGGAGGTATCTTGTATTTAAATTCAATTTATTAATTATTAAAATATTTATTTAAAGGATTTTTTTTAAGACAAAATCTCTTAAGTTGAAGTTTCTCGAATTTTCTAAAAATAACAATTACTTCTGATTCTAAAAACAACTAAAGTGGCTGTTTTATCTTAATGAAAAAAAAAACAGACTATTATCTAATATCATCAATAAAAAATAATTGTTTTATTTATCTAATTCTTCTTAGAAACATTGCATATTAACTATATACAACAAAAGAAAAAAACATAGCAGGAGTAAATATACATTAAACAACCTGAAAATTAAATTGATTTTTCCAATTTATTTAGAACTACTTTTTAACAATAATTTACTCTAGTCGTGGTACTTTGGTTGGCCGGTGTGCCTCAAGGCCCCATACTGTCTTCTACTATCTTCTTCATTTACATAAGCCATCTGCTGGAAAGGATCAGAAAACCAATCTACAGCTTTGCATATGACAGTACGCTTATTCCTTTATTCACTTTGTACGCTCGAACATCGGCTACTCATGGAAATATCTGCAGACAGCAGGAAGTCGTTCAACTTACAAAGACCCGAAATGCGGCAGTTCTTTCCAAAAAAGTTAACATTGTGGAATCCGATATGGTTCGTCGGAACACATTAAAAGTTTTCCTTCAACTAAATGTCATTATAGCAAAAAGTAAGAAAAGATATATTTATTTTCTGTCATAAAATTATATGAGTTTAAGGTCATTGTGTATGTTCCCTAGAACTTAGCAAGATCTTTTTAAATTGATATTTAAATGCTGCCACTGATAAGGTTTAAAAACGTTCAGGAATATTTGTCTAAAGTTCATAGATATTATAAGAAAAGGACCTCTGATAAAAGGCAAAGCTGTGAGGTGGAAGGGAAATGCAGCCACGATACCTTAAATGAAGTATGTGGACGTTAGTTCTGTAGCGAGTTTTAGGTGTTAAATATGAAGGGCGATTAAAGAGTATTATTGAATGAAATAAGATGGCTGCATGCAATTTTTTGTGATTCTCCATAGCTATGCTGTTTCATTTAACTTGTAAAAAAAGGGGATCATTTCGACGAATACTGTATATAAATCTTAAACAGGACTTTTGGGCGCTTTGAATTTTATCTTTACTCGAAATAACGGAAATAAAAATAATGGGCCGAATAGCAGCAAAGACTCTATTGGATAGAGGGACGTGGTACATTAGATGCAAAATATATAATATAATTAACTGGATATTAAATAGAAAGATAGAAAGTGCCAAATAATTAGGTAGAACGACAGGAGGACGAATGATGATAATTACAAGAGACACTGGGAAGAAGGAGAAGCATGAGTAGAGCCCGTAAACGTTGAGGGGCAATCTTTTTCTAGGTGAAGACGGTAATAAATAGGCAATAGGTAAAATTTAGTCATGGTCCGGATGGTGTGTTCGGACAAGTCTTACTGGCTTTCTAGGTCTGGCGGTGGATGTACCCGTTCTAAAGTGTCATTTTTGAAATGAATTAGATGTTAACAAATATACCATTTTAATCGAAGGATCGATAGCGCGACGATACATATACCATTTTAATCGAGCATCGTCACTCAAGTTGCTGACCAGTAGCTCTGTGGTGTACAGTACACTTTATTTATTAATTTACTTAAGTATATTTGGTCTGGCCACGTATATACGTAGTAGTCTGTGGCAGTACTACTGCGTTGTCTGAAAGGTGCTGTGAAATACAAAAATGTATGTTTGGGCACTTAGATAACATCTTCGCCGATATCATGTAAGATATAAAAAAGGGGTAAAATCCCTACTCAGATGGGGAGGTGAATAATAAAAAAAATGTCTTGGCATGAAAATATCGCATGCATAGCAAAGAGCGCTTCTCAAAAACTGGAAATATTATTTTGAACTAGAAACCTTTACGCTCCACAATAATTGTTAGTTCTGACTAATGATGGAATAGCATGTACATAAACATACTCTGTGCTTGTTCAGAAAACAGCTGTTCGCCTGATTGGAGACCCAGAACTCATCAGAAACCTTGGTATCTAGAAACATCGAAGAACAGTCGGCGACTTAAGTCTATTCTAGAAGTATTTTTAGGGAAAGTGTACGATGGATGTAGCTGGCTTAATTCCTCCCAGAGGGGTACATGCTATTGATAAACGTCGCGCTTATCATGACATGAGGTTCAGTTTGTTTTTTTTTATGGGTCTAGCACACATACTGCAGGGAAGTCCCTAAAGCGCTACACGAGCGACACGTGTGCGGAAAAAGCGATTCACGTTGTTCTTAAATCGCTGTAACTCGAATGTATGTTTTGTATGTGAAGATCATCCCTTTGGCATGATTCACGTAGGATTGTGTTTCTGTTTCGCACTGAGTCCAATTTACAGCGATTCAAGACCAAGATGAATAGCTTTTTCCGCTCACACATCGCTTCTGTAGCGTTTTAGGAATTTCTCTGCAGCGTGTGTGCCCATAAAAAAAATATTATTTTAATTTCTTGTAATATTTCTTTTTCTATAATAATATATGTTTATTGTATAAACTTTCTAGGTTTACCTAGTTGGCTTCTTGGCATTCCAAACCTCGAACTTCGCACCCATGACGCTATTTATTTGAAATATGTATCAAGATACTTCAAAGAACTCTTCGCCATCTTGGCGCCACTACAATTTACAAACGGTGGTCCAATCATAGCACTGCAAGTGGAAAACGAATATGGAAACACTTGGAACCAAGATCCTGAATATTTACGAGCCCTCGCTTCGGTAAATAAATATTAGATTGAAAAGAAGAAATAACAACATAACCAGAACCTTATCTGAATTTTAAGTATATTTGAAGGATTTACTAAGATTTACATTTATTTTTAGTGTTCCATATTTAACACTTACGGGATCACTTCGGTGCCTGTCTGTCACACCCGATTTTATCCGAAACTATTTGACACAGAAAGTTGAAATTTGGCACAAATATAGGAATTGATCGCCTAATCAGAACCAGAGTTTTGAAAGTTAAATTTTGACTTAAGAGGTTAGCTTGGGGGAGGAAGTGAAAAAAATGTTCTAAGGTCGTCGAGTGGGGCATCAAATGAAAGGTTGTGAAATAAGAGTTCAAAAATTACACGTGGGCTGAAAGTTTTTGGTCTGACACATAGATGTCGCACTTTTCAAAAAAATCTATATGATTTTTAGGAAGTACCACGTTTCAAACGATACGTGTCACGATTTCATGACATTTCGACGATTATTTTACAAATTACAGTGGTTTTAGTGACCCTACTTTTGATATTTTCAAAACAATGAAAAAAATGGAATTTCGTGTTTTTATTAACCACTGTTTTTTGAGGGGAAATAATACGGTTTAAGCAAAGCAATGGCTTGATAAGTGTTACTCTGCCACTGGAAAATCATTTATCTTTACTGGAATTTAAACGCAGTCGTATAAATAACAATGATGTTGAACGCCCTGGACGCCCAAACGAGGTGATTACATCGGAAAATAACAAAAAAATCCATAAAATTGTTTAGGTTGAGATAGCTGACACCCTAAAGATATCAAAAGAACGTGTTGGTCATATTTTGCATAAACATTTAGTCATGAGAAAGCTCTGGTCGAAATGGGTACCGCGATTGCTCACAGCGAACCATGTTTGAACCATAATAAAAAGGATTTTTTCATGCGATATGTGACAATGTATGAAACAGGGATCCACCACTACACACCAGAGTCAAATCGGCAGTCAGCTGAGTGGACAGCAGCCGGTGAAAGCCGCCCGAAGCGACCAAAGATATAATAGTCGGCTGGGAAGGTTTTGGCTTCTGTATTTTGTGATGCGCATGGAATAACTTCCATCGTCTATGCTGAGAAGGGAAAAACCATCCAGAGCGAATATTATATAAAGTTATTGGTGCGTTTGAAGGCAGAGTCTCTCCTCCGAGCTTTCTCTTTACAAGAGACCAAATGTTTTCAATAGGGTTGGCGTTCGGCGATTGTAAGGGCCACTCTAGTATCTTATCGTGGGCCCAAGAGAGCCGCTTCGCGACGTGATTTTCGCACAGCAAGGATTTCTTCAACGTGCTTCGGAATTTGACGAATGGGACACATTCAAACACGATTTTCTTACTTTTGCCGCTCCTTGACGCAGCGTCAATTTCGGGTCCCGTGAAAACAAAGACACGATTCGTTTTTCGACTTTCGGAGTGACCACCGGGCCACGTGTTGGCAAGTCGTCGATATTTTAAGTCTCGTTAAAACGATTTACTCATTTCTTCACAAACGACACCAACTTTTTAATATTTTAGGTCCCTTTGGACGGGAACAAAGAAAGACTGCCTCGTGACTCATTTTGGATTCTACGTGATTTCGACAAAAGTTCGGAATCGACTGATACTTTTACTAAAATGCGTCGTAGACAAAGGTTCCCTCTACTGATTTTTTGGTGAATCGCTAGAATCGTATCTGCCAAAAATGAATTATCGCGGATATGTTTTACTTGATAGACTGTAACTTCGATAATGTAACGAAGTCATTTATAGGCTTCTATGAGGATAGTAGGGAAGCCCATTGTTCTTAAAACAGTGAAAAGTTTAATAGATTCTCAACTAACTTACCCTTTTTTTAGATTTATAGAATTAACGGCATTACCGAAGTCCTTTATACCTCAGATCCACTACTTAGTGTGGGAACGCAAGGGGCACTTCCTGGTGAACTCTTGGTAACTGCTAATTTTAATTCTAATGCTACAGGGAATTTGGATAAATTAAACTCTGTACAATATAATAAGCCAACTATGACTATGGAATATTGGTCAGGTATTTATAAATTAGTTATTAACCTTATTCACCATATTATATTTGACAATGAAGTAACATACAAATACGTAATGTTATAGAAAAGTAACGAGAACGGCAACGTTGTGCACGAGCTGACAATGTTAGTTTTCTTCTTCTTCATGATGTCGTTAGGTTAACTTTTGTTCTAGGCTCAGTACAAGAGTCAAGTTGCTACAGTTGCTACAAAATTATTAAGAGCGTTTTAAAGTGAAGTTTATGCTTGTTAGATGACTTACCATAATAGAGAGGTAAAATATTCGGCGACGTTTCACTATCAAATTTTGTGTGCGGCTTAGCGAATCCACTACGGTGTTATAGTTTCGAAGGATTAATGGAAAATATTCGTTATTCACGGCACAAGGAGGTCACAAGACTCTTTTTAGAGGGCTGGGAAGAAGCGAAAGAGAAATCTCTTGTAGGAAGACCCTCAACCTTGAAAACCTACGAAAATGTGGAAAGAGTGGGGAATCGCGTGATGTCATATCGTCGATTGACGTTGATAATGACCAGAAGGTCCATGAGATTTTAATATAGGGTTTGGACATAACAAAAACGTGTGTCAAGATTGTTATAGACAACCTTATGATTAAAGAGAAGGCCAGACGGAGGAACTTGCGTTTTGTACTCCGCCTCGACAGGGTGCTATCATGCTCCAGTGGCGTGAACATAAAATTTTTCTGTTATCTACATTTGCGTCATAGAGTTTTCACCTTGCAATGCAGTAACATTTGATTGTCACATAGATAAATAAATACATTTACCTTATCTTATGTTCCTCTCAGATCAACGTAATTTGGCACTATGATGTAAGTGTGGAAGGCTGTTAGAAGAAATTTAGGTGATAACTCGTAAATTTTTGAATACGATCCTGAACCCAAACTTGAAAGTGGCGCCCTGCAAACTCTCCTTGTCTCGAGAAGGAGAGAATTAGCATCGATAAAGGTTCATAAGGAACAATGTGCCGGCCAACTTTCTATCGGGAAATTCTTGAAAGGCCCATATTTTCTTATTCGGCTCAAAAACCTTTTGAAAAAGGTGCTATTTTGATACTTTAAATGATGTTTAGAAGAACGTAACCGACAAGCTCTCAGATCAACGTAAATTGGCACTATGACGTAACTATAGGCGGCTGTCGTAAATTTTTAAATACGATCTTGAGCAAAAACTCCAAACTTGAAAGTGGCACCCCGCAAACTCTCCTTATTTCAAGAAAGAGAGAACTAGCAAATTAAAAATCAAATCGATGATCAGTTGTTTTTTTTTGTCACACAGATGAAGGTTCATAAGAAATCAGTGTTTTTCGAACGAACTGGCAATCAAACTTTCTATCGGGAATTCTTGCCTGTATTTTCTTAGTCGGCTCAAAAACCATTTGAAGGTACAATTTTGATACTTTAAATGATGTTCAGATACGAAGAACGTAACTGACAAGCTGGACAGCAAAACACTAGCTAGAACTGTTATAAGTAATGGAAACAACGTCTTTGGAGCTGCACAAGGAAACTACTTTTAAAGGAATAACCATGCTTAGTATAAAAATCAACTAGATTATTAAAAAAGTTAATCTCAATCTTATTTGCCCCTCCTACGTATTATTTTTTGATTACACGTCAGAATTATCATTTTTTTAGATAAAGGGTGTTTTTTATAGAGGTATAAAACTTTAAGTTGGCAACATTTTTTTAACTGGCGGCCATTTTGTCAGCTGTCAAGTGATTTATGTTTAGTTTGGTTTGGCATTTCAACATGATTAGACTGACGCCTGAACAACGCTTCCAAATTGTCCAAATTTATTTTGAAAATCATGGTTCTGTTCGAAATACGTATCGCGCACTACGTCCATTTTACGGTCAACATAATCGTCCATCAGAGCAATTAATTCGATCAACTATGGAACGTTTTCGCACCACGTTTACTCTAAATGATAATACGCATCCACAGAGACGTCGTACCGTGCGTACAGAAGAAGTCATTGCTGCTGTAGAGCGTAACGTAGCGGAAGACCCGAATCAGTCTATCCGCCATCGTGCACAGGAATTGGATATGTGTCCATCCACTTCATGGAAGATTTTGCGGAAAGATCTTGCAACAATTGAAGCCACACGATCACCTAGCAAGGCGTAGATTCGGTGAATGGGCCCAAAACAAGATTGCCGTTGATCCCGATTTTCATAAGCGAATTTTGTTTAGCGATGAAGCTCACTTTTGTTTGAATGGATACGTCAATAAACAAAACTGCCGTATTTGGAGTGATGATAATCCTCAAGTGTATGTTGAGACACCGTTACATCCAGAAAAACTGACTGTTTGGTGTGCTTTATGGGCTGGTGGAATCATTGGTCCGTACTTCTTTAAAAACGATACTGGTCAGAACGTTATAGTCAATGGTGACCGCTATAGAGCCATGATTACTGACTTTTTCGTTCATCAATTGAACAACCATGATGTACAGGAGCTGTGGTTTCAACAAGACGGCGCGACATGTCACACAGCTCGTGCCACAATTGATTTATTGAAGGAAACGTTTGGTAACCGCATAGTTTCACGTTTCGGACCCGTGAATTGACCTCCAAGATCGTGCGATTTAACGCCGCTAGACTATTTTCTGTGGGGATATGTGAAGTCGCTAGTCTACGCCGATAAGCCTGAAACGATTGACCACTTGAAGGACAATATTCGCCGCGTTATTGCCGATATACGGCCACAAATGTTGGAAAAAAGTCATCGAAAATTGGACCTCCAGATTAAACTAAGTCCGAGCCAGCCGTGGAGGTCATATGCCAGAAGTCATATTTAAATTATAATGCCAGAAGATTATCTTTCGAATAAAGTAAATTTTATGTCAATTTAAAAAATTCATCTTTGTTTTATTCCATTTCAAAGTTCTATACCTCTATAAAAAACACCCTTTACTTGAACATTTCCTTAGTGACTAAAATTTGTTTTTAGGGTGGTTCGATCACGTAACTGAAAACCATACAGCCAATTTAGTACCAGTTGAGAGGTACCAAAGCGTCCTTGAAGATATTCTTTCATATCCATCGTCCGTTAATATCTATATGTTTGTGGGCAGTACGAACTGGGGTTTCACCAACGGGGCAGGTGACAATACTTATGGTCTCAATAATTCTGGCTTAGAACCCAGTGTTACAAGGTAGAATTGTTAATTTTTATTATTACAAGAATGTAATCAAAATCGTTTCATAACTACTTGTATATTTCAGAAAAACCAGTGCATTAGAAACTAAAAAATAACCGGTCAAGTGCAAGTTGAACTTGCGTAATTAGTGACTTCACAAAACACACCCCAAATGAGTTTTCAACAAAGTTTATTTCCAATCTTTACTGAAAATTGATGACCTTGAAATTTCTGTTTTTTTTTATATACCAGATAAATTATTACAGGTAATGCACTCGTGATAATTTTCGTTCAATCTACACGCTGTGGAGAATATTCCAGAATTTTTTCAAAATTTTTTGATAAGTACTTTTCGAGATAAGGCGGGTGGACAGCGATTTTTCGCGATTTTTTAAAAAAATACAAAGAAAAGTGCGCGCAAGTATTAAATTATATATATATTTTTTACTCGTGTTTTCACAAGCTTTCATTTGACACCACACTCGATTACCTAGTAAAAAAAATTTTTTTTCACTTCCGATTTCACTCCCTAAAACTAACCCCTTAAGTCAAAATTTAACTTTCAAAATTACATGGCTCTGATGAGGTCATCAGTTCCTATATTATTACCAAATTTCAACTTTCTATGACAAATAGTTTCGGAAAAAATCGGGTGTGACAGACGGACAGACAGACGTACAGACACCGAAGTGATCTTATAAGTGTTCCGTACAGAACACTAAAAATTAGCATATTTTGCTTATATTTTTATTAGTTTTGTGTTATTTTTTCTTAGTTACGATTATGATGGTCCAATAACTGAGTCCGGTCAGCTAACAGTCAAATGGAATGTAACGGCTGAATTAGTAGCAAAATACAATCCAGTAAAAACACGTTTGCCTGATGTTCCAGAAACTCCAGAGACTACTGTTTTTGCTGATGTTAAAGTACGTAAGATTTAAGGTGAAGTTAGACGTTGCAAAATGAAAATAACTTCATTATTGTTTTGTACATTTATAAATTAGTCCTAGTGCTATGTCCAAATAACTGGGGTTACTAAACTTTATTGTGTTTTATATGCTAAGAACGGATTTCTAGCCTATCAAGTAAAATAAAAATTTAACATTGGTACTTATTAAAATATGATTTTTCCAGAAAATGCCTCTTTCAGAACTGTAAATGTAAACATTATGGAAGATTTTCATAAAGAACATCTACAGGTTATAGAGTTTATAATATTTATTAAGGATTTCTTCTGTATCGATTGAATCAATAGTATTTAAGTTTTGCAGATCATCGTGCCAATATTCTTCGGAATCTAGCACGAAACTCGTTTAATTCCTCTTGTACACGCCCCAATCTCCCCAGGTGTCTTCGAAGACTAGAAATTAAGCAGATCAGTCTCTTGGGATTGTAATTCTTCTATACGTTAAGAATGTCACAGATATCATTTCAATAATTCTACAGGAACATAAAATATTAATAATATTCTCTACGCACCCTGTACTGTCATAATATCTCAGATCTGTCAAAGATAAGTTTTCGGTTGAGACTCAAGGTATCTACAGCAGTAGCTGTGGTAAAAGCTATATTGGCGACTAAGTTGGGAATGTGGAATCTTTGGCACAATGATACTACTCAGTATATATCACCACTACACTAAACACTTTATTTTTGCACCCCGACGCGCGTTTCGCTAACCATGTTAGCTTCATCAGAAGCGATGATGATGAAGCTAACATGGTTAGCGAAACGCGCGTCTATTGCAAAAATAAAGTGCTTGGTGTAGTGGTGATATATACGTTTTCATAATATTTCTAAAGGGCAGCACGTTTTGCACTTGCAAAACTCCCTCATGAAGCAACACACCCGAATCTCTTTGTCCAATTAAAGGTCCTTGCAAGAAATTCCTTTTTCTATCCTACGAAAATTCGAGAGACCATCGCAATGTCTAAACATCCCAACAACGTTAATCGTAACACTGGTTTCTATCTCTCTAATCGGGCAACAAATCATTCATGAAGCCCAGATTTCCCCACCAGTCCGCAATATAAAAGGTGTCCGCAAGCGGGATTAGGTCAGTTTTGTGCTAGATTCCGAAGAAGTGAGTTCTCGGAATCAGCTGTGAAGAAGCCGGCAGCTTCTACACAGCACAATAGTTAGCGAAATGTCAGCACACAGGAGAAATTCAGAAGAATTACACCCAAAAATGTTGTAAAACTAATTGTATATATTATTTAGTAAATTTTCTCTTTTACTAGACTACACAAACTTTCGAAATCTTTTAGTCATCAGTTTAACAAGACTTGTTTAATTTGGTTCATAAGCTTTTACGTTTTTTACATTCGTCGAGATACGTTGGTATCCACAGATAGGCCTCTATTTAAATAGGTTTAACGTTTAGTTAGAGCACCTAATATTTTTTTTAGATCGAAGAACAAATCCTTTTATACGAACTCATTACTTCTTCCCCCAACAAAATTAAAAGTGATAACGTTGTCCCAATGGAACAGTTATCCATTAATAGCAATTCGGGTAAGTCAGAAAACATCTTTCCTAAATCTATACGCATTAAACAACAAAAACTTTAATTTTAAATCAAACTAAAAACCTCACGAGGAATCTTTTGCCATGCAGAATAATTTTAAGAAGGTACGTCAATCTAAAATGGCTTATTATTTAGTCCATTTTGTTAACAGGCTTCCGATGCTTGATAGTATCATTATATCATTATTCTAGAATTTATTACCAAGACACTTCATTGAAATGATTCATAAAAATAGTACATATATTCTTTATTTTTAAGGACAAAGCTTTGGTTACATAGTCTACAGAAAAACTAACCTCAACTTAAGTAAAAATGCTGTTCTGAAAATAACCGGTTATGTCAGAGATCATGTGTTAGTATTGCTCAATGGAAAACTTCTAAATTCTTTGTTGTCTAGTATGGATGATCTTGATAAATTTGGGTAAGTTAACAGAAACCCATTGCGCTAGCATAGCTTAGTGGCAGGTAAAACTTAACGATAAGACTTTAAAAAAAAACTTAAGATGTAACTACTAACACCTAGGATAATTGGAAACACTTTGATAATGTATTACGCTCTGTTATTCATGAGCTGCGGCTTTAGCTGTATAAAACAAAATCAATTGATTTTAAAAAACCTTTCCTTCCGACTTTCGACTGATTTTCTTCTTAAATACATCCATTCTTATTATTGTTATTTTAGATATTGGAGGTTACTAGATTCAGAGATTATTCTTACTAATGAAGAGCAGACTAATGTAACCCTCGATTTGATCGTGGAAAATAATTCCAGAAATAATTTTGGACTTTTAGATCAGTTTCAACAATTTAAAGGTAAAAACACATCAATGTTTCATAATTTGGTCATCTTGGCGCAATATCTGTGTTATGTCGAGAACTTTTGGAACGCCCATGGTATTGTCATTTATGTAGGCAACAATGAAATAGGTGGATTATTACAAAATTTTGTTCTTATTGTATAGGATTGATAGAAAATGTCCTTATTGATGACAAAATTATTCAAAATTGGGAAATTGTACCTCTAGAGTTCAGAAGATCCTGGAATAAACAGATCACAGGTTGGCATGCCGTACAAAGTAGAGATGCTACTCCAGCCTTATATAAAGTAAGAAATATTAAATCATTATTATTTGAAATCGTTTAGAATTGAATTTTTCTTTGCTAAAATATTGCTCGTAAGGTGTACAGATCGTGAATAAACATAGTTTCCAATTTTTGTTGGTCACTCGATCTATCGGTCTGAATGTTGTACGAAATGAGTCCGTAGTAGTGAAAGGGATGTAGGTCGATAAATTTTGCATAGTTTCAATAGTATTATGAGAAATTTCCCTAGTTTTTGACTGATAGTGAACCAATTTTGAGCATACTTATGTACTGTCTAACATTTAAAGGGGTCGGAGAACGGAGTAAGAGCTGCTTGAAGTCGACGAGTCTAAAAATTGTGTATCTTTTCACTATTTTCAATTTTAACAAAATCCTTTTCTCTGCTCAACTTCTATTTGTTATTAATATCTTACCATAAAGTACACTTGAGTTAAAAAAATCTCCAGTTGTAATGCTTGAATTAAGTTATTTTTAATGTGAGAAAGTTTTTTTTTATGGGTCTAGCACACCTGCTGCAGGGAAGTCCCTAAAGCGTTACAGGAGCGACACGTGTGTGCAAAAAGCGATTCAAGTTGTTCTTGAATCGCTGTAAATTATACTCGGTGGGAAACACAGTCCTGGGTAAGCCATTCCAAAGGGATGATGTTCTCCATATAAAAGACTGCTTGAAAAGCGTTGTACGAGGAGTAACAAGCTGAACCTCATACGGAAGTGAAGTATCAGCGCGACGTGTACTTCTAACATGCACCGCTCTGGGAGAAATTAAGCGGGCTACATCCTTCTAATATTCTCCGTGAAAATACTTGTAGAATAGACTCAAGTCGTCAACCGTTCTTCGATGTTCCAGCGAATCAAGGCCGCCGGTCAGTTCTGGGTCAGTATACGAGGCTGGTTTGAAAAGTCTGTGCAAAGTCCGAGAGATGGCACCACCGGCGCGTATCGAGGTTATGTTTAGTTAGTAGCATCTCTTGAATGAACGCACACCAAGTTTCAGCCATATTGGTCTATTTCTTTGTGTTTGGCATTCGTGTGAATCAAGGAAGTCGAGTGATTTTCAAGAAATGGACGAAAAAGAATTTCGTGTGGTGATTAAACATTACTTTATGAAAGGCAAAACGCCTCAGGAGACTAAA
Source organism: Pachyrhynchus sulphureomaculatus (assembly GCA_019049505.1). Taxonomy (NCBI): domain Eukaryota; kingdom Metazoa; phylum Arthropoda; class Insecta; order Coleoptera; family Curculionidae; genus Pachyrhynchus; species Pachyrhynchus sulphureomaculatus. Next base: position 95,631,985 of record CM032452.1, on the reverse strand, counting down.
GAGAAGCTTGATAAACATTATGATGATTCTGCACCTTCGATTAGAACAGTTTATAAGTGGTTTCAAAATTTTCGGACTGACCATATGGGCACAAGTGACGCTGAACGTTCTGGACGGCCTGTGGAGGTTACGACTCCAGAAATCATTGATCAAATCCATGATATGGTGATGGATGACAGAAGAGTTAAGGTGCGTGAGATTGCTAGTGCTGTGGGCATCTCGACTGAACGGGTACATAATATTTTGCATAAACATTTGGACATGAGAAAGCTATCCGCAAGATGGGTGCCGCGATTGCTCACGCTTGACCAAAAACGGAATCGTGTGAAGTGTTGCAAGGATGGTTTGCAGCTGTTCCAGAAGAATCCGGAGGACTTTAAGCGTCGCTTCGTCACTGTGGATGAAACATGGATACATTACTATACTCCTGAGACCAAACAACAATCTAAACAATGGGTTACCAAGGGAGAATCTGCACCAAAAAAGGCGAAGACCGTTCCTTCGGCCGGAAAGGTTATGGCGACTGTCTTTTGGGATTCGCAAGGGATAATCCTCATCGACTATCTGGAAAAGGGTAAAACTATTACAGGTGAATATTATTCATCGTTATTGGACCGTTTGAAAACCGAGCTGCAAGAAAAAACGCCCGCGATTGGCCCACAAGGAAGTCCTTTTCCATCACGACAACGCACCAGCACACACCTCAGCAGATGTGGTCGCAAAATTAATGGAAATAGGATTCCAACTCGTTTCACATCCCCCCTATTCTCCAGACTTGGCTCCCTCGGACTACTATTTGTTCCCCAATTTGAAGAAATGGCTGGCGGGACAAAGATTTTATTCAAACGAGGAGGTGATTGCAGACACTAATGGATATTTTGCAGACTTGGACAAATCCTATTATTCGGAAGGGATCAACAAACTAGAACATCGTTGGACGAAGTGTATAAGCCTAAAAGGAGACTATGTCGAAAAATAAAAAAAGGTTTACCCCAAACACATAAGTAGTTTTTATTTTTGCACGGACTTTTCAAACCAGCCTTGTATGTTTGGGAGCGGTGCCCCAAACATGAGAGCAGTATTCCATAGTTGGTCGAATTTGAGCTTTGTATAAAATTGTTGTGAAGCGTAAAGCTTTCTGATTCGAAATAATATTCCCAACTTTTAGAAGCTCTCCTTGCTTTGCCTGCAACAAGTTCAAGCCAGGACATATTTGCCCCCAAATTAAGTTAAATTAAGTAATTATTTTAAAACTGCCTATTGACGAGAAAAGTATTGGGTTTGTGTTGCTTGTTTAAGTTAAAAATATTGCTTAAATCTATTTGTGGTTTTAAATACTCATATATAAATTGTCAATTATCTTTTTGGTTGTCTTTTAGGTTAGATTTAATGTTACGGCTCCTTTAAAAGATACCTACGTAAATGTCCAAGACTGGAGGAAGGGAATCGTAATAATAAATGGTTTTGTCCTGGGACGCGTTTTCGCGGTCGGTCCACAGCAAGCACTTTATTTACCTGCAGGACTTCTTCAAGAAGGAGAAAATGAAATTATTGTCTTCGAACATTTCAGCGCTCCAGAATACTTGAAGTTCTCAAGGGATCCTATTTGGGGGCTTGGAACATACATTAAGGAATAGTTTATAAAAAAATAATTTAGAATTTGTTATTAGTTTCCTAGTTTGAAAACGCTGTGACGAACACAATATACAATACATTTTAAATTACCAGAAGTTTACAGTATATTTTTTTAATCCATTTTTAAATTTGTCTTTATTCTAATTCAGGGGTGCTCAAACTTGAACTGCTGGCGATCTACCTCAATATTGTTAGACTACGATCGATCGACTCTGAGAGGCTGCATGTAAGTGTGATGCAGGATTGACGTTTAGGTAGGGTGTATCGTGGCATAGATATTAGTTTTCCGCACAATATGCATTTTTTTAGTCAAGGTAAGTGTAGGTCTGCTCTAAAATGTCAATGAAAAACTCATAATTATTCAAAATTGCGAGTTTATTGGTTCTTACAAAACAAACGAGTTCTAGTGTCTAAACTTAACTAAAGAGAGACTTTGGAAGTTGAAGCGTGGCATTGTATGTCCTCAGCATACTTTTCATAAGATGGTACGTAATTACCGAGTGCTAATCGCAAGCATGATGACATATGTTCGTCAGTTAGTTGATTGCGATATTTTGACTTAATTATCTTCATTTCAGAAAATGCAGACTCGCACAAGTAAGTTGACCCAAACATTGCCGTCAGTCGATTTGCCTTAGATTCGGATATTTATCTTCAGATATAAAACACCAGAATTTTGTATCAGATGCTGTGGCTTTGAGATGTATATCTGATATAATCTGCACTAACTCATTTTCAACAGAACATGAGTCCATGTTAAACTGACTTGCTATTTCAGTAGCTAATTCCTCAATGTTTTTACACGAAAAAGGATAACTTATAAATGATGCGATATTTGTCAATTTACTGGAATCATAAAAACGTATTTCGAATTGGCCCAAATTATTTGATAATTCCGCCTCATAAATATCATAATTCAACTGAGGAATCCTTGCTTTCAAAGACGGAAAATTTTTCAGATCCTTTCTTTTCAGCTGATCTATCATAAGTTGCAATTTACTTTTGAATGCGTTTATTGCGCTAATCATTTCAATAATAGTTTTTCCTTTACCTTGAATCTCCAAATTAATGGTGTTTAGATGCATTGTGATGTCTGTGAAAAATGCCAAATCAGTCAGCCATTTTCCGTTTTTCAGCATCTGAGTGTCATCACCTCTTTCGTCCAGAAAAGCTGTTATTTCGGGCAATAATTCTTGAAACCTTTCTAGGAATTTTCCGCGACTCATCCACCTCACGTCCGTGTGAAGAACTAAATCAGTGTGTTCAGCTGACTCACTATCTTTCAACTGCAATTTAAAGAGCCGTCGTTGCAAGCTACGTGCACGGATAGAATTCACAATTTTTTTGCAATGCCCATAATCTCCTCCATGTTTAGAACTTTTGAACACAAAACTTGTTGATGTATAATGCAATGGAAGGAGAAAAATGAAGGGAAATGATCATTAGCTCGACACAATGCCACAAAACCGTTTTCGTTTCCAGTCATTGCTGGTGCTCGATCGGTTGTAATGCACACTAGTTTATATATTGGTAGCTTGTAGTTTGTTACAAAATTGAAGAAAACGTCATATATATCTTCGCCACGGGTCTTTCCTTTCAGAGGAGTCATTGTCAAAAACTCTTCCTTAGCCGACATGTCATTGAATACCATTCGAATAAAAATACACAGCTGGGCAGTGTCTGTCATATCGGTGGATTCGTCGAACTGTAAAGAAAAGTATGTACATTCCATGATATCATGTTTTAGTTTATCTGCCATGTCCTGACTCATGACTTCAACACGCCTTGTGACAGTCGGACGAGATAACTGAAGTTCTCTAATAGCAGACATAATCTCTGTTTTATTTTTAAAATCTCCAAATAAAGTCTCACCCGCTTCAATAAATGCTTCCTTCACAACCATTCCATCATCATGGATCGCCAATATATGAGATATTTTAAATGACGCGATCGTTGCAGCTTTTGATTGTTTGGCTGGTCTTGTGAACATGGTTTGTTCTTTTTTCAAACAAGTTATCAAATCACGTACTTTTCGTTTTTTTAATTCACTCTGTGACGGAAAATCCTTTTCATAGTTTTTATGAACCGTTTTATGATGCCTCTCTAAGTTCCCACGCTTAGGTATTGCAACTGACGCACGGCAAATGAGACAAATGCACTTATCCTTTACCATACAAAAGAAAAATTCTTCCTCCCAATCGTTATTAAAATGATAAGTTTTACTTTTCTTCGCCGCACTCATTTTGGACTATTTATTAATAAACTTTGTATCGATGTATCGCCTTCAAGTTACAACTCAGACTAACTCCTATTCCTGCAGGCGCAACATTTATATCGGGGCGAACGAAGTCTCGAATGTTCCCGTCAAACACGCCGCCCGAAGTTTCTAGAAAAAATCGATCGAATAAATTTTAGTAAGTTATTTATTACATTTTGTTTTAGTTACCTAAGACAAAATCTGTGAATAGTTCTATATCGGAATTTTTTTCTCGCGATCGACTTGTCGATCGCGATCGACCGTTTGAGCACCCCTGTTCTAATTAGTCCCTCTAATATTAATAACTGTAACAGAGATAATAGTGGGGCGCTTTCTTATTAATTGACGAGCCTTAAAAAATATTTGTAAGAATGAGTGAATCTGTACGATAGCCAGGATAAATTTCATAACGTTTAGAAATAGAATACTTATGTAATAATGGAATTTTATAAATAAAAACTAAGATTTCTTATCCTAATCTTTGTTAAATATTAAGTATTTACTCTTAACGGTCGAGTGTCAGATTTCTTTATCTATACATACCGTGAAAAATAAAAATAGAATTAAATGAATATATTTGTCTTTTTTACTATCGCAATGGCTAGGATAGTCTCATTTTTTATTACACTTTCTGTAGTTGTATCTCTGTCTAATTCGGCTCCTGCAAAAAATAATGATTTACCAACCAATTACGAATATTATACTGATGGAGGTATAACCAGTGGGCTAAATGCTGATCAAAAGTATTTCTTGCTTAATGGCAAAAATATAACCATTCTTAGTGGAGCTTTTCATTATTTTCGTGTCCATGAATCACAATGGAGAGATAGGTTACGGAAAATAAGAGCATGTGGTCTTAATGCCGTGGAAACATATGTGCCATGGAATTTGCATGAATACAATTCAGGTAAGTAACTAAGTATGTTATGTAATATATTACCAATTTTATAGTACCCGATGTGCTTGTAGTCTTTGGACTTTTCTTCAATTAGTTCAGAAGAAGCAATTCACGTCGGTATGGAATCGCTGCAAGTTGTACTAGTTAAAAAAGACTGTCTTGGAACCATTGTCTCCAAAGAGATGAAATTCTCCTTCTTTTACAGATGAGATGTATTAGCGTGATGTGTACTTCTAACACGTGCTGCTCTAGGAGGAATTAAGTATTTGTATAGCTTTATCCAGGAAAGTATTTCTGGAATAGACTCAAGCTCCCAACTTCTTTGAGATGTTCCTAAGTATTGAGTTTTATGGTAAGTTTCAACACCCTATTGAGATAAACAACTTTCTTTTGGATGGAATTTAAGTAATATAGTGGGCATGAGAGCAGACGCCCAAAGATGAGAGTACTATTTTGTCGATAGTCGGATTTGCCTTTCGCATATTATTAAAAGTGTTTAGACATAACTACATCCGGTTCTTTTACAAAAAAAAAATTAGAAAGCAGTCGGATGCCATATATTCTCCATAAGGTTCAATTGCGTGGTTCCAAAAATGAAAGATCTAGGTTAGAAAATGTTCTATTTATTTGAGCTTACGAAAGCCATATTAGCGGTCACTAATAATATTAAATCTTTCTAGGTACTTTGAAAATTATTGGTCGATAGTCTTGTTCATAACCTTTCATATTACTGAGAGCAAAGCCCCAGGTCGGAAGTTGTTTGTCATATTCTTCTTGTCTGCTAAGCTTAACGATATATATTTTTTTAATTTAGTATTCCTTGGGTTTGTCGATTATTTGTTTGCATCTTAACTTTTGACACACGTCTAAACCTGCGTTAATTGAAAAATTTATATTTTGTATTAAAGCATAATTGATACAAAGTTCAAAGCAGCTTAAAGACTTTATATTCTAAGAACGTCTGTAGAAGTGTAGAAACATTATTTCTCACTATAATACTAGTATTTTTCTATTTTAGGAGTGTATGACTTTGGTCATGGTGGTTCTGATTTTGAGGCATTTTTAGACGTCGAAAAATTCAATAAAATAGCTCAAGAAGAAGACCTACTGGTTCTCGTTAGACCAGGTCCCTATATTTGTGCAGAATGGGAATTTGGAGGTAATAAAATAATTTAAACAGGATTTTTTTCTTAAAAAAAATTCTCGTATGGTATAAAATTATTTTTAGGAATGCCAAGCTGGATTCTTCGTGAACCAGAACTTAAAGTTCGTTCAAACACTACAATTTTCCTAAAATATGCTTCCAGATATATGAAACAACTTTTTGCTATTCTGGAACCACTTCAATTCACTAAGGGCGGACCAATCATAGCATTGCAAGTAGAGAATGAATATGGCAATACTGGAAATGATGATCCTGACTATTTACATTTTCTTGTACAGGTAACAAATTCAAATAATAAGTATGTTTTTTACCTGAGTAACGAAAAAAATTGTAATTTTTACTTGGTAAACAATATTTTTATTGATATTTATTTCACTTAATTATTTTTTGAAGACTCAGTAAATTATCAATAAATTATAATTTTTTAGATGGTCTTATATGATTAAAATACCTACTAATACATTATTTCTTGTTTTAGCTATACAGGGATAATGGTATTAACGAACTATTGTATACTTCAGATTCTCCTACGATAGGAACAAGAGGAGCATTGCAAGATGAACTTCTAATGACTGGCAACTTTAATACTCTCCCAATTATTAATTTAAGTTTATTGGACATTTTGCAGACTAATAAACCCACTATGGTTATGGAATTCTGGTCAGGTTAGTTCAGACTGATTGTGATAGGGAGGATTTTAGAAGTATACGCCAAATTTCTGACGTTAGAGCAGATGTCATTTACAAATCCATAATTTATAAAATTATCAGTTCTATGTTACATTTTGTTAGTCACTAGTGTGGAGTCGCTTTAACTTTACAATAGATATAATATTTGAAAAATTAGAGATTAGATAATTCTCTTTAATAGTAATATTATTAAACTCTCTCAAATCTACTACTATTCGCTATACTATAAGTACATGTAATAAATATATTCTTGTTTAAAGCCTGATCCAGAAATCTTCTATATAAAGTTAACATTAAAAAGTGTACAAATATGTTTATTTGTAGGCTGGTTTGATCATTTTGGTGGGGATCATCATACCACAACCGTCGAATGGTACAGAGATTTTTATGAGACACTTCTTAGTCATCCCTCTTCAGTCAATATCTACATGTTTGTGGGCAGCACTAATTGGGGATTTATGAATGGTGCCAATAGTCTTCTTCCGGGAACAATTAATCTTGCATTGGAACCTGATACAACAAGGTATTTAATAATTATTAAGAATAAAAGTAAGTCGGAAAAAAAGTTTATTGTTCAAAATTAGAATAAAATGAACGAAATACTCAAAACATCAGTTGTCTAAAAAATTATTTGTTTGTAACAAATTTTGTTAAACTACTTTGGAATAAGTACCAATTTTATTAATAATTTTTAAATTAAATCATATATCTTTTTTAGTTATGACTATGATTCTCCAATATCAGAAACTGGCGATATAACCGGCAAATACAACGTGACCGCTGAATTAATTGCAAAATACAATCCAATTAAGACTCGTTTACCTGCTGTTCCCGAATCACCTGAAAGAGTTGTTTTTGATGATATCAAAGTAAGAATTTTTTTTTTATTATCGGTTTTAATATAGGATAGATTTTTTTTGTGGTTGGTTTCAAAATAGTTAACAGTGAGGCACATCAGTGATGGATTTCCACCAATCATAATTATATGGAGTATTTTGAAATGCTGCAGAAATAAACATATTATTTCTTAATTAAGTAGCTATTATTTTTAGATTCAGGAACAAATTCTTCTTAGTGAAATTATAGACGCCTATCCCAATAAAATTTCTAGCGAAAATATTATACCAATGGAGCAACTGCCCATTAATAATAACTCAGGTGTGTATAATTTTTTTATATATATCTGATTCTGTAGGGCGGTGGTACAGCATTGTCCATACCAGCTACTGGGTGCTGTCCTCCGTTGCGACAAATCATCGACAACCGACACACCTTTGAATAAAATATATTCCTACTATCTCATCCAGTAGTAGTAGCCGCAGTTATACTTGCTATGTTTTGGAGGCTAAGAGGCACTAAAGAAACACGACGTTCAAAATGCTGTAGCCCCAACTCATACTGGTTTCCACTGATTAAGATAATTAGCGTTGACCACGCTTTACGTTGGTTTAGTTGGTAATCACGGAGAAAATTTATCTGCTTGAGCCATCTGGAGTTAATTAAATCATTAATAATTGGTGTATGTTGTTGGATTAAGGTCTGCTTTATATCGCAAACTGTTTTACGTATAAGTTTTTACCTTTGATTGTTAGGTTTATCTTAACAGATGTCGAGAACGCTGTTTATCTAATTTTTTTGTGTTTTTTATCTGACCAAATACTATATCAGGTTTGTTAACTAGAGATGTACTGTAGTTAAAGCCTCAGAATTCTAGTAAATATAGCACCTGCAATTTCTACACATGACGAAATATTGGGCCAGGCAACATGCCGTACCAATACATTGTGACGATGTCCATGCAATAATACTTCATGTATGAGCAAGCTGAAAGCAAATCCCTAAGTGCTTTAAACTCTTAACCGCATACCTTACACTTAATGTCTGTAAGATCAGCAAGTCGACTACAGTTCAATAGGATTAATCGTGCTATCCTGACAAGTCAGTTGAAATCCTTTGGTTTCTGGACTCCTATGAACGTTTTTGGACAGGAGGACAAGTCAATCTTTTGTGTAAGATATCCCGTATTAGGGTCCCACATTTAGTGTTATCCAGTTTAATAAATCGACTGCTACTGATATTAAGATATTGATTACATCATTCCGACAAGCAAGAGCTCTCTGGGCTCAACAAGTCTACTAGACTTTTTATGACGCTGTAGCTGCTCTGTTGTTTTTGAAATTGTCTTAAGGAAGCGGTTCGATTATTATGATTATTATCGTTATTATTATATACTGTTAGAGTCTGAATACTTTATTTTTTAGGTCAAAGTTTTGGCTACATAGTCTACAGAAAAAGTAACTTGACTTTAAAAGCAAACGCTGTTCTAAAAATATCTGGTTACGTCAGAGATCACGTGTTGGTATTGTTAAATGGAAAATTGTTAACCCCTGTACTTTCTAGTAAACTTGATCTCTTCAAATTTGGGTATGTACATATATATATATATATATATATATATATATATATATATATATATATATATATATATATATATATATATATATATATATATATATATATATATCATATATATATACGATTCCATTAAATTCACTTACAAAATTGAGAACAAAGGACAACTGCCTTTTCTCGAAATTTTTTAATTATTAATAATAATAATAGGTTAGAATTTCATATCTATAGAAAAGACACAGTAACAGATAGATGTATTCATAATGATCAAATTCATTGCAAACAACACAAATTTTAGCCGCATTACATTTTTAGTTCAATAATGAAAGAAATCATATTAGAAATATAACCAGAGTTAATGATTATGACGATGACTTAGTAAACAAGTTAATAAATAGACACAAGTTCAGGTTAAATATTCAGAATTCCACCTTTTTTACACGCGAAGAAAATAAGACCAAGTATCTCTCCCCATACCATATAATCTGAAATATAGCAGGGGACTCGATAAGGTATTTAATAAGGTCGGCCTCGTCTTACTCTACAAGTCATCAGGCAATCTGAGAAATATCTTAGGAAATCCCAAAGATAAAATTCCTAATTGTGAGAAAAGTGGAATTTATGAAATTAGTTGTAATGATTGCGACAAAAAGTATGTTGGGCAAACTATAAGGTCAATTAAAACACGATTTAAAGAACATTTAGCTCATTTAAAATACAGTAGAACAGTAACGTCTAGCATTGCCGAACATGCCTTTGAAGCTGATCATACTGTAACGTTAGATAATCTATGATTAATTAAAAATGTATCTGATAGGAAATTGCAGGAAACGTATAGGAAAGTACAGAAATTATAAAATGTAAAAGTAGTTTAAATAAAGATAGAGGGCCTTTTCCTTATAGTCCCCTCTACTGGTTATTTGAGCGGAACTGGCCTCGCCTATGGTTCCTCTCTTATGTTATTTTGTAGTTCCACGCTCCTGATGAAGTTAACATGGTTAGCGAATGTAAAAATAAAGTGTTTGGTATACTACTTTTGAAAATCTCATAATTTATTGGCAGCCACTACTCGCCGCAATAGTTTATGTTTTTATACTATAAAATCTACCAAAAATAAGTCGTAGCTACGTGGAACCTATATTTTAAAGCAACTTTTCCATGTGATAAGTTGCTAGTGATTAGCTGCATTATTTTCGAAATATTTCGTAGACGTACAGTGGGTTTATTTGCTTAATTTGTGCTTTTATAGTTATAAAACTTCGAAGATAATATTCGTAATTATGATCAAATCCTATGGAGGACATATTTTTATTATTTTATCGGTATGCAGAGGTAAAAAAGATTTTAGGAATATATCTACAGTAAATCATATCAAATTTTAAAAAGCTTAATACGAATCAATAATATTTAAATCTTTTATTTAGGTACTGGAGAATTTTAGATTCTACATTAACCCTTACTGAAGAAGATATTGAAAACGCTTCGTTGGATTTGGTCGTTTGAAAACATTGGAAAGAAATATATATAATATACAATACATTAAAATTGCAGGTTTCATTTCGTTCGTCTACAACGAATAATTTTGGAAATCTAGAGATGTTTCAACAATTTAAGGGTAAAGAATAACATGTTTATATGTATTTATATATATATATATATATATATATATATATATATATATATATATATATATATATATATATATATATATATATATATATATATATATATATATATATATATATATATATATATATATATATATATATATATATATATATATATATATATATATATATATATATATATATATAATATATATAAATATATATAAAGAAAGCAAAAGTTGCCGTATCTAACAAAATTCTTAAATATAAAATTTGTTGGGGAACTCGGCAAAGGCCGTGATAAATGTTCAAACAATGTTCATTAAGCCAATATTTCGGTCCTTGGTTGGGACCTTCTTCAGGGCAAAAACTGAAAAAGAGAATAAGTCTACTAACTGAGAGAACTTGGGCAAAAATTAAATTATTCAAATTATTACTATTATTATTATTATTATTATTAATAAACTTATGCAGAAGTACAATGAAATATAAGATGTAATATAAAATAAAAAATAAAAACACTACATGAATAGTGAGGAGTTGAGTTAACATGAATGGCCATAATTAGCTTGTAACATAGAAACGAATAACAATCCATTAAAGTAAACACTATAAACTAATACATAAAGTTAAAAAGATTAAAACTTTATAATTATTTATTAAAACTATTTAAAACAGGGATGTATTTAAAAACCCTGGATGCTGAAAAACATTTTTAATTATTAATTAATTCACCCGAAATAACCACCTGTAGCCGGCGCCATGCACAAAATGATTGACACACCACTTACAAAAGACAGTTACCTGACAGAGATAAGGGACTTTTTGAAAACCTAAAAACCCAAAAACCGAAATTGTAAACAACCGGAGGGAGAACTGGTCCAATGAAAAATATATAAATGGTCAAATAAAGAGAAGAAGAAATTACCAATTAAACGACCTTAAAACCGATAAGGAAATTCGAATCGAAAACAACCATGAATTTTGGGTAAAAAAGGGACAGGAGATCCAGCAAGAGAAACAGAGGAGGAGGGATAGTATGTTATATTACCTTATTAATTAATTCATTTTATTTATTAGTATAGTTTGTTGATTTAATTATTGAAAAAAATAATTTGAGAAAGGAGATTTATTCATCAAAGGGGGAAGAAAGGGGAAACCAATAGACTATGGCACTGACAGAAAAACGACCGTGTTGGAATGTTCAATCTAGGCAAGTGAAGGGAACAATTCCTAAGAACCCAGGACCAAGGGACCTACAACAACAGGAAAAGGGGAAGAGAAAGAGAAATAGAGTATTGAGAGTTAACCTATTAAGATAATTTTTTGGAGATAAAGATATATCATGAATCAAATGACGACAGGGAGTTGTCACATGGCATAGAAACATCACAAGAAAGGAGAAAACTGTATATGTTACTCAAACCATCTAGATTGGTTCTTTTGTTGATGTTGTGGGGATTTTCATTGATTTAACACATTTCGAGGAATTCTCTCTTAGAAAGATTTTTTTTTAGAAATGAAGTATTTTGGGTTCATTGAAGTTGTACATTTATCACGCCCTTTGTCGAGTTCCCCAACAAATTTTATATTTAAGTATATATAAATATATATATATATATATATATATATATATATATATATATATATATATATATATATATATATATATATATATATATATATGTATATATATATATTGAGAAGTTTGGAAAATAAGAGTTTCGTGTTTTTTTAGGATTGACAGAAGATGTTCTTATAGATAATCAGGTTATAAGCAACTGGAAAATTGTACCACTAGAATTTAAACGATCGTGGAACCAACAGCTTACTGGATGGCATGAAGTTCGAGATAGAGATGCTACTCCAGCTTTATACAGGGTAAACACTAAACAACAAAATAGTAGTAAAATTATTTTAGCTATAAAGTAATTTAACTAAGATTTTAAATATTTTTAATAATTTTTAGGTTCGCTTCAATGCAACCGCTCCATTAAGGGATACATTTGTTAATGTCCAAGACTGGAGAAAAGGAATAGTAATTATTAATGGTTTTGTGTTGGGCAGAATTTTTGCCGTGGGACCACAGCAAGCACTTTACTTACCCGCAGGACTTTTACAGGAGGGAACCAACGAGATAATCATTTTTGAACATTTTAGCGCTCCGGAATACGTTAAGTTTTCAAAGGAGCACATTTGGGGAGTAGGAACTTATATCAATTAATTATTTAGTTATAAATTAAATTCCAATGAGTTTTTTATAGTAGTTAGTATTTATATGTGTATTATAAATGAGACCATGAATAATTTTGAAAATTGTGAAACTATAATAGTAAACTAAAATGCAAATTATGTCAATTTATTTTAAAGGCGCAGCTCTGTCTCAAAAATAAGCCGGCTTTTTTATGACACTAAAATCATATCCCGTCTGCAGCTGATATGTTACAGTTTGTATATGTTTTCTTATATATTTTATTGCTTAGAGCTTCTTGGTAACTTTTAATCCATAGGCTGAATGAGAGAAGTTACAGCAGGAGGCAAAAACATTGCTTTTATTTCCCCACTTTCAAGTTGCTCCGCACTTGGGTGAGTGGGGGCGTTATCTAGAAACAGAATACATTTTCTAGGATATCCATGTCTCTTTTAAAAAAAGTTCCACTTTGAGAACAAATCTCCAAGAAACTAGTCTTTAAATAGAGTCGCGTTTATCCAGGCATTGTTTTGATTTTTATACAAAACAGGAAAAGCATTGCGACGAATATTCTTAAAGGTTAGTGGATTTGCTGACTTACCAATACATAATAATGGGAGTTTGTGTCTTCCAGAAGCATTACTGCATGCAAGAACATAATACGTTCTTTACTACGTTTGTAGCCAGATGCTCTAGCTTCCGTTTTTGAAGCTAAGGTGTTTGACGGCAACATCTTGTAGTTCAAGCCTGTTTCACCACAATTATAGATTTGGTCTGGTTGTAAACTATGTCCTTTCATAAGCTGCTCAAAATTCTCTGCAAATTTTTTTGCAGCAGATACATCAGCCGAAAATCTTTCTCCACAAACTTTCAGTTGACGTACACCATGTCTTTTTTTCCACCTGTCTAGCCATCCATCACTTGCAGAAAAATTTACAGGCGCTTCAATAACCGGCAACTTTTCGCTTAAACTCACTGCCTTATCTTTTAAAATTGTTCCTGAAATTGGTATTCCACGTTCTCGATTCTGTGTAAACCATAAAAATAAAGAATCATCCACTTTTTGGTATTCACCGCTTTTCATACTTTTTCGTGCCTGCGTGGGCCATGACAAACCACTACATCATTTTTCAAGTTTTTCGCGATTTTTTCCCACTCTGAAACAGTACTTACGGCTACACTTAAATCCTTCGCTATATTTTTTAAGAAGTTCACCATTATCTAAACGTTGAATTGCTTTTCAAGTTTCTCTTTTAAGGTAATAACAACACGTTAACGCTTATTATTTTATGACGCTCCATTTTGTAAAATATCTATTAAAACGAAACTATTACCTTTGCGATAATAATAGATGTAATGAGTAATTTATAACACTCGTCGACTAACCAAAACATAGACAGCGGCGAAATTCTAGACGTCAGGGAGTCCCCGACGCGTTAAGGAAACCACTCATCGTCTGCTTCGAATAATGGGGATTGTTTCATTTAATGGGAATACAATTTGCTTTTTAACAGTTTGTTTCGGATAAGCCGGATTTCAGATAATCGCGATTGGGATAATCGGGATTGTACTGTATATATACTGTACTATATGTATATACATATATATATATATATATATATATATATATATATATATATATATATATATATATATATATATATATATACATAGATTGACCACAAAACAAGATTTTTGGCAATGCTACAAGCTAAAAATCTTCAGTTAGGTGTAAATAGAAATTTCGGTCCAAAAATATTAGGGTTTAGAGGGTTAACATCAGTGTACTGCATATTTTACAGGATAAAAACATAATTGTATGTCATTTAAATTTACAGGGTTGAGTCCAAGAGTATTCACATAACATAAAATATGTTTTATATTTATACTTTTACTATATTATATAAAAAAAACAATTTTAAATGGAAAAATTTTATTTTTTTATCATCCTTTGTCTCTTTACGTCATTGATTTAGTACAAGAAAATAATCTTTAGATGCATATTAATTGAAATTAATTATCTAAAATGATTATAGTAGGTAATTTTCAAGGTAATAATTAACAGGTGTTTATTTATAGACAAAATAACCATTAATTCATCTCGAATAACAAAAACACTTAACAATGGATTAAAGTTCGAAATACCTGGAATTATGGAGCTTTCTACGATAATTATATATATTTTTCTAAATATTATTTTCATCAACAGAATAGAGTTTAAAGGATCTAAAACACTAATAGATAAAATCTTTTTCAATTTTGTATAGTTCTTACAGAGTAGCCAAAAGAAGAGTACCATTTCTAAAGAATTGTTCATTATAAAGCTTTTAAATTAAAAAACTATAATATAAAAGTATATTTATAAGAAATTGCAAAAAAAGTATTTTCAATGAATATTAAGAGGAGTTTTTGTTTTAGGCATTTTTTTTATACCAATTTTCATCTCTTCAAAAAAATAAATTATTTAGCCCTTTAATAGTAACGTTTTGATATATACTAAAAATTCATTAAAAATTAGATAAAATAATTCAAAAATAAAGAAATTTTTAAGTAAAAAAAAATATTTTTCAATTTGATGTCCACTATCTCGAGGCAGTTCTTAATCTTTCATTTAATTTTTTGATTTCTTGACAAAAGTAATTTGATGGTTTGCCTGTAAATAGCTCTTACACACTCTACTATCAGCTCTTCATTATCTGTGTAACTGTAGCCCCTCAAGTACTTTATAAAATTTCTAGATAGATAATAGTCGCCTGGTGTTAGGTCAAAACTGCAGGACAGATGATTCATTCCTTTAAATCCACCTTCTCGAAAAGCAAGTTTTACAACTTGTGTCGTGTGGACAAGAGCGTTCTCGTCGATAAGCAAAATCTTGCCGTAAACTTTTCTACGCTCTTCTTTACTCGTTTACTACTGCGCAAACTTGGGCAATTAATTCAGCATAATAATTGCGTGTCATTATAATATTCCTTTGAAGGTAGTCAAAAGGAATAATTCTTTTTTGTCCCAAAAAATGGTGACCATAAGCTTCGTTGACTTCCTTGAATCTTGAATTTTCAAGGTGATGTGGTCAAGCAATGTCAGCGTTTTTTCGTCTCTTCTTTTACCCACTTTACTTATGTGCAGATGATTATGTATAATTTCGCTAATGTACTCTTTCCTAATTCCGATTTCATTTCTCTGGTTGCCTTATTCGCATTCTAATTGCTTTACAAGGATGTTCTTCGTCTTCAGTTGACTCCAGTCATTTAACAGTCGTATATGCTAATGCAGGCCCTGATAAGTAGGCACTAAGTCTTCTTGAATTTCTTTAGCATCTTCTTCATTCTTTGTAAGGTGTTTTATTACCGCGTTGTACTCCAAATTACAAATTTTTAATTTCATGAGACATTGAGTTGCTTTACGATCAGCTGCCAAACTACAATTTAATCGGGTTTGCACTCCTTATATATGTCTTATAGTTATGGGCTCAACATTCGTGGCAAGTGGTATTTCTAGAAAAGCAGGAATATCCCAGGCTCACTTTCCTCCGGATATAACTCGTATATCTATTGCCTGTTTTATTTTCCTATTAGAAATTTGAACAAGAAAGGGTTTTAATTTAAAAGTATAATTTTTAAAATCGTATAAGTATTTTCTATTTCAGTGGCGTTTGAAATTAGATATTAGAATTTGGTATTCTTTTAACTATCTCTAACACTTTCTCTGTTTGTGTAATTTCTTGATTAACCTGGTCTGGAAATTTTCAACTAAAAATTAGTTGTTTACAAAAACAAAAAATTTTGTTGTCATCCTAACAAATACTCTAATCAATCTTATATTTATCTCCTTTTCAAGTATCTTTATCACATAATATAAAAACAAAATGTGAAGAGTTAGTGATAAGTAGTGCTCTCTTAGCAACAAAATGGCTAAGGTCACCTTATCGTTCGTTTTACTGTCCATAGTGTTATCTCTGTCTAATTCAGCTTTTTTAAAAGATGATGATCTACCCACAAACTACCAATATTATACCGATGGTGGGATAACTAGTGGATTAAATGCGGACCAAAAATATTTTTTGCTTAATGGGAAAAACATCACACTTTTCAGCGGAGCTTTCCATTATTTCCGCGTCCATGAATCTCAATGGAGAGACAGGTTACGGAAGATGAGAGCTGGTGGACTAAATGCTGTTGAAACTTATGTTGCGTGGAATTTGCATGAATATAATTCAGGTCAGTACACATTAATTGTCTTGCCGTCAGTTCTTGAGGGAAAAATTAAAAGTTTTTCGCTACTTATGTAGGGATATTCTTGCAGCGTGTGTTCTGTGCTCATAAATGAAAAAAAAAATTTTTAGTTTTTTCTTTAATGTTATATTATTTTTGCAGGTGTATATGACTTTGGCCATGGAGGTTCTGATTTTGAAGAATTTCTAGACATAGCTAATTTTATTAAAATAGCTCAAGAAGAAGATTTGTTTGTTCTCGTAAGGGCTGGTCCTTATATTTGCTCCGAATGGGAATTTGGGGGTAAGAATATAAAGTAAAAAATTAGAAAACGTGTGTTTTCAAAATGTTGGTTTTGTTTAAAATAATCTAATTTTGATGCTCATTAATTAAATATTTAATAACATTTAAAAACTTTTTTAGGATTACCAAGTTGGCTACTACGTGAAAAAGGCATTAAAGTTCGCACAAATGATGAAGTTTTCTTAAAATATGCTTCGAGATATTTTCAACAACTTTTTGCCATCTTGGCACCTCTGCAGTTTACAAATGGTGGACCAATCATAGCGCTACAAGTAGAGAACGAATATGGCAATACTGGAAATGTTGATCCTGATTATTTACACTCTCTTGTAAAGGTAATGGGAAATTAATAATTCTAGCATCTAAAACTATGGTCGGAACCACATACAAAAAAAATGTAAACAGATTAAAAGAATTAAGAGTTGATTTAAGGGCCTAGAATAAGTCTTATTTTGCTTCTTCTTTGACCCTTATTTTTTTTTGTTGTAATAATCGGTTTAAAAATTAAAATTATAATTTACAGACTAAAAAATCATCCATGAAATGAGACAAATAGACACGTGCATTGAATTACATAACATCGAAATTAAAATATCAGTTTAAAAAATAGAAACAATAAAATTTACACTATGCAAATTCATTTTTGAGATTGTCTTTAGAAATAGGATAGTATAAACAGAAAATGAGGAGAAAAAGAGATACATCTATAAAAATAAATAAATAGAATCCAACACACTCTATTGCAAGGGAACTAACACCAGTTTTCTGTAGACTTTTTAACTCCTACAGAAAGGCAATATTTCCGTCCTGCTGGAAATGTGCCACGGTTCAGCCGATACCTAAAAAAGGCAAGAAGACCTTGCCAAATAACTACCGTCCAGTCGCACTGCTTTCAATAATATCGAAAGTCATGGAAAAGGTTATTAATCAGCATCTTTTAAAATATCTTGAACGATTCAATATTATTAGCGATCACCAGTATGGTTTTCGTAAACATAGATCAACAGAAGATCTTCTGACTTATGTAACACATGTTTGGAACAACGCAATTGAACACTTTGGAGAATCTCGAGCGGTTGCTCTTGACATATCCAAGGCATTCGACCGTGTTTGGCACGATGGACTGTTGGCTAAGCTACGCTTTTGTGATATGTCTGAAAGGTTCTGTTTGTGCCTCCCCTCAGAGTGTTTTTACGAGCGGCGGTAGACGGATTTGTTTCTAATACCTTCACTATCAACGCCGTGTGCCCCAGGGCTCCATACTGTCTCCTACTCTCTTTCTCATTTACATTAACGATGTGCTGAAATAGACCGGAAATCCAATCTACAGCTTTGCAGATGACAGTACGCTTGTCTCTTCATTCACCTTGAACGCTCGGACATCGGCTGCTCAGGCGAACTTAACAAAGACCTGGAAGAAATTCTATCTTGGGGTGACAGTAACCCAGTGGAATTTACCTCTACAAAAACCCAGACGGCAGTTTTTTCTAAAAAAGTTAACGTTGCTGAACCCGACATAGTTATGTCAGGGCACTCCATTCCCCTAGCATTGTCGCTCAATTTGTTGGGCGTTAGTTTGGGAGCAAATATGTCCCGGCATGAACATGTTGCAGGCATAGCAAGGAGAGCTTCTCAAAAGCTGGGGATATTATTTCGAACCAGAAAGCTTTACACCCCACAACAACTGTTAATTCTTTACAAAGCTCAAATTCGACCAACTATGGAGTACTGCTCCCACGTTTGGGGCTCCGCTCCCAAACATACACTGGATTTGTTGGATTCTGTTCAGAGAAGAGCTGTCCGTCTGATTGGAGACCCGGAACTGACCGGCGGCCTTGATTCGTTGAAACATCGAAGAACGGTTGGCGAACTTGAGTCTGTTCTACAAGTATTTTCATGGAAAGTGTTCGAAGGATGTAGCCCGCTTAATTCCTTCCAAAGCGGTGCATGTTAGAAATACACGTCGCGCTGGTGCTTCACATCCGTATGAGGTTCAGCTTGTTACTCCGCGTACAACGTTTTTCAAGCAGTCTTTAATGTGGAGAACATCATCCCTTTGGAATAATTTGCCCAGCGCTGTGTTTCCCATCGAGTACAATTTACAGCGATTCAAGAACAACGTGAATCGCTTTTTCCGCACACATGCCGCTCCTGGAGCGTTTTAGGGACTTCCCTGCAGCACGTGTGCTAGACCCATAAAAAAAAACACTCTACTGCATTCGAAGAGCTTTTCTTATACTACTAACCTGCATAGTCAACAGATGACTCTACCAAAATCATTTTCAAAGTAGTTATAGTCTTATTTTTAAATTGTAGATTTATAAGATAATGACATCAAAGAACTTCTCTACACATCAGATCCTCCTGGTGTAGGAACACGAGGAGCATTACCAAATGAGCTCTTAATGACTGGTAACTTTAATTCTAATCCATCTGGAAATTTAAATAAATTAGATTCCTTACAAACCAATAAACCAACTATGACTATGGAATTCTGGTCAGGTAAGAATGAAACTTAAAAAATATATTCAGTATGTGTAAATGTAAATGTGTAAAATTACTAGTTAAATTAAAAGACTTAAAAAGCTGACTCTCGTTCGATACAGAGTACAATTTTGATGTCTATTTAGTTTCTTGATGTTATTACAAATAATATATATGAAGGGTACAGGCGAAAAACCTCGTCAGTCAGTTTTTTCAAGGAACCGGAATAATGATGCCATCTAGTGGTTGCTGAAGTATACTTTTCGAATAGTCTATCATCTTTTTACAAAACCTCGTATGTCAGCTGAAATATTTTTTTGAAAATAGGCGGTACTGAGGAAAAATCCCGGGCGCTCCTATCGGCCAGCTTTGCAAGCCTGTTACCTCAGTGATTTATCGTTTTGTGTTTGTTATTGCCTTGTGTGTTGTTGTTCGCATCTCAATCATCAGTTTCTTTGTATTATTGTGAGCGTCTCATTCATCTGTCAGTTTCTTTGTGTTAGTATGTTTCAAAACAATGGAAAGTGACTACTCAGGCAGTGGCAGTGAAGGTGATGAACTTGTCAGGAATCCCATAAGTAAGAAGCAGAAAAAAACTGGTAGAGTCAGGGATGTTATGAAACATTTGCGAGCCGGGTCTCACGAGCTTGGCCCGAATTGTTTTTGCAAACGGCTTTCAATGTTTCAATATTTAGAAGAGGATCGTAAACGAATTATACGGGAGTACAATTTACTGGGAGACAGAGATAAACAAAACTTTACTTGAGTGGCCTCATCACTTTGTTACCGGTGAGGCAAAGACGACCCTACATACAATGTAGCTTCATTTTCATATAGAGTTCGTGTGATAAAAGACAATGTTTCATGTGATGTTCAGGTCTGCTTAAAAGCATTCATCTCGCTACATGGTATCAGTGAAGATAAGGTTAGGTACATAAGAGGAGCTCTTCTTGCTACTGGTACATTTCCTAATGACCGTCGTGGAAAACATTCCACTAGACTCAACAAACTTTCACATGAGACCATGGAAAAAGTAGTCAGTTTCTTGAAATCTCTTAAAGGAAGAAAATCACACTATTCATCGAAAGACACCAACAAAATATACCTGCTTGCTGAGTTGAATATTTCAAAACTACACACCATGTATTTATTTCACAATCCAAAACATAAACTGTCATATGAATCATTTCGTGGGATTTTTGAGAACAATTTTAATTTTTCATTTGGGTACTCACGTAAGGACACGTGCAGTACTTGTGATTCCTTTAAAGCACAGATTTCAGCGCTTGAGGAAAAAGTTAAATCTGCTACCGACCTCGAAGAAACAAGAAAAAATCTGCTTGCAAAACTGAGGGAGAGGGACGTACACCAAAAGAGGGGTGAGCGTTTTTATACCTTAAAAAAGTATACCGCAAATGTTCCATGAAATCTTCGACGATGGAAGCTGCCACGATGGACTTTCAAAAAAACAACATCACTACTAATGATGTCTACTACCGACGCCAACTAAATTTCATTAGTTTCAACATTCACATACTGTCAACTCAGCAGGCAGTTTTCTATACTTATGATGAGTCTGTGGCGAAAAAGGGCGCAGATGATGTATGCTCTATGTTTCGGCATTTTGTATTTAGTATTTTGCCCCTTGAAGTACGTGAACTGTGTATATTTTGTGACTCGTGTGCGGGCCAAAATAAGAATTATACCTTTATTAGGTTTTTACACCATCTGGTTACAAGGCAAGAACGTTTTGAAACCATTAAGGTCATATTTCCGATAAGGGGCCACTCTTACTTAGAGTGTGATCGTAATATGAGCATTGTTAAACAAAACTCATACACAGAGGTTCCAGAAGACTGGAGGGAGGTCTTGAGGAATACTCGAGTGAAATCCACTCCATTTACTGTGATTGATTGTGGAGTGGATGTGGTTTTTCAAAACTGGACTGATTACCTCTCGTCACTTTACCCCAAAAAATGCCCATTTCCTACCAGACCAATTCGAATGTTAACAATTTCAGGAACTTACAGAGGTCCTCTGTTTTATAAACCATCTTTTTGTGGGAAGTATACATCTTCAGCCCTTCAAAAAAGAAACCTCAGAGTAAAAACTCAAAGAAGAAAACTCAATACACAGCTACTCCTGTTAAACCACTGCCAAATTTGTATAGTGGAAAACTTCTATTAAATGCTGCAAAATAT
Source organism: Pachyrhynchus sulphureomaculatus (assembly GCA_019049505.1). NCBI lineage: Eukaryota > Metazoa > Arthropoda > Insecta > Coleoptera > Curculionidae > Pachyrhynchus > Pachyrhynchus sulphureomaculatus. Next base: position 95,609,932 of record CM032452.1, on the reverse strand, counting down.
CGCGATCTCCTCCATTTATCTCAGTTCTTGGAAAGTACAGAGGCAAATATTTTTTACCAAAATTTAACTTCAGAAAATGTTCACAATGGAGAAAGTGACGAGGAATACGCTGACGACCCCCCGATTGACGAGGAATTACCTGGAGAGAAGTGATTCAAGAACATTTATTCCAGAATTTAATTGCGTTTTTCTTGGTGTTACTTGTATTGGAATTTTTTAAAATCTTTTAGTTATAAAATTATAAGTTACTGATTTAATTCGATGTTTTTGTGTTTCATTTCGTTCATTTTTCGAGCCTCCATGAAATGGAAAACATTCAAATGCGTTTTTCTGAAAATTAGCTTTTTTTACTGACGGGTTTTTTATATATATGTACCCTTCATATATATATATATATATATATATATATATATATATATATATATATATATATATATATATATATATATATATATATATATATATGTATATATATATATATATATATATATATATATATATATATATATATATATATATATATATATATATATATATATATATATATATATATATATATATATAGGTAACAATAAAATGATATATTCTCATGTCGTTTAGTTCTCGATAATCTATTACGATACCTTACTTTCTATGTTGTGCTTCTACAAAAAAATGCAAATTCTCCCTGAATTCAATTTTAAACTAATGATATTATCAACAAAGTATATTAAGGAGCTGTTTATTCTGGTAATATTTCATGACGAGTGTATTAATTACCTAATATCTTATAGAACTGCTAATACGTCAGTTGGATCAAGTTCTACCCGATACTACTAAAGTTACAATAAAAATTAATAATTAATAACTACGAACAAAGAAACAAAGTCTACATTTCGCAAATTATTTAAGGCTTATTTTATAATGAATCATCTGGGGACACGTTTCGGTTTACCACAGCTCATTATCCGAGATAGAAACGACAAAAAGAAGTATTATCATTGTAACAATTTTTTTTATTTCTAAGTAGTTGAAAACCTAAAATTAGACTCACACCCCCCTCTTCAGGGGCCTGTTTAAAGCGAGCTATAAACCGATGAATTTTTAGTAACAAATTAAAAATGCATGCTTTATTCTTTCTTATACTCATAAGGGAAATAATTACAAGATATCCTGAATATCCTAATTTATATGAAGAGTTTAATTTTCTTAGCAAAGGATATTTCGAAGAGAACATGGAGAATTTATTTTTTTAGGATAAAAATAAATTATAAATATTTTATTTCATCAGGTTGGTTTGATCATGTTACTGAAGATCACCACACCACAACAGTTGAATGGTACAGATCAACCTACGAAGAAATTATTACTCATCCAGCTTCCATTAATGTGTACATGTTTGTGGGTAGTACTAACTTTGGTTTTACAAATGGTGCTAGCAGTCTTCACTCTGGATTAGACAATTCGGGGCTACAGCCTGACGCAACAAGGTATTGATTTCAATATTTCGATACATTTTATTACATTTTTGTAATAAATGATTTTGGGCTCTTTATACATACAGAGAACTTATAATTCAGAGAAGAAAACAAGAAAATCTGTTAATATCTGTTAATATAGATTTCCTGCAACAAATATAAGAGTTGTCTTCTGTGTAATTTTTCGGATTTGTGCGGTCGAGGAATGTAAACATTATTTTATCTTTTTTTGGGAAAAAGAAAAAAAAAAACGGAAATAGTACCTATAATTTAAAATATTTACATTACATTAAAACCTGTAATGCTGCTCTTCAGTGCGAGCAGGTCAAATTTAGTATTTATTTCAGAATTACTTGTTTTCCAGGAGAAAGACTGGGCAATTCAATTTACAAATTTTTTTAGTTATGATTATGATTCTCCCATCTCCGAAACTGGTGAAATTACTGGTAAATTTAATGCAACTGCCGAATTAATAGCAAAATATAATCCTGTCAAAACTAGGATACCGGCACTTCCCGAGACGCCTGCAAGAGTTGTATTTGATGATATTAAAGTAAGTCCTACATAACTACCATTTACTAACCATAAATCTAAAAAATCGGGCAACTAGATATGCCACTTTTTACACGTTCTTCATATGCTTTTCTAAAAATAAGATTTAATCTAATAATACACATAATAACCAAGAAATATTTATACCCAGAACCTACGTGGCAGTTTAATATTCTCGATAATAGGTGGCGTTACATCTTTAAGCAATTAAAGAGAATAATTTTACTCATTCTTAAGAGGGCCAATCTCTTTTTAAGCATGTTTCACAAGAAAAATCAAATGAACTGACTAAACGTAGTTATTCTGTGATGTGCAACTGAAGATGTGAAACTAGATTTTATGGTAAAATTACGTTTTGATCAAGTTTCTAACCTGATAAATATCTTTTAAAAAGCTTAAGATTTGGGCTCGTAAATACAATAGGGTTGAATTATTGTGGGTTCCATGACATTCGGGGATAAAATATAATGAAAAAGTGGATAAATTAGCAAGATTCGGGGCTACAAAACCATACAGAGGTCCAGAGTGGTAACTAAACGGGTGATAAAAACGATAATCAATAGATAATCATATCAGCAACATCTAGATCGTTAGCTCGCGACATCTGGATCATTGGTCACCCTGAAACTGACAACTGACACCTGAGGAAACATTTACTGTCATAAAAAACATGGGTATCCACAATAGCCCCACGATATGCAGACTAGGTAGTGAAAAAGAAGAAGAAACATCCATGTACATCCTATATGAACGTGCGGCTTTCGTATATTCATATATGGTAGGATGTCTAATAAACTATTTTGGGATTTATATTGTGGTGATAATTTGTCACATGAAGGGCTTGAAATTAAGCTAATAAACCATCTTAAAGGGACGATGTTTGTGTAAGCAAAATGAGAGGACATAATCAGCCAAAAGGCTGCAGGGGACAAACAGGTACAATCGCTTATTACGTCTACAACCATGAAACACTTATAAAAATCCCTTTTAAATTCGTATTACTTCTTTCAGTCATAATGAGTGTTCTTTTCAGTATTAGTTACAATACTTTTAAATTTGATTTTTATTATATTTCATCCATAACTTGTTTAAAATGATAAAATTATCACAATGTATCCACTGCATTAGGGCTTTGTTCCATTTAGAATCACTTCTGGCCACGTGTCCCGCCCAGCGTCATTTCAGTCTGGCCATACGGTCGACGACGTCGCAGACTCCTGTTCTTCTTCTTATCTCATCGTTCTGGATTCTGTCTCTCAAGCTTACCCCGAGCATCGCCCGCTCCATTGCTCTCTGACAAAACCAGAGGTGATTGGCATACTTTGCGGTGAGTGTCACCGTCTCGAGTCAGTATGTCGTCACTGGTAGGATACATGTGTTGTAGACCTTCCTTTGGAGATTTACAGGGATCGTAGGGCACAGAAGGATGTAGTTGAGTCTTCCTTCCGATCCATGTTTCCCAACCTTGATAATATGTCCCAGATAGTTGTATTCGTTGACTACTTCCAATGTGTGATTCTCGATGGTGACGTTCATATTATCTGGGCTCATTATTTTAGTCTTTTTAAGATTCATTTTGAGGCCCATAGCTTTAGAGGCGTCCTTGAGTTCTTGGAGCGTTATTGTTAATTCTTATGTATCGCTACTGAAGAGTAGAATATTATCCGCGAAACGGAGGTGATTAAGACGCTTTCCGTGTATGTTTCATTTATATTACGCATTGATAAATGATTTTAAGAATGGAGACCTATTCAAAAATGTAAAATATTATGAAAAAGAGTGCGTAAATTGTGTTAATAAAACTAGATTGGTTAGTAATATCGATTATAAATAGATAATTATTTTTTCAGGTCGAAGAACAGATTCTTCTTAGTGAAATCATAGACGCTTATCCGAACAAAATTTCTAGTGAGAATATTGTGTCCATGGAAAACCTACCAATTAATAACGAATCAGGTATCTCTAGATAATCTTAAGTTACCTACCAAAAAATTATAAAATATGTTGACATAATGGTTTACCAACAAATTATCTTCTGACAATTTATGAAGACTATTCGAGTCGCTTTATATGATGTATGTCTCTGCTAACCTCATGGAATTTCTCTTGATTTTTAGGACAAAGTTTTGGTTATGTAGTTTACAGAAAAAGTAACCTAAATCTAAATGCGAATGCCGTTCTCAAAATTAGTGGTTACGTCAGAGATCACGTGTTGGTTCTACTAAATGGAAAATTGTTGACACCTGTACTTTCTAGTAAAGATGATCTTAACAAATTTGGGTACGTATTATTTTCAGTTGAAACTAAATATCCTTCCAAAATATCAACATTTTTACAGGGTATGTTTATAGTATATATTAGCCATGATAGTGAGTTTGATATTTTTCGTTTGTAACAAATTAGCCCGTAATATTCACAATATTTTCTTTTCTTTTTTATTGTTCACCTTCCCGCCTGAGTAGGAATTTTACCCTTTTTTATATCCGAGGATGTTGTAATATAGTTCTAATGACCAAAAAAATATATTTTTTAGATATTGGAGAGTTAAAGATTCTACTTTAACGCTTACAAGTGATGCTGTTCAAGGCGCTACATTGGATTTAGTAGTGGAAAATAATGCAAGAAATAATTATGGAGGTTTAGATCAATTCCAACAGTTTAAAGGTAACGTAAACTAGAAAAATTACCGTTTGATTAAGATTAAGCAGGTAATAAGTGGTGTGTTTAAGGGTGTCATACTAAAACTTAACCCCTGGATATTTTATGTTATCATAAATGAAATAAATTTTACTTTTTAAAGTTTTAAGAGAAATTATTCACGACTGAAAATAACCTACACTAACTTAATGTCACTATATTTCTAAATTCTGCATTAAAACTGCACTACGAAATGGTCGTAACAATAAAAAAAGTCCCACTTTTATATGTTTTCGTTAATATAGATTGAACAATTTCTATTTACATTCCATAATGGACTGTGTGGTGTTCTGCAGTACATGATACGTTGCCAATAGTTTTTCGCACGTATTTGCTTGATTTTTTGATGAACGCAATCTTGTTTAACTAAACCGTGTCGAACATGTACAAAACAGATCTTGTTCGAAGTTTTTTGAAAAATATTTACAATATCTGTTAGAAAATACATTTTGACACAATGGTTTTGGTTGTTTTTTACTGCAAAATTCGATTGTTTGAGGAAAATATTTTTTAACCGAACATCATGTTACTGGAAACAAAAAAAAACGTTGCAACATTGCTGGAAAAGGCGGCATAAAGAAAGCAATAAATAGGCTTTCATAAATGAACCTGGCCAAGAGGGGCCAATGTGGACGGAAAAGGTGGGGGGTATATGCTCCTCTGCCCTTATGGAAGTAGAAAATAATCTTAGAAATAGGATTTTTTATTATTAGAAAATATTTTCAATTTTTATTCTATAAATAGGTTTTTTCCGGTCATCGATTTTTAAATGTGGTATAAGCTTTTAAAATTCCACTGAAGAAAGAAATTTTTTTTGCTGAAAGTTTCCCCCTGAATACCCACTCATTGATTTCTAAAGTGGGTTTAAGGTTTTAAAATTCTACTACACACCACTACAGGGTTTTTTTTCCTCTAGACTCCTTTCCTGGTTATAGATTACGCTCCTTTTCCCGTTTGTCGGTTGGCCCTGACCTGCATTATAAATAGCTTCACCTACTTTAACCCTGTCTATCTCTCTCTCTCTCTCTCTCTACATCTATACATATATATATATATATATATATATATATATATATATATATATATATATATATATATAAAATACATTAAAATTCCGGGTTTCAATCCATTCGTCTAACAACGAATTTGCACTACGTTTCGCCAAAATCTCATTTGGCTTTTTTAAGTGATCTTGCTACTGCTGCCGCTCGAAGTTGACCCCAGGGACCTCAGCATCGAGTAGCAGCAGCAGCAAGAGCACTTGAAAGTGCCCGATGAGATTTTGGTGAAACGTCGTACAAATTCATAGTTAGACGAACGGATTGAAACCCGGAATTTTAACGTATTACATTCCACCATCCGGGAAAACCTCTACTGTAACATACATACATATATATATATATATATATATATATATATATATATATATATATATATATATATATATATATTATATACAGAGAGAGAGAGAGACGGGGAGAGATAGAAGGAGCAAACATTAAGATAGGGAAACGCATATGGTTACGTAGTGAAGGGGTTTTATTGACAAAGGGGGAAAGGAACGCAATCTACAACTAGGAGCGGAATCTACAGTCCCTGGCCAAATTATTAGACGCACTGCAAGATTTCATGTAAAATATTAATTACCGAGTGATATTGTACCGTTTTATTATTTTAAATTGATTTGTTTTTTATTTTTATATTATCCAATCAATTACCTATTTATTTGACATAAATAAAACAGCATTAATTTAGAAAAGCATACGTTTATTAAGTTTTAAAGAAAAGTGAAATTAATATTAGTAAAAGTCAATATTTAGTTGAGCCACCTTTAGCCGCTATCAAAGCTTTAATTCTGCGCGGCATGCTATCAATGCAAGATTGTACTGTCTCCTGCATTTGAGGATGATGATTCCACACATGAATAATCTTTTCTAGGAGCTGAGTTTTGTTGGTAATCACACATCTTTAGCCACTTCTCTTTTCATCAGCTCCCACACATTTTCAGTGGGGTTCATATCAGGGCTATTACCCGGCCAATCCAACAGAGGGATATTTTTTTCTGCCAAAAAAAGCTTTAACAGACCGAGCAGTGTGGCAGGGAGCTCCATCTTGCATGAAAGTGAATGGTTCCCCATTTGGAAACCATTCTCTGAGCTGCGGAATCAACCGATTTTGTAATACTTCTTTGTACTGATCTTGCCTCATTATTCCTTTGACGACGTACAGAGGTCCAGTGCCCTTGCCGCTGATGACTGACCAAATCATCACTTTGGTGGGATGTTTAACCGTCGGGACGACACAATCAGGATGAAACTTTTCTCCATGACGACGACGCACATACTGAGCTTTATTCTGCAAAATTTCGAATGTGCTTTCGTCACTGAAGCAGACCTGTCAAAAATAGGAAAAATATATAAACTTCCATGTTTATTTGCTTTATTTAACTGAAAATGATAATAATGTATCAATTATCGATTAAATTGCTGTATCTTACCGATCTCCAGAAGTCCACATCTTTGTCTTGCCATTGTTTGGCCCACTTCAGGCGCTTTGCTTTCATTGCAGCTGTTAACTTGGGCTTCCTGGCGGGGCGACAGGCCTTAAAATCTAATTCTTTCAATTTTCTTCGAACAGTGCGCTCAGAAGCATTTACGCTAGCATCCTGGAGTTGTGATTTTATTACCTTTGTGGTAGCAAATCTGTTTTCTACACAAATTTTCTTCAAACATCTCTCTGACCGTGGAGTGAAAATTAGTTTTCTACCGCATATTTTCTTTCTTTTCGGGCTTAATTCCTTCCCTGACTCTAGCTTCAGAAAACCTCCAATCTTCGTGATATTTCTCGGTTTGTAAATGTTTTCGCAATCACAAGGGCCTTCACTTCAGCTTTTTTACGTGGTGAAAGATCGCCTTTTCTACCCATAATGAAAATAGTCCAATTACTTTTTTAAAACACTGCATACAAAATAAACTAATAACTGAGTAGTATAAAACTGTTAAACAAACAATCACAGTCCATAAAGCCACAGAAACACGTCCGTACCTGACTCGATTCCGATCGCGACTGATACAGGTTTGTACTTGTTTACGTTCATGTATCACTTTGTCAACACAGTGTTGCCATATGTTAAAAATAAATACAAATATGTAGTCTACAACAATTCTTTTAAATAAAAATCAATAATATTGTAGTTTAAATATACCATTATTGCATAAAAACTCTTAAGAAACATAAAATTACTAAAAAAAATACAGTGCGTCTAATAATTTGGCCAGGGACTGTAGAGGAAAACAGTCCTTTCTTGCACTGGAACTAAACGTGTTTAAACCATTCCCAATCGATGACCGAGGGGAAGAAGGATATATATATATATATATATATATATATATATATATATATATATATATATATATATATATATATATATATATATATATATATATATATATATATATATATATATATATATATATATATATATATATCTACATACATTTATTTATTTATATTATTGAGTACAAGAGAGCTTTCATTGATCTCTGGTCCGAAGGTGCCTAAACTCTTCATAATTCGATATAAGATTCGATATTAAGTTGAAAACTACGAGTTTGTAAATTTTATTTAAAATACTTATTGTTTGTAGGCTTGATCGAAGATGTTCTTATCGATGATCAGGTTATCAGTAACTGGGAAATCGTACCACTGGAATTTAATCGATCCTGGAATAAACAGCTTACAGGATGGCATGCAGTCCAAAGTAGAGATGCTACTCCAGCTCTATACAGGGTAAATATGGAAAAAGATGTTTTATATGATATAAAAATAAAAACAGTTAAAATAAATACAAACAGGTACTCATGGATTCATTTGCCTGAAAATAGTAATGTTTTACTGCTCCTATATAATGTATTGTTTATATCGAATATAATTTAAATAGTTTAGAGTTGTTATACAAAAATGTATCCAGCTTAGAAACTTGGGAGATAAGGGAAAAGTTGTTTTAGTGAGTATTTACAGGAAAAAAATTATGATTCATGATTGTAGAGTCAGCGATTTAAGCTGGAGACAGCGAGACTGTTAGTGAATCTGTAAGGATATTAGCTTCATAAATATTATAAATTATGGTTACACTAAATACTCTAGTTCTAGAGAAAATCCGCCATAACTGGAATATAATATATAAATGAGATTAAAATATATATTTTAAATAATTTTTAGGTCACATTCAAAGCCACTGCTCCTCTACGAGACACATTTGTTAATGTCCAAGATTGGAGGAAAGGAATAGTAATAATTAATGGTTTTGTCCTGGGAAGAATATTTGCTGTTGGACCACAGCAAGCTCTCTACTTACCCGCGGGACTTCTCCAAGAAGAAGACAATGAAATTATTATTTTTGAACACTTTAGTGCTCCAGAGTATGTTAAGTTCGCAACAAATCACATTTGGGGCGTTGGAACTTACATACATTAATTAATTTTGGTATTGAATACTAAATAAAAAGTTTAAATAAATATTTCTTTCCAATTTCAAATTCCCGATTTAAATTATTAAGCTTCATCGTGCCAGTGTAATTTAAATTCAATTTTCCTGAACTTTACGGATGGATTGAGCCTTCTGCATTGTAAAGGTTTAAACCACGTCTACCAGCAAGACACTGTTTATTCATAATATTAATTGTTCCTGAAAACAATACCTAATTAAAGAATTTAATGATTTGATGAAGACCCATGACACACAGTCCGGAACCGGTTTTGTCACTTTAATTAGCATTTTAAGAGCTTTCTAGTCACTATAATAATAATAATTTATACACCCAACTCAAAGAAAAGCCATCATTATTCTATAACACCGACGTGATTTACAAATTGTCATGTTTGGGTCGTGACTTTTGCTACATTGGACAAATCTCACAATGGCTAAAACAGAGAATCACACAACATAAGAATGATTGTCTAATAAGCAAAACATCATGTGCCGTTGTAGACCACCACCTAAAAACGGGACGGGAGTGATTTTCCAAATGTAGAAATATTGGAGAAAGAAAAGAATTATAAGAATCGTTTGTTCCTTGAAATGTGCCATATAAATAGGCAAAAAAACTGTGTAAATAATAAATCGGACACACACACAATAAATTGAGTGTCATCTATTGTAACGTTTTAAAATTTTATGAAAAGAAATCTTGATGTATACTATTGATATTTAATTTGTAACAGTACAATCTTTTAGTTAGTTGATAAATATGAGCCGTGTAGTGTCCCTGTTGCATTGTTTTTATTTACTTTAATGTATCTAGTTAGTTATTGTTAATGATTTTTGTTACTTTGCATATACAACCTACTCGTAGTTGGTAAGTTCTTCTCAAGTATCGATTCTAATTCACCATTTCTCTGACCCATTGTTTCGTATTTTATTTTAGTTTTTTCCTCATGAAGTCATAATATAATGACGAAATATTGAATTAACAACAATTGAGTGTTAATTGTCTACAGACCGCAAACCTGATATAAATCCCTATTCAATATATATATATATATATATATATATATATATATATATATATATATATATATATATATATATATTTTTATATAATCAGGCGAATTTACGCTTTTTGTCGATGACACCTCCATTGTATGGCATAATAAGGTTAAAAAGTTATTGGAACTTAGGAAGTGGTGTAGCGCCGATTGTCTTTTAATATCGGTAAGATACATGTCATTGGTTTTGAATGTAATATGCAGGGGATACACTTGGGTGATGACTCTTTGCGGGAGGAGCCTGCGGCCGGGTTTTTGGGTGTTCTCATTGATACTGATCTCCGATTTAAGAATCAGATAATGAAGTTGATTAGAAGACTTTCTTCGGGTTGCTTTACTATCAGGGTTACGAGAAATGAACTTGGCCTTGATATTGCGCGGATGGTTTATTTTGCATTGTTTAAGTCTAATCTCAGATTTTTTTGGGGTTTTGCCACCCAATATCTTCTGAGTATTTTGTTTTTGCTGCAGAAGAAAGCTGTCCGCTTCATTACTGATGCCCATCAGAGGCAATCCCGTAGACCTATCTTTCTCTCCAAGAGAATTCTGATTTTCGCTTCATCTTAGAGACCGAATCGTTTTAAGTATTCAGCGCGTAGCATTCCAGAGGGGGAACCGACGGGCTGCGGATCTGCCTTTGCTTGTTTCAGTTAGGGTTCTCACGAAGCTTTCATTAATATACGAGGGCGGAAAATTGTTTAACCATTGGCCAACTCACATCAAAACTGCTAACTTATTTAGAGTGTTTAGTGTGTTTTAAAAAATTATTAATTAATAAATCATATGATGATCTGGGTGAGTTTTATATTGATTCGCTCGTATGACCCTTCCTGACTGTTGTTGGCTTTCATTCGGTTTGATCGTGAAGCACCTGTGCTGTGTTGGTTTGTGTGCTCCTTTTCCCCTTGCTAATAACGACTATGTATTATTGTTTTAGTTTTATATACTAGTGTTAATTTTACTTGACTGGAACTAGTTCCGTGTTAACTAAGTTTCTTGCTGTTAGTCTACTGTATATTTAACGTTGCGTGTTCTACATGTTAGCTTGGTATATTTCGTTTTCAGGTCCAATGATTTTTTACGACAATAAAGTACTTTTGATTTAATTTTATGTAGAGAGATGTAGAAATATATATATATATATATATATATATATATATATATATATATATATATATATATATATGTATATATATATATATATATATATATATATATATATATATATATATATATATATATATATATATATATATATATATATATATATATATATGCGAGATGTGGTTACAAAATAACTGGACTGAATTTATAAACATTTTTATTTTTGGAGCTTTGACATTAAAATTCTAATACGTTGGATCAATGACCTGAACTGACTGTGGGGCTGAACTGGACGAGAGAAGCTCAAGATCGAAAGAGATGAGGTACAATGAGGGAGGCCTATGTTAATAAATATCCGGCTGATATGGACCTTTGAGATTAAGACTGAAACACCTTAACAAAAGAATAAGTTGGTTATTTCGGTGTTACCGTCTTTTAGAACTTCATTATATTACATTTTCAGTAATATAAACAAATGAGTTTTGTCCAGAAGGAACTCTTAAAGAAATCTAATCCGTATTGTTAGGTTTATTCTCAATTTTTTTACATAAATATTGTACCGTATGCTATCATCTGGGGTGCTAATATTATAACATAAAAACAATTGTCTTACTTAAGCTATATTTAAAAAAATCATTTACAAAGTTTCCCAAATTTGATCAGTTGTAAAAGCGATAGTGTCAGAAGCCTCATAATGCTCAAATATTACGATTTCATTTTGTCCTTTTTTAATAAGTGCAGCTGGTAAATAAAGACATTGTTGAGGACCAATTCTTGCATACCTTCCAAGTACGAATCCATTTATAATAACTATGCCTTTTGTCCATGGTCTCATGTCTACGTAAGTGTCCTGAGGGTCATCTATTTTAATGTAACCTAGAAATAGTTCCGGTTATTATTATCGCATATAAATTTACTTTAATCTTTTTTACTTTCTCTTACATATCTCTTATACGAGATATAAAATCAACTGTAAAAAGGAATTTCAGAGATGTATGCCTTGTATTTAATTGGAAATTATAGTTTTTTACAGTTGTAGGTTCTAAATACTTACCTCGGTAAAGCCCGGGCTCAGTAGATTTTTCGACGTCCTGCCAATCTTGTAATCCTAAAGTCCAAACTTTTTTGAACTCCAAAGGAATATGTTGCCAGTTATTTATTATATTATTGTCAATCAATATATCTCCTTGCCACAGTCCTAAAGAAGAATATGTATATACTTTTTACCCTTTTAGATTTTTAACTTTTAAAACATGGACAATACTCTAACAGGAGTTCTGTTCTATGCATGTCCAGCAACCAAATCTAGGTTATAAGTCAGATTAGTCTAACTCGTGTGTCTTTCGCTTTTTTAATTTGCTATAGATCTTCTTGCCAATTGATTAATTTTGTTTATTAGATTATTCAATTCTGATTCTATTAAAGAATAAAGCTTTACATTATAGGTAGATTGATTACCTTTAAATTGATAATACTGGGGTAATTTTCCATAATTTACTCTTCCCCAATTTTCGACTACGAGATCAATTGTAGCTCCTGTAAGATCAATGTCGGTAAGCTTTATCTGGGAGTCAGCCTGTTTCCAAAACCCAAAGTTGTTCAAATCAGCTGAGGTTTTCAGTGGGGGTGAGATTAGCTTTCCATTTACTAAGACCTAGAAATCATAAAATATACATTTTTTTTTTTTTTTTTTTTTTTTTTTTATGGGTCTAGCACACGTGCTACAGGGAAGTCCCTAAAGCGCTACAAGAGCGACACGTGTGCGGAGAAAACGATTCACGTTGTTCTTGAATCGCTGTATGTACTCGATGGGAAACACAGTCCTGGGTAAACCATTCCAAAGGTATGATGTTCTCCATATAAAAGACTGCTTGAAAAGCGTTGTACGAGGAGTAACAAGCTGAACCTCATACGGATGTGAAGCATTAGCGCGACGTGTACTTCTAATATGCACCGCTCTGGGAGGAATTAAACGGGCCACATCTTTCGAACACTTTCCATGAAAGTACTTGTAGAATAGACTCAAGTCGCCAACTGTTCTTCGATGTTCCAGCGAATCAAGGCCGTCAGTCAACTCCGGGTGTCCAATCAGACGAACAGCTCTTCTCTGGATAGAATCCAACAAATGCAGTGTATGTTTGGGAGCGGAGCTCCAAACATGGGAGCAGTATTCCATAGTTGGTCGAATTTGAGCTTTGTAAAGGATTAACAGTTGTTGTGGAGTGTAAAGCTTTCTGGTTCGAAACAATATTCCCAACTTTTGAGAAGCTCTTCTTGCTATGCCTGCAACATGTTCATGCCAGGACATATTTGCTCCCAAATTAACGCCTAACAGATTGAGTGACGATGTTAGAGGGATGGAGTGCCCCGACATAACTATGTCGGGTTCTGCAACGTTAACTTTTTTAGAAAAAACTGCCGCCTGGGTTTTTGTAGCGTTAAATTCCACTTGGTTACTGTCACCCCAAGATAGAATTTCTTCCAAGTCTTTGTTAAGTTGAATGACTTCCTGCTGTCTGCGGATATTCGTCTGAGTAGTCGATGTCCGAGCGTTCAAAGTGAATGAAGAGATAAGTGTACTGTCATCTGCAAAGCTGTAGATTGGATTCTCGGTCTTCTCCAGCAGATCGTTAATATAAATGAGGAAGAGAGTAGGAGACAGTATAGAACCTTGGGGCACACCGGCGTTGATAGTGAAGGTGTTAGAAAGAAATCCGTCAACTGCCACTCGTAAAGAACGCTCTCTGAGGAAACATGAGAGGCACAAACAGAACTTTTCAGACATACCATAAGAACATAGCTTAGCCAACAGCCCATCATGCCAAACACGGTCAAATGCCTTGGATATGTCAAGAGCAACCGCTCGAGATTCTCCAAAGTGTTCAATTGCGTTGTTCCAAACATGTGTTACATAAGTCAGAAGATCTCCTGTTGATCTATTTTTACGAAAGCCATATTGGTGATCACTAATAATGTTGAATCCTTCAAGATATTTTAGAAGATGCTGATTGATAGCCTTTTCCATGACTTTCGATATTATTGAGAGTAGTGCGATTGGTCGGTAGTTATTTGGCAAGGTCTTCTTGCCTTTTTTAGGTATCGGCTGAACTGTGGCACATTTCCAGCAGGAAGGAAATATTCCCTTTCTGTAGGATAGGTTGAAAAGTCTACAGAAAACTGGTGTTAGTTCCCTCGCACAGTTCTTGAGAACTATGGCAGGTATTCCGTCAGCGCCTGAAGCCTTTTTGGTGTCTAGCTTCATCAAAATACGTTTTATGATACGCTGTCTGAAGACAATATCGGGCATCCTTGACTGCACTATGGGAATAGTAGGTGGTGTTTTTCCTTGGAAATCGACAGTAGAATGTGAAGCAAAGAGTTCAGCCAACAAGTTCGCTTTCTCAACAGGTGTCGTTGCAATAGAATTATCTGGCCGTGTGAGTGGTGGTATGATGGATTTGGTGAAATTTTGACTAACTGCCTTAGCGACTGACCAAAAGGATCTGGAATTGCCGGGACAAGCGAGAAGTTTGTTTCTAATCCGTTGATTGTGTACCTCCTTGGTTTCGTCGATAATTTCTTTGCTTCTGTTCCTGGCACGAACAAAGATGTTACGATTTATGGTGTTAGGATCTTCACGCCACTGTCGGTATGCAAGATGTTTAGAAGCAACAGCTTCTTTGCATTTTAGGTCAAACCAAGGCTTGCCGTTGGAAGGGCATTTCTTCGAAAAAGGGATGTAAGCATCCATACCGGCCAAAATAACATCGGAAACCTCCCTGGCGCAGTCAGATGGGTCGTCGGATCGAAAACAAACGTCCAACCAAGGGAAAGTTCGAAAATATTCCATGAGATCTTCCCATTTAGCAGATTTGTAGTGCCAAATCTTGCGCGGTTTGGGCGCCTCTCTGTCACTGATTGGTAGAATACTCGATGTCGAAAGTAGTTTATGGTCGGAAGAACCTAACGGTGGATTTACGCTGACCGTGTAAATCTCCGGATTAGTGGTTAAAAACAGATCAAGAAGACTGGCGAACTCTCCGTCTCGATCAGGGATCCGTGTTGGTTCATCAATAAGCTGAGTCAAGCCACAGCTGATTGAAAATGATTCGGCTTCACGACCTTGTTCGTCGGTAGTATTTGAATATTTAAGCCAGTTGATGTTGTGGACATTAAAGTCGCCCAGGATGGCAATTTCGGCATTTGGATAGTTAATTTGTAAATGATCTATGGTGTCTGCAAGAGAAGCGAAAAGTGTTCTAAAGTTTGTATCACTTGGTGGTCGATAGAGGATACAGACGAACCTTGTGGTTGGTTGAGTCGTTATTTTTAACCACATAACATCAAAGTTTGGGGGCTCCAGAGCCTCTTCTCGTTGGCAAGAGAGGTCGCTTCTGACATAAAGACAGATTCCAAAGTTACGCCTAAATCGGGAATAGAAATCGTACCCAGGATAAAGATAGTTTACTGTGCTGGTCGATGAACTGACCTTAGTTTCACAGAGAGCGAGTACATGAGGTTTATTTGATTGCAGGTGTTGGTGCACTGAATTTATGTTCGAATTTAAACCTCGTATGTTGCAAAAATCCATTTTGAAATTCTGTTCTTTGCATGTCGACGCCCCTGAACCAGCCCCCACCCGGAGATCCGAACGGGGGGCTATTTTACCTCCGGAATTTTTTGTATCCAGGTGCCTCATCATGCTATTTGGTCCCACAGTCCGGGACATCGGCACAGCCACGAAACGTTAAGCAACTTCACGCAGCCTAAGCCGATGCGATGGTATCACACCGGGCGATGCTGGTGGGATCTGGGCATCTACCATCTAGATTGTTCTTTAATACATTGAGTCGTTTGTCGTATTTTCTTTAGACCCTGTTTTTAGTGTTCCGTACGGAACACTAATAAGATCACTTCGGTGTCTGTCTGTCTGTCTGTCTGTCACACCCGATTTTCTCCGAAACTATTTGACATGGAAAGTTGTAAATTGGTAATAATATAGGAAATGATGGCCTCATCAGAGCCATGTTGTTTTGAGAGTTAAATTTTGACTTAAGGGGTTAGTTTTGGGGGGTGAAATCGGAAGTGAAAAAAAAAATTTCGACTAGGTCATCGAGTGTGGTGTCAAATGAAAGCTTGTGAAAATACGAATAAAAAATATATATATATAATGTAATACTTGCGCGCATTTTCTTTGTATTATTTTTAAAAAATCGCGAAAAATCGCTGCCTTATCTCGAAAAGCACTTATCAAAAAATTTTGGAAAAATTCTGGAATATTCTCCATGGGGTGTAGATTGAACGAAAATTATCACGAGTGCATTACCATTAATAATTTATCTGGTATATAAAAAACAAAAATTTCAAGGTCATCAGATTTCAGTAAAGATTGGAAACAAACTTTGTTGAAAACTCATTTGAGGTGTGTTTTGTGAAGTAACTGATCTTTTTATACTTCTGTAACAAAATTTTTTATTTTAAAAGCGATCAAAGCAAGTGCAAGTTCAACTTGCACTTGACTGGTTATTTTTTTTTAAATACTGTGTGTGTTATAAAACGCAGTAAAGACATTTTAAAATGATTCAAACTGAAATAGTCTTTATTTATGGGCATAGCACACTTGTTACAGGGAAATCGCTAAAGCGCCACAGGAGCGTTACGTGTGCGGAAAAAGCGATTACGTTGGTCTTGAATCGCTTGGTGAGGAATAGTCCTGGCCAAATCATGCCTGTCTTCGCAGATTTGCATAAGTAGTCGATGTCTGAGCGTTCAAAGGGAAAGAGGAAATAAGTGAACTGTCGTTTATAAGTCTCTAGATTGGATTCCTAATCCTTTCCGGCAGATCGGTAATATAAATGAAGAAGAGAGTAGGAGACAGTCTGGACACTTGGGAGTACATCGGCTTTGATAGTGAAGATTTTGGAAACACAGGACAGCCACTCCTAAAGAACGCTCTCTGAGGAAACATGAGAGTCATATACAAAAAAGCGTAGCTTAGCCAAGACTCGGTCATGTTAAGTACATTTCGCCTGGCCACATACATAGGTAGTAGTTGTTCGCAGAAATGCAATAACGTCCGAGGCAGCACTACTGCGGTGTCTAAAAGGTGCTGTGAAATACAGAAATGTATGTTTCGGCACTTGGACAACGTGGAGGTATTACGACATCCTCGCCGATATTCTTAGGATATGAAGAAGGGTAAAATTCCCGCCTGAGAACGATAAAAAAAAAGAAAAAAAATAAACACGGTCGAATGCCTAGGATATATCAAGACCAACTGCTTAAGATTCTCCAAAACATTCAATTGTGTTGTTCCAAACCTGTGCTACTTAAGTTAGAATATCTCCTGTTGATTTTAGGTGACGTAAACTCTATTGATGGTCGCTAAAAATATTGTTGAAGATGCTGATCGATGATAGTCTTTTACATAACTTTCAATATTATTGAAAGCAGCGCGACTAGTCGGTAGATGTTTGGCAAGGTCCTCTTGCCTTTTTTTGGTTATGGGTTGAACTGTAGCACATTTCCAGCAGAAAGAAAATATTCCCTTTCTGTAGGATAGATTTAAAAGCTTACGGAAAACTGATGTTAGTCCGTTCGTGCATTTTTTGAGTATTATGGCCGGTATTCCATCGGCACCAGGAGCTTTTTTGGTGTGTAGCTTTATTAAAATACGTTTTATGATACGCTGTCTGAAAATAATATCGGGCACCCTTGACTGCACCATGGGAATAGTTAGTGGTGTTTGTCCTTGGAAATCGAGAATAGAATATAAAGTAAAGCGTTCAGCGGACAAGCTGGCTTCCTCAGTTAGTGTTATTGCAATAGTATTTTCTGGCCCTGTGAGTGGTGGTATAATGGATTTAGTGAAATTTTGACTGGCGCTAGCGACTGACCAAAAGGATCTGAAATTGTTGAGGCAGGGAAAAAGTTTGTTTTTAATTCTTTGATTGTGTGTCTGTGTCCTTGATTTCGTTGATGATTTCTTTGCATCTGTTTCGGGTACGAACAAAGATGTTACGAATTATGACTTTACGATTATTGGTAGGCAAGATATTTAGAAGCGAGGCTACCGTTGGAAGGAATTGCCTCGAAAAACGGATGTAAGTTTCCATTCCGGTCAAATGACACCAAAAAACCGCTTTAACGCAGACGGGCTTAAAAAAAAAACGTCTAACCAATGCTAAGGTTGAAAATATCCCATGAGTTTTTCTCATTTAGCAAATTTGTAGCGAAAAATCTTGCTCGGTATAGGCTCTTCTCTCACTGATCGGCAGGATACTCAATGACGAAAGCAGTTTATGGTCGGAGGAACCTAACGACAGATTTACTGTACCAGTGTAAATCTCTGGATTGGTGGTTAAAAATAGACCAACGAACTATCCTTCTCGATCAGGTATCCATGTTGGTTCATCGATAAGCTCAGTAAAGTCATAACTGACTGAGAGTAATTCAGCATCACGACATCGGTCGTATTTGAGTATTTAAGTCAGTTGACCCCATTGATGATGACAGGTTAATTGTTAAGTGCTAAAATTTCCATCCTGGTCGACTTTAATGTTTATATATTAAAGTCGACCATGATGAAAATTTTAGTACTTAGATAATTAACTTGTAAATGATCGATGGGGTCTGTAAGAGAAGCGAAAAGCATTCTAAAGGTAGTATCACTTGGTGGTCGATAGAGGCAGCCGATAAACCTTGTGGTGTGTTTAGTCGTTATTTTTAAGCACACAACATCAAAATTTCGGCGTTCCAGAGCATCCTATCGTTGGCAGGGGAGATTGCTTCTGACAAAAATACTGATTGCAAAGAGGATAGAGTAAGTTGATAGTGCTGGTCGATGAACTGACCCTCGTTTTGCAATTGTAACGGAGGGCTATTTTACCTCCGGAATTTTTTGATCCTGGACGCTTCATCATGCTATTCTTTTTCCACAGTCCGGAGACATTGGCACAGTCTCGGAACGTTAAGGAACTATACGCAGCCTAAGTGGGACGATCTTTAATGAGATTTGGGTATCTACCATCTGACTTGTTCTTTTCGTCGCCTTTTACGACAGGCAGTACGTACCGGGGGTGATATTCTGTCCCGCACCACCACGGGTAATGATATTAATATTCATAACTATTATAGTTCACAATAAAGACTTGACGATTGATGTAATATCTTACCAAAACTGAGTCACATACGCGTCCACTAATAGACAAAATGGCCCCGGCTGCCAAATTAATATTTTCTTTTCTGTAAACAATATATCCATAACTTTGTCCGCTACCATTGTTGATATCCAAAAGTTCCATTGCAGTGGGCTTTTCGTATTCCAGTTTTGTCGTTTGTGAATCTAAAAGAAATAAAATATAGTAAATTATTGGTGAATCACATTTAGAAAATGATCTAATAATTCCATGAATATCGCCGATTTATTATATATAACTTTGGATTTGTGTGATATATACGGTCGTCACAGACATCATTACGGAAGCATTCGCTCAAGTTTACATTTAGTTATACGTGTTTAAAACGCCTCAGACCAATGAAAATCCCGCGGATTGTGAAATATGCGCTGTAATTCGTTTCTTAAAGGTAAGAGACGTGAAGCCGTTGAAATTCATTAGCAGATTAGTAAAGTGTATGGCTACGTTACGAGCGATGGAACGGTAGGAAAATGGGTTGGAGCATTTAAAGATGTGCACAACGAGGGATAAGGTGGGCGACCGTCCGTCATTAATGATGACCTGGTGCGAGACGTAGATGAAAAATTCGAGAAAACAGAAAATTTACTATTTCATCATTACCTAATGTGTTTCTTAAATTTTCTTAATAAAATTGTGTCAGAACGCTTGTGCAGTGTTGTTACGCTAGGTGGCAAAAATGATGACCGAAGTGCATAGTGGTCGTTTACCCAGTGCTTTGACTTTCCTCGAGAGGTACAGTGCCGAAGGCGATCAGTTTTTAAGTCAAATTATCACTGGTAACGAAACCTGTGTTGCGTTACCCCGGAATCAAAACCGCAGTCCATGGAATGAAGGCGTATATCATCACGAGTTCTGTTTATGGCTCTCAAGTTTCCTCAAAGAGCGTTCTTTACGAATGGCAATCGAAGGGTTTTGTCCTAACGCCTTCAACATAAACGCCAGTGTGTCACAGGGCTACCTACTGACTCCTACTCTCTTTCTTATTTACGTTACGTATTCAGCTACTCTCACTAAGCTACTCAGCTACTCACACTCAGCTACTAAGCAATACACACTCAGCTACAGACCCAGCTACTCAGCCACAGGCTCATCTACTCAGCTACAGACTTAGCTACCCACATTCAGCTACTCAGCTACTAACACTCAGCTACTAGGTCAGCTACCCAGCTACAGACTCGGCTACTTAAACTTAGCTATTCAGCTAGCCGCACTTAGCTACTCAGTTACTCACACTCAGCAACAAGCTCAGCTGGAAAGAATCAGGAATTCAATCTACAACTTTGCAGATAACAGTACGTTTATCTCATCATTCACTTTGAACGCTTCTCCTGCAAACATCCGCAGACAGGTCGTTCAATTTAAAGACCTCGAAGAAATATTATTTTGGGGTGACAGTAACCCAGGCGGCAGTTTTTTTTTTAAAAAGTTGCTGAACCCGACATAGTTATGTCGTCACACACCATAAGTGATTGGTATAATATGTGCCGCCAAGTGTGCTTCTCAATTGTGTCAGTCAATTAATCGGAAGCAACGACAAATTGATGAAGCGTGATTCGCGGGACGCTGAAAATATAACAGGGGAAGGCTCTTACAAGCTGATCAACAACCTGAATCTGAAGATAGTGATATACCGATGCAAAACAATCGAAACCATGGTAGACGAATAGATGGACCGTGGATTTTTGGTTTGAAAACAAAACGAGAAGTACGATATTTTATTGTGGAAAGGAGATATGAAAACACATTAATTATATATCAATTATAGAAAGAGAGGTTCAATATCAACCTGTTATTTATTCACACGAGTAGCCAGCATATCGGAAGCGAAGCTTCGACCATCATACTGTTAATTACTAGTAACACTATGTTGATCCGCTCATAGGAGCTCATACACAAGGCACTGAACGGTCGTGACTAGGTGCCAAAATTTACATCTTAAAGAAAATGAGGGGAATACCATCTTCAACTACATCTGGACCATTTATCCCGGAAGATATTAAGTAAGAATGAAGACGACCAATTTGTCAGCTTTTTAAAGGATATTTCGTCTGTTTATAGATATTAGATGTAAATATATTCTTAATAAACTCATTATTAACAGCAAATTCTTCGTTTTATCAATTATTATTGTAAAGCAATGTTATAGCAGGGTAGATCTCAAATTTTTTAGTAGACCGCACGCTACAGCGGCACCGAATATTCTTTAGTACTTACCTATCAAATTTTTCAAAGAAATGTGGTCAACGACTGTAATATTCGTAAAAGCTACTCTCTGTGTAGGTTCCGGTTTGTCTGGTAATTTAGTTTTCGGAGAAACATATTTTTCCAAAACCATTTTAATTAAGTCATACTTTGTAGCATAGTCTCCAGCTTCTGTCAGTGGTGAATCATAATCATAGCTGGTAGTATCTAGAACCAAGAAATTTATTTTAATAAATAAGGTATTCAAGGGGTTACATACACCCCGAATTTTCAAAAATTCGATTTCGTATTTTTATTCTCTATGCTTCAATTAAAAAAAAGATTAAGAAAATTTCATTTCATTATAAAGTTATAGCATTAAATGTGACCTGGCGTCGGATTGGGACTGCTACCTGTTTTCAGACACTGTTTGCAGTATTACTCAGTCAATTTTTAATATTTTTTAATTTAAAAAAAAAAAATTGAATTACTTTTTCTATAAAATGTCAAGAGGTTTTTTTTTAATTTGTCTAATAGATAGAAAATTGCATACTAAAGTTTGAAACACCGTAAATTTTTTGTTTTTGAAAACAAACCCCTTCGACAATTTTTAACTACTACTTTATTTTACATTAGTCGTGCCCGCGGCTCCGCTCGCGTGGACTTGATTTACTATTATCGTCACTGCTTATTTCTTATGTTACCTAACGTAATAAAATATTGTATATCCTATAACCTGGCCAGCCAGAGAACATACGTATGTTTAAAAAAAAACACGTAAATCGGATAAGTGGTTCTCGAGTGATAAGCGCACTAACGGACAGGCATACAGACGGACAGAAAGACGTTGCCTTATATATATATATATATATATATATATATATATATATATATATATATATATATATATATATATATATATATATATATATATATATATATATATATATATATATATATATATATATATATATATATTATATATATATATATATTTATAAAAAATAATTATAGAAGATTAAATTTTTTTTCAAGTTATCCTAAGAGACAAGGAGACGCCATAGTTTTCATCAGTGGTCCATTTAACCCGATAAAAAATAATAACATTTAAGGGGGGTGGCCTGTGTAAAAAAAAATTTGACGAATTTTTTTTTCATGCAAAGTTAGTTTAACATCTGAAGAATGTCCTTACCAAGTTTTAAATCCAAATTCGAACTCTAAATGCACTTATCGTGTCATGAAAGAGACTATCCCTGATCGGTTCAGTCGCTTCACGTATTGGGCTTTTCGTTTGTCTATAACGTTGACTCGAAAAATTGATAAAAATGAACCTAGTTATCGCCCTCGCCGTTGGCATTACTCAGGTAATAACTCCAAGGATATGTAAGATACTGAGCAAAAAGAAGAAGTTGGACTAAGTACATTGGCTAAGAAATAGAAAGCGACAGAGACTTTACCAAAAACGCGAGCAATGTAGCTCAGAAAGTAATTCACGGATTCCCTTGAAATTTTATACAAATATTTAATAACCTATTGACCATGAATATACAAAAATTATAAATAGTTAATTATAAACATTAGTTTTGGACAACTGTTTATAAAAAAGGTTCATTTTTTCAAAATGGTCTCAAATTCGCAATTTTTGATTTTTTTTTTGGAAAATTTAAATTCAGGCAAAGCGTATAATCATACTCTAATGATTTTTTTTTTAATGCACATTAGCAACCTGTGCGTTGCACGGCGCAAATTCAAGGAGTCAACTTTGAGCAGCTGCTGTTCCACCATTTTGATTTTTTTTTTAAAAGTTGAGGCTCTATTTTTGAGGCGAAAAAGTTGTTCTTTTTTTATGTACGTTTTCTTTTTTGATATAAATATTATATTTTCTGAATAAATGATTCACAAGAAAACGATCGTTTAAAACATATGCAAAAAAATCCTATAATTTAAAGTACAATAAAACATATAATTGACATTCTTTTGTATTATTCACTTAATAATCTTTAAAATATATATTTTTTTTAAATTTACATCTTTTTTGAAGAGCCCAGGTGTATGTAACCCTTGAAGTATGCTGCCTTGTAATGATAGCTATCAAAGTGTATAAGGTCATTTACCTTCCTACTTCCTATCAACATGCCCTACCTGGTTCATATCCACTATTATCCGTCAACTGATTCTCTAAATTAGCGCCATTCATGAATCCATAACTGGTACCACCAAGGAACATGTATATATTGAAAGATCCTGGATAATTTATTATAGATTCCAGATTTGCTACTAACTCTAGAGCCGAGGTCGTATGGTGTTCTTCACTCCAGTGATCAAACCAACCTGGATAGAACTCCATAGCCATTTTGGCTCGGCCAGGTTGAATTGTTTCGAGGGTATCAAATGACTCTTTAGGATTAGCTGAAAGAGGAAAGAAAAAATACTTTTTAGTCAGTTTAATTACGAGGGTAGACTGAAAAGTTTCTGACCTTATTAGAAACAGTACATTTTTTAAGACGAACGAAATTTATTTTTTAATATAGTCTCTCTTTAACCTAATACACTTGTCCCTGCTTATGGTTTTTCCGTCCCTCAGAATAACAGGTTTTATTCATACACGAAAATAATCTCGGACGGTTATAGCTTTTACTTGATGGAAATTTGTTATAAATATATAATAAAAGATTGTTTTAGTCAATCTCCACTGGTTTATTTATAATTGTGATGACGCGTTTCGCTGTCGATGTAGCTTCTTCGGAATTACATTTTTCACTGTCAAGTTAGGTTTAATGTTTACAATCTTATATTATTTCTTAATTATAATATTACACCTATTTAAATTATATTGATAGTATTGGAAAACCCACACAACGTGTGATTCTCTGTTAAAAGATGAATAGCATATGTTGAATTAAACTTTCTATGGGTGAAACTTTTTTGTGTTCTGCATTTCTTTGTATAAATGGACGTCCAGTTGCTTTAGGACATGACCCACATGTTAATTGATATACCCCTGATTTGTTATCTTTATTGATTTGCGGTTTGTAGTTCTTGAGATATTTCCCTATAGTATTGTTTGTCTTGTAAGCTATGTTGATATTTTTTTGATTTAAAAATTTTCCCAGTTTTTCTGTTGGTTTGCCGAAATAAGTTAAGCATTTAAATGTGGTTTTTCTGTCCTTAAAACATGGATATATTTCTGAGATTGCCTTGTTTCTAAGTTTTTTCCTAACGATGTTATCGATTAAGGTAACTGAGTAACCGTTGTTAACGGCTACTTGTTTTATGTAGTTTAATTCTTTAGTAAAATTATCTTCTGATAAGGGGATATTAGTTAATCTGTGTATAAAGCTATGATAGGTCGCGAGTTTATGATGGTTGGGGTAGTGAGAACTATTGTGAATTGTGGTAACTGTATGACAAGGTTTGTGATATATTGCAAATTCATCTTTTTTCCTGGTTTTACTGATTGTTAAGTCTAGGAAGTTGATTTTCCCTTCGATTTCTTCTTCCATTGTAAAACTGGTATTTCTATGTAAAGAATTAATGTACTGTAAAAATTGTGTAATTGTCTGTCCGTACCTGAAAAGCATACAATTATATCGTCTAACACATGGGCTGAAAAGTCCCGGGCCTAACAAAGAAAACACGGTTTTTTTTGGTTCAAAATTAGCTTTATTCATCAACGTAATCTCCATCAAGAGCAACGCAATCATTCCAGCGCCGCTCTAACATTTCAATACCACTTTTGTAGAACGATTTATCTTTTGCCTCAAAATAGGCCTCAGTTTCAGCGATAACCTCTTCATTCGTGCGAAATTTCTTACCGGCGAGCATTTTTTTCAGGTCTGCGAACAGCCAGTAGTCGCTGGGAGCCAAATCTGGCGAATACGGTGGATGTGGGAGCAATTCGAAGTTCAATTCATGTAGTTTTGCCATTGTTTTGATTGACTTGTGACACGGTGCGTTGTCTTGATGAAACAAAATTTTTTTTCTTTGCCATATGCGGTCGTTTCTTTGCAATTTTGGCCTTCAAACGCTCCAATAACGCTATATAATATTCACTGTTGATGGTATTTCCTTTCTCAAGATAGTCGATGAATATTACACCACGCACATCCCAAAATACCGAGGCCATAACCTTTCCAGCCGATTGTTGTGCTTTCGGGCGCTTTGGACGAGGTTCACCAGTTGCTGTCTACTCAGATGACGATCGTTTTGATTCCGGAGTGAAGTGATGGATCCATGTTTCATCCACTGTCACATATCGACGCAAAAATTCCGGTTTCTTACGTTTAAACATGGCCAAACACTGTTCAGAATCATCAACACGTTCTTGTTTTTGATCAACAGTGAGCAAACGCGGCACCCACTTTGAACAGAGCTTTCTCATAGTCAAATGCTCATGCAATATAAAGCCAACACGTTCTTTTGATATCTTTACGATGTCAGCTAACTCACGCAACTTCACTTTTCGATCATTCAAAACGATTTTATGGATTTTTTTGATGTTTTCTGGTGTTACCGCCTCATTTGGACGTCCACTGCGTTCTGCATCATCGGTGTCTCTACGACCACGTTTGAAGTCAGCAAACCAACGTTTTATTGTTGTTTCTGATGGAGCGGAGTCCCCATAACACTTTTCAAGCCATTGCTTCGCTTGAACGGTATTTTTTCCCATCAAGAAGCAGTGTAAAATTAAAACACGAAATTGTTTTTGATCCATTGTTTTGAAAATAACAAAAGTAGCGTCACTCTTAGCACAATAACTCACAAACTAATGAATAGAATATCATGAAATTTTAACAGCTGTCTTTTGAAGGTTAGTATTAACTGAAAAAAAGGTGACTGCAATAAAACTAGCGCCATCTATGTGTTAGGCCCGGGACTTTTCAGCCCATGGTTAAGTATCGATACCAGCATAGACAATTATTACTATTGTTATTATGGTTGTTAAATATCATTGTTTCATACTGTCCATGAAAATTTCGGCAAGTAATAATGGGCTAAATGGATTCTTCATAATTAACCCTTCCTTACTATTGTAGAATTTATTGTTAAATGAAAAATAATTTTGTCTTAGGCAAGTTCTTATTAAATTAATTATGTCCATTTTTATAACTTCATTTAAGGACAGAAAAGCCACATTTAACCGCTTAATCTATTTGGCAAACCAACAGAAAAACTGGGAAAATTTTTAAATCAAAAAATATCAACATAGCTTACAAGACAAACAATACTACAGGGAAATTTCTCAAAAACTACAAACCGCAAATCAATAAAGATAGTAAATCAGGGGTATATCAATTAACATGTGGGTCATGTCCTAAAGCATACATATGATAAACTGGACGTACATTTATACAAAGAATTACAGAACACGAAACAAGTTTCATCCCTAGAAAGTCTAATTCAACATATGCTAATCATCTTTTAACAGAGAATCACACCTTTAATAAGAATTTCAAAATTTTACATACAAAACAAAAAGGCTTAAAATTAAACCTTTTAGAGACCGCCAAAGAAATATGAATATGTGGAATTGCAAGCATTGTTGGACAAAGATGATTCGCAAATACAAAAACAATTCGCCGAGCAATTGGGCGTTAGTCAACAAGCTGTTTCCAATCGGTTATGAGAGATGGGAAAGATTCAGAAGCCGGTAGATGGGTATCACATGAGTTGAACGACAGGAAAATGGAAAAAACGCAAAAACACGTGTGACATTTTGCTCGCTCGGTATAAAAAGAAGTCGTTTTTGCATCGTATAGTTACAGGGGATGAAAGGTGGATTTATTTTGAGAATCCCAAATGCAAAGAATCATGGGTAAACCCAGGCGCACCATTCTCATCGACCGCAAAACTGAATCGCTTTGGCAGAAAGACGATGGTCTGTGTTTGGTGGGACCAGAGGGGCGGGGTCTATTATGAGCTGTTAAAACTTGGGGAAACGGTTAATACTAAACCTGCTCCATCACATACGGCAAAACCAGTTCGCGACACGTTGGAAGCAAATAAATCGATTAAGGACTACAGGTACTTTGCTCAACGACCAGGTAGATTTTAACAATTCACCATTATTGAATTTATTCTCTTAATACCCTGTCTGTGTGGGTTTTCCAGTACTATCAATATAATTTAAATAGGTGTAATATTATAATTAAGAAATAATATAAAATTTTAAACATTAAACCTAACTGTACCAGGTGTACAAGTATGAAATGCGGATTTCAGACAACAGATGGTGCACCAATGCAGTTTGTGCTATAAAGATTTGACACTGCGCCATTTTGTTGTGCCATCAACAAGTGTCAGACGCGCACGAATGATAAATTGGAAAAGTGTGTGCATAGTGTTGTGTTGTTGTGTTCAATATGTCGAAATTTATACCGAACAAAGAGCATGCGTGGACAGCATTAATTTTTTGTTTCCATTTGAAGAAAACTGCTGTTGATTCATACCGATTACTTCGAGAAGTTTATGGTAAACATGTTCCATCGCAAGATACGTGTGAACGATGGTTTCGGCGTTTCAAAAGTGGTGAATTCGATGTTGCAGACAAGGAACGTGGAAAACCGCCAAAGAAATATGAAGATGTGGAATTGCAAGCATTGTTGGACAAAGATGATTGGTAAATACAAAAACAACTCGCCGAGCAATTGGGCGTTAGTCAACAAGCTGTTTCTAATTGGTTACGAGAGATGGGAAAGATTCAGAAGCCGGTAGATGGGTACCACATGAGTTGAACGACAGGCAAATGGAAAAGCGCAAAAACACGTGTGACATTTTGCTCGCTCGGTATAAAAGGAAGTTGTTTTTGCATCGTATAGTTACAGGGGATGAAAAGTGGATTTATTTTGAGACTCCCAAACGCAAATAATCATGGGTAGACCCAGGCGCACCATTCACAACGACCGCAAGACCGAATCGCTTTGGCAGAAAGACGATGCTCTGTGTTTGGTGGGACCAGAGAGGCGGGGTCTATTATAAGCTGTTAAAACCTGGGAAACGGTTGATACTAAACGTTACCAACATCAGTTGACCGATTTGAACCGTTCTTTGTTTGAAAAAAGGCCAGAATACCGAAAGAGACAACACAAAGTTATTTTTCTTTATGACAATGCTCCATCACATACGGCAAAACCAGTTCGCGACTTGTTGGAAGCACTCAGCGGGGAAGTTCTACCCCATGCGACTTCCTCACCAGTCTTGGCTCCTTCCGATTACCATTTGTTTGTATCGATGAGTCACGCACTTGCTGAGCAGCGCTTTGGTTCGTACGAAGATGTGAAAAAATGGATTGATGAATGGTTCACAGCAAAAGGGGAAGATTTTTACTGGCGTGGTATTCACAAATTGCCCGAAAGATGGGAAAAATGTATAACAAGCGATGGAGCATACTTTGAATAAAGCACTTTTTATCATTCTTCCGAATTTAACATGTTCTTTTAGAAAAAAAATCCGCATTTCATACTTGTACACCTGATAAAATGTAGATCCGAAGAAGCTGCATTGACAACGAAACGCGTCATCACAATTATAAATAAACCAGTGGAAATTGACTAAAACTGTCTTTTATTATATATTGAGAAAATAATCGTTCAGTTCTTATTATCTCAGTATCCGATATAGCAAATTTTTGAAATTTTGAAAATACAAGAAGGTAGACGGAGCCAAATCGGGAGAATACGGTGGATGATGAATCAATACGTACTTAAGTTTGTGCGAATTGTTAATTTATGTATGTTATCGTGCTGAAAGGGCATTTTCTTTTTAAAAAAATGTGGACTGTTTTTCGTGACTTTTTCTAATTGGAATCTGACTAATTGACGATGCTATTCATAGGCCGGGAATAGTTAAAAATAATCAAAATCGGTCAAAAATACTTACAATCGAAATTCGCAGTAACCAAGAAATATTTTGGTATTGTACCGGCAGCTTTGAAAGATGTCACTCCATCCGCCGTGGCCAGTAACTCAGATATATTATTATTCAAATAAATTTGCCTAAGTTGCAGTAAATACTCCTTATCAGTAGTGAAAGTAGGTGTTGAAGTACTTCCGTATTCATTTTCTACTTGAAATATGACGATTGGACCACCATTTATGAATTGAAGTGCGGCTAGTATTGGTAAAAGGGCATTAAAAAATCTGGAAAAGGTATCAGGGATTATGCCAGTGATGGAAATAAAAATATTTCTTTACTTCTTAATTCAAATTGTTATTTTTATTTTTTTTTAGTAAGAAATTGTGGTTTTAATACAAATTTGATAGACTTGTTATATTTTAAATGTTCGTTTTACCCATAGTTTTTTGCAGTAGCTCTGGAATATTATCCCAGTTAAAAATTAAAAAATATGAAACTTGAGAAAGACTCTCTCTCAACAGTCATTCTCTAGGCATCACGATCTTACGCAATCTGACTTGACTCGTGGATACCCATACCAAGAAGAGATCTTACTTGGTCGGACCCTTTTGTTGGAGACCGTCCCTTTGATCTTCTACCTTCCCCGTTACTACAAGCTTTTCCATGGCATCTACTTTCTTCATAACACTGTGCAACATTTTCGAGGTCATCGAGTGCAAACTAAATTCTGACTTCAGTTTCTGGAAGTGCCCACCCAAACTAGCAAAACCCTATTTGGGTTTTGCTAGTTTGGGTGGGGCACAGTTCGAATTTTTTTTTTGCCATCATCAATTTTTTTGCTCGAGCTTTGGTTTTGCACGGTTATATCTCGTAAATTATTGGGAATTACTTAATGCAATCCTCAGACGAAATGTTCTTCACACTAAAATACACAATTTTTGTGAACATGTCGTGGCCAGATTTTCACTCTTTCGGGATGTTTCTAGTGCAGAAAGTCCGAAAAAATGCCATTTTTTCACATTTTTCGACCATAACTCACAAACCGTGCATATATTAGCATAACTGTCTTCGACAAAAATTTCTCTGCATAAACATGAGTAACTTTGCTGAACATTGCAATAACCTACAATCGATCCTTACAGTTCTTTTGGCCGTTGTAAGGAATTTCACACCAAAATTTCAGCTTTTTTCAGGTTTTACGTTCAAGAAACTGGTTTTTAGCTTACTTTTGAATGTTTACTAACCATTGGAAAAGAAACTGAAAAAAAAATTTTTGTTTGTAAACTGCTATGGTACACACACACACGCTGGAATAAATAGACACATATTTGAACGGGGAATCGCTTGTGTGTAGTATGGAATTGACGCGCACTGTGCTAGTATTGGTACAGTACCATATATCTAACACGTGCGCATGTTAAGTATATGGCACTGTACCAATACTAGCACAGTGCGCGCCAATTCCATACTAGTGTTGGTATGGATTGTGGCACAGTAGCAACTTAGTACTTAAACGTTGTCAATTTTTTGTGTGTGTATACGTGTGTTGAAAATTGATTATACGTTTTTTTGCCTTTTTTTTTAAATTTTGAATTTTCAATAGCTCTATAAAATGGATAAAAATTTGCGAAATAAATTTTAACACAAAAAAAGATATATTTGCTGATGAAAGCTGAAATTTTGGTGTGAAATGTACTATTTGGTGGCGAAATTCCTTACGACGGCCAAAAGAACTGTAAGGATCGATTGTAGGTTATTGCAATGTTCAGCAAAGTTACTCGTGTTGATGCAGGGAACATTTTTGTCGATTTTTGTCGAAGACAGTTATGCTGAAATATGCACGGTTTGTGAGTTATGGTCGAAAATGTGAAAAAATTGAATTTTCTCGGGCTTCCTGCACTAAAAACACCCCGAAAGAGTGAAAATCTGGTCTCGACATGTTCACAAAAATTGTGTATTTTGGTGTAAAGAACATTTCGTCTGAAGATTGCATTGAGAAATTTCCAATAATTTACGAGATATAGCCGTGCTAAACCAAAGTTCGAGCAAAAAAATTGATGATGGCAAAAAAAAAAATTCGAATTAAACTATCAAAACCCAAATAGGGTTTTGCTCGTTTGGGCGGGCACTTCCAGAAATTGAAGTCTGAATTTAGTTTACATTTTATCTGTTGCACTGTGTAATGTGATCAAAATATTTCAGGTACTGTCTATTAAATCTATTTGAAAGTCAGTCATTTATATTAACCTCTTCAAGAATAGATATCTTAGTACGATGTTCGGTATATGATATTCTGAGGATTCTTCGATATGCCCACATCTGGCATGTATCGATTCCTCTTTTGTCAGCTTGTTTAATGATCCATGTTTCTGATGTGTAAGGTTGGATAACAATTTTAACTTTGTGTTCTTTGTGACAGCTAGATCTTTCCAGACCTTAGTGAGTTTGATCGTCGAGTCTAGCCATAGCCAAACGTCTTCTTACTTCCACTTCACAGCCACCATTGTTAGTTATGAGGGATTCCAAATAGTCGAAATGATCTACAGTAGTGAAACCAGCAGTTTCATTTATGTGTGACAGTGGTTTTCGCTGATTCTAGGTCTTGTATTGACGTTGCAAGTATAACAGTATCATCCGCTTATCTAAGGTTACTTTCCACCAATTGTCAAACCTCTACTCCAGCCATCTAAAACACACTTCATTATATGTTCACTATATATGTTAAAAAGTAAGAGTGACAGAGTCTACGTTAACGGGATCGGAAAAAGAATTATTCAGTTTAATTCTGCGGTTTGTATTCTCATACAGGGAACGGATAAGGTTTACAAGATGTATAGGTGTTCCCATGCTGATTAGAATCGACCCGCGTCTGTTCTATTATAAGCAGTCTAAAGCTTTAGAGTAGTCTATAAAACAGATATAGGTTGGTATTTGGAACGCCCTGACTTTTTCTATTATCTGGCGTATATTGAGAATTTGTTTTCTAGTCTCTCTTCCTGGAATGAAGCCTCTTTGGTAGGTAGATTTTACGGCATCAGAAAAGCTTTCAGTCTGTAATTTAGGATCCAGAGAAATACCTTAGCAGCGTGTGATATCAGAGCGACAATTCTATCGTTGCCGCAATCCAAAGGGGATCCTTTCTTATGTAAGGGTACAAATGCAATTTCACACCAATCTTTCAGCCAACTTTCAGTCTTCCATACTACATTACACAGTTGATGTAGTATAGTCACGGTGGTTTCTTCCATCATCTACTACTACTATTATCTTATTCTGATGATATACGTAGTCTTGTCATTAATTTTTTTCTACTTAACTTAATCTAAGATTACGATTGCCCTGAAAGTGCAATGTTATCAGCAACACGTGAAACTACGCACAGTCAACTATTAAAATTATATATGAGAGAAGATAGTGAAATTCCTAAACTATTGCAACAAGTCAGGCAAGAAATGAATAATAATATTTCGTTTAATTTTTTCTTCGTATTTATTGCGTCTGTATCGAAGATAAAATTTTTGAACACGACTACACATTTGTTTTCAATATTACTTAGAGATCAAACATGTAGGATACTTGAGATCACTTCAGATCTCAAGTGTTACTTTTACAAGGATAAATATTGTTAAAATTATAATATTACTAAAAGTTAGAAATATTGAACCACACTAATTTGTGTGTGTGTAAGTTAAATAAAATCAATATATTAACAAAGTGACACTATTGTACTTGTTTTTTTTTTTTTTTAAATTTTATAGCTTTTTGTTCAACTCTGTTTAATACTCCACAGTTTTTTCCAGAAATAAAAGAGCTTTATATATAAAAGTTTTAAAAAAGCGAATTTAGCGAAAGCTTTTTAAATCTGAAAAGTCCATCAAGATCGAACGAGCTGACTTGAGAAAGCCAGCACACATGTTTTTATCGCTGTTTATATTATTAAGAGTTACTGGCGCTAGCGGATGGTAGTCTTGGGTATTATTATCTACTAAAGGAAGCTGTGGGTCTAATGGAAAATGTTTCTATTGATTTAAGTTATTTGGTACCTACAAAAACCGTGAGACATATCACATATAGAATAGCTATCGATGATACGAGTTCAAATAAGGTTTTATTGGACGAGTTTAATATGTGGGTGCAGATAAGAATTTTTCTTTTAATCGGACATCTTTGTACATTGAGAATAGTGGGTGGTTTTGCTTCAAAATCGACAGTAGAATGTGAAGCAAAGAGTTCATCTAACTAGTTGGTTTTCTGCACAGGTGTTTTTGCAATAGTGTAATAGTGTGCGGTGATAGAGTGGATTTAGTGAAGAAACTGGAGTTGTTGAGACTGCCAAGAAGTTTGTTTTTAATTCTTTGATAATTTATTTGCGTCTGTTCCAGGCAGGAACGAAAATTTTGTGATTTATGACGTTACGAATTTCACGCCATATTCCGGAGGCAAGATGTTTAGAATTGACAGTTTTTTTAATCGAACCAAGGCTTGCTGCTTGAAGGGCATGTCTTTGAAGAAGGAATATAAGCTTCCATGCCAGCCAAAAATGACATCATATACCTCCTCAGCGCAGTTAAATGGGCCATTGGATCTAAACCAATTTGTCTCTCACTGATTGAAAGAATATTCGATGTTGAATTTCCCGATTTCAAGAACTTTATAAAGAAAAGTAACATAATATATTAAAGACTAATCTTCTAACTTGCTTCTCCAGCTCTTACATTTCTTATATCAAATTATCAATATATTTTTTTTATTATTCCTTGAGAACATTCTATAAAGTATTTCGACTCTGATGACATCACCAACGAAATGCTCTAGTATAGAGATATTAGAATGGAAAAAGTCTTGATAATTTTACTACAGGGGATAGACAGAAAATTCCTGAAGATTGGAGGAACAGTATTACGATCCCAATATTAAAAAAAGGAGGTAAAAACGACACCGACAATTACAGACCCATTACCCTGCAAAATAGCACTACTGAATTACTAACTAAGATCATGACTGAAAAAATAACAAAAAAGCTTAGATTAGGCGAGGAACAGCAAGGATTTAGACTGACCGTGGTTGCTATATTTATAATCCGACAATTGATTGAAAAATCATTAGAATTCAATAAACCTCTATTTCTGTGCTTACTTGAGCTAAAAAAAGCATTCGGTAGGTTACGGTTGAGAGACGTGTTACAAATTTTACGGAATCAAGACTTCAACGACAACTACATGAAAGTGATAGAACAGCTTAATAAAAACAGTAGGACACGTATAAAGACACAGCAAGGACTGTCTGGAAAAGTCCCAATATCATCTGGAATTCGACAAGGCGATAGCATGAGTCCAATATTTTTAATTTAATGATGGACAAAATGGTGCATGGTGTAAATGAGGTCCAACACTGGATGTAAAATGGGACCAAGAACTAAATATTGTGCTCTGCTGATGATACAATGTTAACAGCAGAAAAGGAAGATGGCTTGTAGCGACTAATACATCGTTTCCAAACCACCGCAAAAATTTACAACATGAGAATATCAGTGGAGAAAACAAAATCAATGGTTATAGCTAAAGACCCCGTTAGATGTAAATTAGCCGTCTACAATAAAACAGTAGTACAGAACTTGCACCGCACATACCTGAAAGTACAGCTATCGGGCTCAAAAAATCTATATCAAGAAGTGCTCAATCAGGCCCATGAAGCATTGAGAATATCTGGTTATTTGAGAGACTTAATATGGAAAAATGACTACATGTCTAAAGAAAGCAAAGTGTGTGTATATATAGAACCGTGGTAAGACTGGTTCTAACATATGCAGCAGAAACAAGAGCAACATCGAAAACAGAAGAAAAAGCCTCATGAGAGCTACAGAAATGAAAACACACAACCTTACAAGAAGAACTCAAGATTTAAGATAACGTCCGTTTCGCTGATCAAGATGTCCATCACGTAAGTGATTCCTCCAATATCTAAAGCTGGCTAAGATGGGCACAAAATGAAAAATCGCAAATAAGAAGACCTCCTGGTCGACCATCAAAAAGATAGCACGAAAGCTGGACATCTACGTCTCAAGAGGCTTAAAAATAGACGAATCAAACCCTTGCCTTACAGAAAGAAGAAGAAGATACTTCGATTTTTACCCCTTGCACAATCTTTCTCTTAAGCAATAACGTTCAAAAATTAAAGACTTTTTTCTGTTTTAAATTTTATACTCGTAAGTTAAAATTGATTCGGTTCTGTAGATATATCGCGTCGACAGGCCAATTTTTCGACTAAAGTTAGAAACTTTGCTTTTGCAATTTAAGGCCCTGAAAAATAAAGAAATATAAAAATTTCAGAGAGTGTTTGTTTACGAACAGAATATTTAGTAAGTTGTAGACAAAAACATAACATATCAGTAAGCACAACCCCAGTAGCAGATACAAATACACCAGCAGCGATGACCATTCACACCTATTTGTTACTTACAGCCAAAGTTTGCCGTGACCAAAAAATATTCCGTCAGTGTACCATTAGTACCAAATTTTACGACTCCATCAGCTGTCGTCAGTAACTCAGTAATATTATTGTCTAAATAAATTTGCCTAAGTTCTCTTAAATATTCTTTGTCAGCCTCAAAAGATTCAGAAGGAGTACTACCATATTCGTTTTCAATTTGGAAACTAATCACTGGACCGCCATTAATAAACTGTAGAGCGGCGAGAATTGGTAAAAATGCATTAAGAAATCTGAAATTGTTAACTTTGGTTAATTTCGGTTTAATAGTTACATGTTTTCTTCAGAGCTGTCCATTTATGTTAGTTCGCCGCGTTAGTTAATGTATTAATCTTTAAAGGTTTGCTAAAGAGCATTAAAACATATACAACATGAAACAACATAAATTTGGTGACAATATGGGTTTTAGTCGGCTAGTTTAGATGGACTTAAAATACTTGTACAAGAGGTTTAAAAATGAGATGGAAAACTATTATGGAAGAACAGTCTGTCAAGTAAAAACGTGATCACTAGTATTCTTGAAAAAATGTGTTTCGAGAACATTTTTTGCTATCAATGTATTCTTTGGTGTACTAACAACGGCGCTATTATCTCCTGCATCAATAATCGCCTGGCATCTTCGAGGCATGTTGTCGACGAGATTTTCTGCATATTCTACAAGTTTTTCGAATCTTGCGAGACAACCGAGTCAAAGTCCTCAGAGTCTTTCATCTGAGCTTTCTCTTTACAAGGGATCAAACGTTTTCAATAGAGTTGACGTCCGGCGATTGTGAGGGCCACTCTAGTATCTTATCGTAGGCTCAAGTGAGCCGCATCGTGACATGATTTTCGCCCAGCAAAGGTTTCTTCAACGTGCTTCGGAATTTGACAACAGGAGCACGAATATGTTGTTGAATGGTCTCATGCCACTCCTTGACGCAGCGTCAATTTCGAGTCCCGGAGTGACGTTTTAGTAAGTCGTTGACATTTTTTGTCACTAACACGATTTCCCCACTTCTTCACAAACGATACCGACATTTTAATATATTTAGCAGCTGCGGAATGTGTCATTTTAGACCCCTTTGAATCGGAATAAAGAAGGACTGCCTCGAACTGACGCGCAAACAAGTGACTCATTTTGAATTTTATGTGATTTCGAAGAAAGTTCGGAATCGAATAATACTTTTACTAAAATGCATCGTAGCCAAAGGTTCCCTCTACCGATTTTTTGTTGAATCACTAGAATCGCAACTATCAAAAATGAATTATCGCGGATACGTTCTTACTTGAGAGATTATATGTAATGGAAGTAATGCTCGCCTTTCTTCATTGGGATTTCTTTTCTTTCTTTCGTTACGATCGTAGGAAAAGAAATAGATCCATCAATAATAAAAACCCTTTAAGGGGGTAAACTGCTTAAAGGTGGTCGCGCTGGTGTTCAAGAAAGACAGAGTTTAGATGAGACAAAGTTTATGAGAATCTCTTGTTTGGGCGTGAACCTTTCTGTAGAGTAAGGTGCATGCAAACAAAAAATTACTTGTTGTATGGCTAAAATGATTTAACAAAGTTAGTTTTGAAATACATGTCTAAATTATATACAATGGAATGATAACATTGGAATGTGGTAAAGTTGAAGAAAATACTGGAAAAAATGAAACAAAAACTGCTTTTATTATTGGATAAATACATGAACGTTGTTTTTTTTTTATCGGTGTCCACACGGACTGCAAGGACATCCCTAAAGCGGTACAGGAGCGACGTGTGTGCGGAAAAAGCGATTCACCTTGATCTTTAATTGCTTTAAGTTGTACTCGATAGGAAACACAGTCCTGCACCAATCATTCCAAAGAGATAATGTTCTCCATATAAAAGACTGCTTGAAAATTATTGTACGAGGAGTAATAAGTTCAACCTCATACAGATGTCGCGTATTAGCGTGATGTGTATTAACAGCATGTACTGCTCTGGAAGGAATTAAGCGGGTCACATGCATCGAATACTTTCAATAAAAATATGTGTAGAATAAAGTCAAGCTGCCAACTGTTCTTCGATATTCCAAGTATTCGAAACATGTGTTACATAAGTTAGAAGATCTCCTGTTGTTCTTTTAAAACCTTCTAGATATTTTAAAAGATGCTGATTGATAGGCTTTTCGATAATGTTCAATATTATTGAAAGCAGTGCGACTGGTCGTTAGTTGTTTGGTAAGGTCTTCTTGCCTTTTTTGGGTATCCGCTGACCTGTAGCGCATTTCCAAGAAGAAGGAAATATTTTCTTTCTGTGGGATCGTTTAAACTAACTATACTTGGTTCACCTGAGCATTTTTTGAGTACTATGGCTATAATGTACTATCGGTGATGTAGATATGATTTGTATTAAAGGGCATAAGTAAAGATAAAAACGGTATTGTTACTTTACCTTGTTACTGGTCCCATATACTTGGGATCTGAAGTTCTAAATTTAATGTCTTTGTCTCTGAGTAACCAACTTGGAAATCCACCAAATTCCCATTCGGCGCATATATAAGGACCGGGTCTTAAAATAGCTAAAAGGTCCTCTTCTTGAGCTGTCTTTAAGAAAGTTTCGATATCTAGAAAGTCCTCCATATCTGTTCCACCATGACCAAAATCAAATTGACCTAAAAATTTGTTTACATTATGGTTTTACAGTTTCTAACGCCACCTATGTGTTAGGCCGAGAACTTTTCAGACAGCCCTTGTTATTAAGTCACCATGTATCATGTAGAAAATAAGCGCCTGATATATACGTATACTAAAGGCAGGCAAAACTTCTA
Organism: Pachyrhynchus sulphureomaculatus; assembly: GCA_019049505.1. Classification (NCBI taxonomy): domain Eukaryota; kingdom Metazoa; phylum Arthropoda; class Insecta; order Coleoptera; family Curculionidae; genus Pachyrhynchus; species Pachyrhynchus sulphureomaculatus. The sequence goes on along the minus strand of CM032452.1, from coordinate 95,571,084 downwards.
TACCTCTTGTATCCTACGAATATTAACACCAATAATACAGGGGCTATATATGACATTACAGTAGTTTAAAGAGTTTAATTAACTCACCAGGACTCGGTTCATGTAAGTTCCAGGGAACATATGTTTCAACAGCGTTCAAACCTGCAGCTCTCATTTTTCTCAGTCTATTTCTCCACAGTGTCTTCGGAGTTCTGAAGTAGTGCATTGCTCCAGAATATAAAGTTATATTCTTTCCATTTAAAGTAAAATGACTTTGATCAGAATTGAGGCCTGACTTAATGCCTCCAGCGGTATAGTACTCATAAAGAGTAGGGAGTGCTGAGATGTTTGGTGCCAGACCTAATGATGTTTCCATTTTGTCACTGAAAAATTAAGAAAAAAGAATAACACAGGCCAACATTTTTGACGACCAGAGTAGACTATACGTTTTTGAAGGTTTTTGATAAACTGAATCCAAATCCGTCCTAAGAAATGCTTCATTACTTCAGGTTTTCGAGATATCCTAACCTAAAAATGTAAAAAACACGGTGTTTCGCTATATTCGGGATTATATTACGAATTAATTTTTCTTTACAAAACTTGTTGCGGCATCTGAAAGTAATACTCTTCAAAATGCATTTGGATTTTTCAGTTATTTCTTTTTGGAGAAATCGTACGTTGAAATTCATTAGTTTGGCGTTTTCGTTACCATACCAAAAAAAAGTTGATTCGCGAACATTTTCATAAGAAAAGGAAGTAATTTCATTGTAATTAGTTAGTAGTTAGAAAAAAATTCATAGAAAAAAAAATCGTAACGTTTCGTGACTCGGGCACATACAGGTTCGTCAGCCCGCATTAATTAATGGTCAAATGTCAAGAAACTCTACTTGAATATATACAGTTTCGTTGGCTGCTAATTTTCGGGAATATACATTTTCGTCCGATTTACCTGGTTTAAAATACACCTAAATAATAAAATACGAGTACATACGAAAAGTTTATTAGAACAAATATAATTGCATATAATTAATATTCTTAAAAACTATAATAATGTGAATTTAATATTACATATTGCAGCATTGATTATTTTCTTGTATAAAATTTTCTCGTTTCTGTGTCTTATTGTTTAAACGTTTGAAACTATATACACTCTGTATTTGTACGTATATTTCACATTGATAATGTTTAATTGTTTCCAAAAATACAAATATATTAGGATGACTAGAATTAAAACATTTATTTAAATGTGAGTGAAACGACTCACATGCATTGGTTGTTCTCTGGCTGGAAGCTGATTTTGCGTCCCAAATATTAGGTGGAAATAGCGCATCGTCTTCTATATAATTTTTAGTGTTCCGTACGGAACACTTTTAAGATCACTTCGGTGTCTGTCTGTCTGTCACACCCGATTTTCTCCAAAACTATTTTACATAGAAAGTTGAAATTTGGTAATAATATAGGAATTGATGGCCTCATCAGAGCCATGTAGTTTTGAGAGTTAAATTTTGACTTAAGGGGTTAGTTTTGGGGGATGAAATCGGAAGTGAAAAAAAAAATTGATTACTAGGTCATCGAGTGTGGTGTCAAATGAAAGATTGTGAAACCACGAGTAAAAAATATATATAAAATGTAATACTTGCGCACACTTTTCTTTGTATTATTTTTAAAACATCACGAAAAATCGCTGTCCCCCGCCTTATCTCGAAAAGTACTTATCAAAAAATTCTGGAATATTTTTCACGGGGTGTAGATTGAACGAAAATTATATACCAGGTAAAATATATACCTGGTATATAAAAGAAACAAAAATTTCAAGGTCATCAGATTTTAGTAAAGTTTGGAAACAAACTTTTTTGAAAACTCATTTGGGGTGTGTTTTGTGAAGTCACTGATCATTTTATACCTCTGTAACAAAATTTTTAATATTAAAAGCAATCAACCTATGGAACATTAAATGCGCAAGTTCAACTTGCACTTGACCGGTTATTTACGATGTAGTCTGCAATTGCTGGGTACCATTTCATTTAGCTCAAAAGTAAAGCAATCACCCACAATTTCTGGATCTATATTATAAAGAAAGATTAATTAGATAAAGTATAACGATATACAGCGCTATAAGCTGAAGAACATGCAGGCTTTAGAGCAGGAAGATCCACAATAGACCATCTCTTCTCACTGACACAAATCCTAGAAAAGAAAACCGCATTTGATCAGGAAGTCCATGTCTTGTTTGTTGATCTAAAAAAGGCCTACGACAGCGTGCCCCTAATGAGATTGTGGGAAACACTACAATAGAGTAATGTGGCCTAGAAGTCAATATTAAAAAGACCGAATACATGTGCGTCGGAGGACAACAGCAGGACTTGAAACTGGCCACAGGACACACCATCAAACACTGTGTCAGTTATAAGTATTTGGGAACGAGAATATCTAGGGACGGAACACTGGAAAAAGCAATATTCGAGAGGAATATCCAAGGAAGAAAAGCGATTGCAATGCTTAATAATATACTATGGGACAAAAACATAACCATTGAAAATAAGAAGAGAATTTACAACTCGATAGTGAAAAGTATAATAACTTACAGCTCCCAGGTGTGGCCATTAAAGGAAAGAACAGAAAAAAATACTAAAAGCTACAGAAATGGATTTCTGGAGACGAGCAGCCAGAAAATCCAGAAAAGACCGCATACCAAATGACACGATAAGGCGAGCTTTAGAAATAAAGCACGATATAGTGGACGAAATCAGAACCCAACAGTTGGTATGGTACGGACATGTACAGAGAATGTCACAAGACCGACTGCCTAAAAAGATTTTAAATTGGAACCCTCATGGAAAAAGAAAGCGAGGAAGACCACGCCAAAGCTGGAGAGTAGGAATCAACAAGGAAGTACTAGAGAGAGATCTGGAGGAGGAGGGATGGAGAAACCGGGAGGAGTGGAAATTAGGCATCGGAAGACGGAAGACGTTATAAAACCGATTGATATATATATATATATATATATATATATATATATATATATATATATATATATATATATATACATATATATATATATATATATATATATATATATATATATATATATATATATATATATATATATATATATATATATATATAACGATATACTACAATAAACGAATCTTTGTATTTTGAGATGATATTAATCGGACAAATACTGAAATAATAGTTACCTAAGAAAAGAAGGCCAAAACGATACCCAATAAATTTCCCTAGTTCTGTTCTCTCCTTATAGTCTGGCTAATCCTAGCGCTTGAATTTTTCTCCACCAAGCTTGACTGAGATGAAAACGACAACCTATAATTTGCACATTATTCCAAACTTCTTTAATGACCTTGTGGATTGATGTTTCAAAATCTATCACGACTTCTGCCGGTTGAAACAGCAAGTTAAACTCTCTACATTTATTTAAAATATAGGTTAAACAATTTGTCTTCTAATAGACAAAATACAAGCGGAATATAATGTCCATTGCAGCATCAGTGAATCGTAAACAGTTGTAGAAAATGCTTAGGGGCATATTTAAATGTTTCGTCTATGAATATACGAGTACACACGCACAAATGTTCCAAATTAGTTTCGCTTGAAAATATTACTATATTCGATACAGAATTATTTATTATTCTCCTCTGTTCGGGACAATCGAAGTCATCTTATCCAGAGCATGATGTAAATCAGCACAAGACTCGGGTAGTTTAGGAAACTTTTTTCTTCTCACATCATAAACACTTCTTTACGTACAGTACAGAACTTAAATCTTTCACTGTTAAACAGTCGGTCTGATTGTCTTTCAAAACAGACTGAACAATTCTTTTCGGTTGAAGTCCAACATCTTCTGACGCTTTGGGTTTTGTCGAAACTGCAACGAACTGTCCTTGTAGGTCAGATTTCTCACCCGTTATATCGGATCCGCCAGTTTGAATTTTTTAATGTTAGGGATAAGCCATGACTCGGAAGGGTTGTAAGGAAAACGCCAAACTAATTAATTTCAACGGACGATTTCTCCTTGAAAAAATAAAATATCTGAAAAATTCAAAACGCATTTTGAAGGGGAAGTGTAGTACTATCAGATGCCGCGAGATTTGTGGTGAAAAATTAATTCGTGATGTAATATAATCCCGAATATAACGAAAGACAATGTTTTTTTGCATTTTTGGGTTAGGATATCTCGAAAATCTGATATGATGGAGCAATTCGGACTGAGCGCATCAAAAACCTCTGGCAAAGTGTACTCTGGTCTCAGAGTTTGGTTCAATTTTGTCGGCCTGGATATTTATTAAGAAGTAGCGTAATTTTGGACAAACAATAAATAACACTGGTCAACATAATATCAACTTTTCTTTGTTACACGAATTCTATTGTCATATTTTAAATCTAGTATAAGATCGAAACAATAAAAGAAAAGTAGAATTTGTATAACACTGCAGGTTTTATTGTAATATTTTTTTGAAAAAATGCCGCATTATTGAAATGGTCGCTTACAGAGGACGTTTTGTTATGGAGTGGAGGGGCATCTCATTGGATGCGAAAACCGATTTGGTTTTTGTAACTGAAGAAACTCGTAGCGGTGGATTAACTGCTCACTGTTACATCGAGCATATCCTGCAGGAACAGGTCGTTCCTAACACTGGGTTTGTTTGCGATAGCTTCTGGCTAATGTACGACAATGCTAGATCAGTGAGGTAGTACCTGGCGGAAGTGGGAATACCCACATTAGAGCTTTCATTGGACACCCCACTCGATAACCTGATAAAAAAAAATTTTTCACTTTCGATTTCACCCCCCAAAACTACATGACTCTGATAAGGCTATCAATTCCTATATTAGTGCCAAATTTCAACTTTCTATGTCAACTAGTTTCGGAGAAAATCGGATGTGACACACGGACAGACACCGAAGTGATTTTACAAGTGTTCCGTACGAAATACTAAAAATTGAAGAAAGAAATTTAAGGCAAACTTTTTTCAAATATTAGTTTACGTCCTTTTCCACTAACAGGCCTTTGTTAGTACAAATGGATTTCCTTTTTTAAATTTCGTTTGAATTGAAGATAAGACTAGCAATGCACTGCATAGTTTTTCTGAAGAACAATTGATTATACGAATTTTATCGCAAGGGATTTCACATCACAACGTATTATTATTATATTAAACATAGTTCTTACCTCTCTCGACTTGATTTTCAACACGATTTTTTCACAAATTTAACAGTACGTGATAAGAAGTAATGACACCTTAACCAAATGTTTTAGATATGATAATTACTAACACAGTAACACAATTTTCTCTTTTAAATATTTCTCTAATCAAATATATTGTAAATAAAGAAACGAAACACGTCGATGGCTAATCTAATCAGAACAAAACATTTTAAATATATTAATTATTATTCAAGTGCTTTGCTTGCAGAGATATGATTTATTAATAAAATAACTTCTTTATCGCTCGGAACAACGGTTTCTAATTATATTTAATTTATTTCTTAGAACAAGTGGATTCACTGAAGAACAACCGCTTAATGGCAATGACTATCAATCAACTAAAAATTTAAATAAAATAAACTCTAGAGTATTTCTTTTTAAATAATTTAATTATGTACTAGACGAGTGTATTCCGCTAAAATTATTATCCGTGCTCTTTTAATTATAATCAGTTCTGGTTAATGAATCTGTAATTTATGATTCAAGTGTTTAAAATCACCTGAAAAAGATAATGCGTAAAATATTGCTGCTGTGGCTCCTGTCGAATTTTGCAGATGTTTGCTGCTGCAGTCTGGCATTCCAACAAGAACTAAAGCGTTTCTTCTTCGTAGATTATGGTGTAGAATACAAAATATTCTGCCTCTCAGAGTTAAATTGGATATGGTTATATTATTTCCGGTGATCCAGATCATTTTCTCTCTTAAAAAGCAGCCTAGATTGAACATTGTACTGTAATAACAGGAAGTAATATTGCCAAAAAAAAATGTTACACAGATATTATTTAAAGTAAGAATGGAACCTATAACTTTTGGGCTATATCGTTTAAGGGGCTGGGAGTAAACTGAGCCGGGGAGTCTTAGAGGAGTTATTTTATACACGTGGTGTGCTCTGAAAGTTCGCAGACTAATACTATACAGCAAGAACCCGAAATAGTATCGACTCGCACTGATAGATCACATAGGTATATTCCCAACAACGCTGCGTGATAAGTTTCAACTTACAAGCTCGTTCCGTTTGTTTGGTATGTAGGTTTGGGTAAAGATCTAATTGTATTTCTATTTGATTTTTGTAATGGATACGAAAAAAGAGCAGCATCTTCTTCTTCTATTTCTCAACCCATATTTGTCCACTCTTGGGCGTAGGAATCTTATAATCTTTGCCATGCTTCTCTCTCTTTTGCAACTTTTAATCATTGCTTGGCCGCTACTACCCTTTTATCAATGACTCATGGTCTCTGTGGACGTCCCACGCTTCTTTCTGTTTCTCTTCTGTGATCTTGTTTATCCATCTGTCTCTGAATGAGATAGCCACTACTTCATTCTTGCCACTTCCAAAACTATGTTATCAACTTTAGTTGGTCTCCATATCTGCTCGTTATGAATTCTATCCCTAGGGGAGATACTAAGCATACTTCGCTTTATAGCTGTCTGTGAAGTTGCGACCTTTTTAACAAATGCTTTAGTGAGGTGCATACATCGTTTCCAGTCCATATGTGCTGATAGGTAGGGCACAGGTATTGTAGACTTTAGTAAGTTGGGAATGTGGAATCTTTGGCACAATGATACTACTCAATATATATCACCACTACACCAAACACTTTATTTTTGCACTCGACGCGCGTTTCGCTAACCATGTTAGCTTCATCAGGAGCGATGATTGACTATCTACTGAAGTCAATCATCGCTCCTGATGAAGCTAACATGGTTAGCGAAACCCGCGTCGAGTGCAAAAATAAAGTGTTTGGTGTAGTGGTGATATATACTGAGTAGTAGACTTTAGTGTTTAGGTTTATAGGTATTGTAATACTTTTTAAGATATGTCTTAGTTTCCCATGCCCATGTCAGCATTATTAGCCTGGTAATTTCTGCATGTTGATTCTCCTTTCTGATTTTAATAGTGTTACCTAAGAAGATATACTCGTCGACGCTTTCTATGGAGTTACTTTCCACCTGTATGTTGGTTTTTTCAGGGCTCATTATTCCCTTGCAGAGACCACATTTAGCTGGTACAGCATTTTCAGTAGCTCACTGGCGTTGTTAGCTAACACAACTCTATCGTCTGCAAACCTAAGGTGCCGTCGTGCCGTCCATGTTGACGACCTTCTTATCCCAATTTAATTTCTTAAAGACGTCTCCAAGGGGCATCGTAAACAATTTAGGTGAGACAGTGTCTACTTGTCGCACTCCTGTGTTTAATGGTATGTTGTTAGTGACAGTTGTTTCGTCAGTTTTAATAAGTATAGATGCTCCCTTATAGATGCGTATAGATGTTCTCTACCAGCATGCGCGTATGAAATTTTGGCTTAAACTCGGGAACCTCGGTAACGTATGAAATGCTGCACATTTGGGGAAGAAAGCTAGAGCCGAACGCTCTTTTTCGAATATATTTCGCTATCTGAGACTTGCCGAACTTCGACGGAAGATCACGAGGGTTTCAGAAGCTTTTCGACTGCAAATATACCCGAAATTACGAAAACCGTTGTCGAATAGTTCTGAGCATCTCTGATGAACTTTCTGTTGATTACAGCGAAACGAGAAAACAATTTTTGGCGAAGAGTTTCATAACTGTCATTCTTGACCCCCCTTATTCGCCTGATTTGTCTGTCGGTGTCTGTCTGTCCATAGAAAGTGAAATTTGGCACTAATATAGGAATTGATGTCCTCATCAGAGCCATGTAGTTTTGAAAGTCAAATTTGGAGTTAAGGGGTTAGTTTTGGGGGGAAATCGGAAGCGAAAAAAAAAACTAACAGGTCATCGAGTGGGGTGTCAAATGAAAGCTTGTAAAAACACGAGTTCAGAAATATATATAATGTGATACTTGCGCACAATTATCTTTGTATTATTATGTATGTCTCCTCTTATCTCGAAAAGTACCGATCAAAAAATTTTGAAAAAATTCTGGAATGTTCTCTACAGGATGTAGATTGAAGGAAAATTATCACGAGTGCATTAACTTTAATAATTTGTCTGGTATATAAAAAAAATTCAAGGTCATCAGTTTTCACTAAAGATCGGAAAAAAAACTTTGTTGAAAACTCATTTGGGATGTTTTTGTGAAGTCACTGATCATTTTATATTTCCGTAACAAAAATTTTTATTTTAAAACCAATCAACGCACGGAACACTAATTGCGCAAGTCCAACTTGCACATGGCCAGTTATTTTATTTTTATCTGCCTGTGGTCAAACATGTAAAGTGTTGGGGTAGGCAAGAAATTAGAGGAACTGCTTCGTATGTACCGTGTCATATATATCCTTTTCAATTTTAAAAGAAATAGGATGTAGAGGGAAATAGCCAGTTTCAGTTGTTAATATCTCTGAAAACTTTTCTTTGTTCCACTTTTTTGGGGATTAATATTTCACCAAATTATACCTATCATTTAAAATGACCGGTCTTCAGCGTGTGAAGGTAAAATTCAGTACTAATTTTAGTATTACGTTTGCAAGTGATTTTCTGATATTAATTTATACTACTAAAAAAAAAAAAACGCGTAGTGTCTGGAAATTACTAATGTAGTAGCAGGACCTGTGAAATGTCAGGATTCCGCTTACGCTGCTGTCATGAAACTCTCTTCCTCGCCATACAATATACACTTTCCGAACTTGACACGTAAATATTTAGGTTAGAGTAAATTTTACCAAAGAAAAGAAGACAGACATAAGAATAGGCAAGAAACCTATTAATAGAAAATAATCCAGCAACTTTAATAACTACTTAAGCTTAACAAAAAACGGTAAACATAATAGAAAATTTCCTCAAAGTGAATTAAAAATCTTTTACAAATAAATTTACCACATCTAATTTTTAAAACCCTCTAATTTAATATCTTCAAACAAGGTCTTTGTCAGTCATTTGCTGTTATACTTTATGGTGAATTATTAAACACAGTTCGCATTGTTGTATTTAACAAATTTAAAATAATTGCAAGAATCAGACACAAATGTTTTAAATAATAGACTTGCTCAGTATTTTAGTAAAATTAAAAGTATAATCTTGTTTCTTTGTTTTATTTTTCGTTTGCTAGTTAAAATATTATAGAAAATATTGAACTCTTTTGTCCGTGAGAAGGTAAAATTCAGTACTAATTTTAGTACTACGTTTGCAAGTGATTTTCTGATATTAATTTATACTACTAAAAAAAAGCGTAGTGTCTGGAAATTACTAATGTAGTAGCAGGACCTGTGAAATGTCAGGATTCCGCTTACGCTGCTGTCATGAAACTCTCTTCCTCGCCATACAATATACCACTTTTCGAACTTGACACGTAAATATTTAGGTTAGAGTAAATTTTACCAAAGAAAAGAAGACAGACATAAGAATAGGCAAGAAACCTATTAATAGAAAATAATCCAGTAACTTTAATAACTGTTTGAGCTTAACAAAAAACGGTTAACATAATAGAAAATTTCCTCAAAGTGAATTAAAAATCTTTGCTACAAATAAATTTACCACATCTAATTTTTAAAACCCTCTAATTTAATATTTTCAAACAAGGTCTTTGTCAGTCATTTGCTGTTATACTTTATGGTGAATTACACAGGTCAACATTTGATCTAAAAAAAAACACTCGGAGCGGTATGGTCCTCATGGGGTTTTTGGGGTCGCTGATTACGATGAGCGGGTTGGTTAACCTTCATCACATCAGATTCAAGGTCATTTCAAGGTCAAATAGAGAAAAAACCGTAGGAAAAACCTGAAAAATTTCATGCGTATGTTTTTGAGGTCCCTGAGTCCGAATCCGTAGTTTGTTTGACCTTACGCCTTTTCACAGACGTCATTTGAAGGTCAAATAGAGAAAAAACCCGTAGGAAAAATCTGAAAAAATTTATGCGTATGTTTTTGAGGTCGCTGAGTCCGAATCCGTAGTTTGTTTGACCTTACGCCTTTTCCAGAGGTCATTTGAAGGTCAAGTAGAGAAAAAATCGTGGAAAAAATCTGAAAAAATTCATGCGTATGTTTTTGAGGTCCCTGAGTCCGAACCCGTAGTTTGTTTGACCAAGACGCCTTTCAGAGGTCATTATAGGTCATTTCATCATCAGTTTATGTTTATTTGAAAAATATGTATGGTCATTTGGCGTTGTTAAATTTAATTTTGTTTTTATCATACACTTGCGAAGCATACAGAGGTTAATTTACGGTACATTTTTATTGATTATATCTTATACATATCATTTTACATTTACGTTAATATATCACAATCAAAAATGTCTTTTATGCTGCTCGGTCATTACAAGGGAATTAATATGTGAAATATAAGCTAAATAATGGCAGGTAGACTGATGCAAGCAAATGTTTTAATACTGTTAAAGGTACTTACTAGTAAAACTTAAAATATTGTTCATATCAAAAATAGACTATACAAATATTTTGACTAGTTTTGTGACTGTGCAATAGACTTTTAAAATCTAAAAAAAAATTTGACCTAATTTTTGTACTCTCGATGTTCGTTCCATAAATCTAGTAAATTTAAAGTCCAGCCGGACTGTGTTTCTTGAGGTATAAATGAAACATTGTGCGCTATGTTATGTTTAAATTTCGTTTTATAACTCATTTCCCAATACATTTCAAATTAATAATTCTAATGTCGAACAACCTTGTTATCAAGTAACCCTTAATCTGTATACTTCAATACTTAATCCTTGTCGACAAAGAAACTCTAATACCCAATACCTTTGAACCCAATAACTTACTTCTTCAGTAATCCTTATATCTACTTATACTCTCATATTGTCTTATATAATACCTCAATGCGTAACTACTAAAAATGATTCGGCTCACACTTCGTAAAGAGTCTCGAATGTCCAAGTAGATTTTCGAAATCGCGCAGTCAGTATTTAATATGAATTAAGCATAAGAGTTTGCTTCTTTTAGTATTTATCAAAGCATGTTTGAAGTACTACTCTAAACGAGAACGCTTTCGTTTCTCGTGAAATAATCTTCGACTTGCTTTTCTTTTATGTTATTTGATTCTCGCTTCAGGCTCCAGCAATAATCTGCCAACATGTTTATCCCCCAAACACCTTGATACCTTTTTTCAAATTCACTCAAGTCTTGGTGTATCCTTTCTCCATGTTCTTCGCTAAAATCTCCGAGATTTTCATGGAACCAATCAAGGTGTGAATGGAAAAAAATGCAGTTTCAGACTCATTAAACACCCCATTTCTTTATAATTTTGTACTAAATTTCCAACAATATTTTTGTAATTAGGGTCTTTATGATTTCCAAGAAATTTAGTCGTCACCTCTCTAAAACTTTGCCATGCTGCTTTTTCTTTGGAATTCATTTTCCTCTCAAATGCATCATTTTTTAGGAGGTCTCTTATTTGTGGTCCAGTAAATATTCCCTCTTTTATTTTAGCTTCAGAAAGATTAGGTAGCACTTTAAAAATATGCATGAAAGCAGGACTTTCGTTTCGGCTCATGGCCTTGACAAGTTGCTTTGCAATACCTAGTTTGATATGCAAAGATGGAAGTAGGACCTTATTGGTTGATATCAAACTTGGACCTATGATGTTTTTTTCACCTGGAATTAATTCTTGTCTCAACGGCCAGTCTTTCCTCACATAATGCTCATCTCGAGCCCGACTATTCCACTCACAAATAAAGCACGAATAAAAAGTGTTTCCCAGATAATATTGTAAATATCTTTAAGTCCCCACAAAGTTTTGATCGTAATTCAATTTTTGCAATAGCAACTCAAAATTATGGTATTCTTCATCTAATACAACAGAATGAGCGACTGGTAAAGGGGCATAAATATTTTTATTATGTAACTAGATAGCTTTTAAGCTTCTTTTTGAAGAATCTATAAACAGTCGCCAATCACTTGCTGTGTATTCTGTACCGTATTCTTGCACTAAACCTTCAATATTATGGCAATAGACTAGATTATTCATTTTAGTAAAATATTTTCTGAATGGACGTTCTCTCGAACGACAGACAGAAATTTTTGTTCCTATGGATAGACAATTTTTTTCTTTTAGCCTAGATGCTAAAAGCTCTGATCTATCTCTGCAGAGATCACTTAATTCGTTTTGATTAAATGTTTCGGCTTCCGATATATAATTTTCCTCAACATCTGATTCTTCTGTGCTGAAATTTTCTCTTTCTTCGTGTTCGAATGTTTCATCTGGCATATCTTCATCAGTTGCCACTTCTTGTCCCAATTCATTAATTTCCATGATATGATCAGAATTTGTTTCAATAAGAACTGGTAAAGTCACAGATGTTACACGTGCATATGAAATAGAATCCTTATTCTTTCGGTTGTACCCTTTCAAGTTTGTTAAGCAGAAGTAACAGTCGGTGGTATGGTCTGTTGGGGGTCTCCATATCATTGGCCGAGAAAATACCTGGTTGTTAATTCTATATAGAACATTGCGGCATTTATGACATATAGATTTTGGTGTGTAAGAGTTATCCAATGAGCTTGTATCAATATGATAAATTTGGTGATATTTTACTTTTAACGAATCTGAAAACATGAATTTCTTTTGTGGAATATACTCCCCACAAACAACACAAAAATTGTCGAGTTTAATGGAACATGACGAATTTCTTGTAGCATTTGACCTACAGAGGCCAGGTTTCCCACCAATGTAGAGCTACGGTCGCATGATGACGACGCCTGCGGGCCCGCTTTCCCACCCTGATCAGCCGCCGATTCTGGGTTTCCGGGACCGTGTCTCGTAATTTTTTTAGGAGTAGTTGCCATGCCGGCATAAACGCCGTAACCCAGGGACTTCGCCGGATAGTGAGAGAACTCCGTTGCCCACCGTCACCACGTGGAGGTGCCCTGGGTGCAACTACACCTTGATACTGGAGTTTAAAAGCGAGACTGTGCTAAATTTATAAAAAAGAAGAGAATAAATAATTTCGCGAGGAATAAAAAAGCATTTTATTGTCAAAGTAAAACTCCAAATATATATACAAAGATACTTAAAATGACCACCGTATATCTTTTGAGCATAAAATCATGCAGGATTTGAACTGAATGATCTGAAAAAATAATAGATGAATTTTTTCAGATTTTTTCTACGATTTTTTCTCTATTTGACCTTCAAATGACCTTCAAATGACCTTCTGGGAAAAGGCGTAAGGTCAAACAAACTACGGATTCGGACTCAGGGACCTCAAAAACATACGCATAAATTTTTTCAGACTTTTCCTACGGTTTTTTCTCTATTTGACCTTCAAATGACCTCTGGAAAAAGGCGTAAAGTCAAAAAAAAAACTACGTATTCGAACTCAGGGACTGCAAAAACATACGCATGAATTTTTTCAGATTTTTCCTACGGTTTTTTCTCTATTTGACCTTCAAATGACCTTGAATCTGATGTGATGAAGGTTAACCAACCCGCTCATCGTAATCAGCGACCCCAAAAAACCCCACAAGGACCATACCGCTCCGAGTGTTTTTTTTTAGATCAAATGTTGACCTGTGTTATTAAACACAGTTCGTATTGTTGTATTTAACAAATTTAAAATAAATGCAAGAATCAGACACAAATGTTTTAAATAATAGACTTGCTCAGTATTTTAGTAAAATTAAAAGTATAATCTTGTTTCTTTGTTTTATTTTTCGTTTGCTAGACAAAATATTATAGAAAATATTGAACTCTTTTGACCGTGTATTGAACTCATCAGAATTGTTTTCAAAGAAAATTAGCATTTATTAAAATATTCAAATAAAACAATAAAAGATTTTTAAAAAACAAATTTTATTTACTTGAAATGTCGGTATCTTAAGTACTTATAAATTTAAAACCACCTAATTAATATGTACATTAGCGCTCATTATGATTCTTCATTTTTAAATACAATGAGGCAAAATTTAAGATATTGTCAATAACATAAAATAGCTAAATTACGTACAATTAATTTCTTATATGTATGTTAACATCTAAAAATGCAATGGAGTGTGCAGAGATATGAATACACAGATATGAGGCGTTGCGGATAGTAAGGGCGAACTCAACATTGGGTCAAATTTTTTTTTTTTATATAATTCTATTTTATAGTACTTTTCCTACATCACATACCGGTCTAATTGTTGAGTTCGCCCTTGCTTCGCCTTCAAATTTCAGTATCAAATAAATGAAAAATTTCGCAGGCGATAGCCGGGCGGGTAGTAAGGGCGAACTCAACAATTTCGCGCGGAGCAACCGCCGGTATTGCGTCACTAAATGAGGTTTACTTGAAATTTTACGCTTTCTGCGTGTTAGTTCAAGTTAATTTTGAAGTTAATACGTTTATGTTTTGTTTGGTTTTGTTGCTTCTTTTTTTAAGAAAAGTATGGCGCAACCTGGATCTTCTAGTAGTGAAGTAAGTGTACAACATTTAGATGGTAGTGCTGTGTCGGGTTATTCGCGAAAGAGACCTGCTAAGATGAATGATTGGCAAAAAAACGAGTGTAAGTTGAAACGAAATTCAGGAAGTGCTTACATTTCAAGAAATAACAAAAGGCACGTTGTTGCCCGCAAAATTGGACCTCCTTGCAAGTGTGGATGTTTTGAGAAAATAGGCGCTGAACTGGTCACCAATATTTTTGACTCTTTTTGGCAAATCGGAAACTATGATCTACAGAATGCTTACTTATCAAAATTGTTGATCTGCAATGATGTAAAAAGATCTTACGTAAAGGGGCGTCCAAGTCGTACCCTGAGACGCATTCAATATAATGTGACTGTTGATCACGCTAATCGTGAAGTTTGTCGTACTGCGTTTTATAACATTCATGGCATCTCTGAAAAGCGCGTTCGAGTCGTACTTGACAAAACCAGCAGAACTGGAACTGTTACAACGGATCAAAGGGGGAGGTGTGAACCCGCGAAGAAAATAGGAAATGACGATCTTTCTAAAGTAAAAGAACACATCATGTCACTACCTACTGTCACCAGTCATTACAGTCGCGCCAAAAGCCCTCATCGAAAATACTTACCTGTTGGACTTAATATTAAAAAGCTCTATTCTCTTTACAATGAATGGTTTACGGAAAATTACCCTGGTTACAGCCCGGTAAATCAGCACTATTATCGTGATACGTTTAATATGCAGTTCAATATTGGTTTTGAGCCCCAAAAAGTGACACCTGTAATTATTGCGATAAAGTAGACATAAAAATTAAAAGTAGTCAAATGCACGATTCCGAAAATGTTGCTGAAATCGAGAATCTTAAACAAGAGAAGGAGTTACATCTGACCCGTGCAAAAGCTGCTCAGTCTCTTCTTAAGGGATTAAGGAGTAATGCCGATGACTCTTTTCTGGTCATAGCTTTTGATCTGCAGCAGGCTTTGCCAACCCAAAGCTGACTACTGGGATTCAGTATTACAAAAGGAAGCTATGGACCTATAACTTTTGTATCCATAATGTAAAAACCGGTTCTTCAACGATGTACCTTTGGGATGAAAGTACAGGGAGGCGTGGATCATATGAGATTGCAAGTTGCTTGTACGATTATTTGTGTAAAGTTGATGTTAATGTTAAAAAAGTTATTATATTCAGTGATAACTATTTGGACAGAACAAGAATTTAAATCTTGTTTTGGCAAATCTATACTTTATACACAAAGACCAGTTCACTGAAATTAAACACTATTTTATGATACCTGGGCACTCATACCTTCCCTGTGATAGGGATTTTGGGAACATTGAGAGAGAAATACGGAATAGCACTGTGTATACCATGGATCACTATAAGTTAATGATTGAAAGCTGTCGCCGAAAAAACCAGTTTTGCGTTGTCCAACTTAGACAGGACATGATTTTCAATTTCTCTAATTTTCAAAAGAAAATTACTCAAATGCAGATGGCTGGTGCTAAGTTTAAAGATGGAAAGATCTTTGAATTTACAAATAACTTTAAGCAAGGTTTCTACATTCATTCTGCTTACAATTTGGATGTCAAAACGGCAGTCAAACTACAAAAAGGCAAGGTGAAAAAAAACTATGATCCTGATTCATTTTCATTTGGCCAGTGAAACACTGACGAGACTTTACAGTGCTCCCATTAAAATACCAGCCCCCAAATTAAAGGACATTCAGGACTTGTTACCGTATGTTCCCCTACCTTGGAGTCGGTACTTTACTAACATTATAGCCTCTCAAGACGCAGCAACGAATAAGAGCACCGAAAATGAAGATGTTATGGACGATGACCAAATAGATTACAACTGAACTTGGCTAATTATTTGTTTCTTTTCTTTAGTTTTTTTTTATGTTAGTTTCAATACCATATTTCCACTGTTTTGTATGTTGTATCAAGTAACTATTTTGTAATAACAAAACCTTTAATTAAAACAATAACCTTAAAATTAAATAAAATGTGTTCAAAATTTTTAATACCGGTCTAATTTTTTCCCAGGTATTGCCAATTTTAGGTGATAGTGTAGCATCAGAAACGAACAGTAAAATATGAAAAAAAAATACACAAATAAATATTTAAAAAACATTTAAAAATTCACGGAATACACTATTCTACTTAAGTAAATAATAAAAAGCTAATAAATTATAAATAAATAATAAAAACCTAATTTTGCCAATATTTTGTTGAGTTCGCCATTTAGATTTTTCTATAAATTCAATTTTTTCGAAACTTCATTTTGTTGAGTTCGCCCTTACTATCCGCAACGCCTCATATATGTATCTATATTAAAAGTCGTAATTTTGAAAAAAAAAATGTTATGTTTGCAGTAATAAATTTAAAGATATGGTGCATATGTCAAAGGAAAAAAAATATTAAGATTAACGAATGGAAGATAATGAGAAATATTAATAATCCGAATAATAGCGAGTATAACAATAAAAATGAAGTAGAAAAAAAAACTGCTCGTTGAAAGAAAGATTAATTGGATATAAAAAAAAGAAACAAATCTAGACGTAGCGACAATAATAAATTATAATTCCTTTGTTATCAATTAACGACAATAAATACCTACATATATAGCCAAATTCACTAAAATGTAATAAAAACTAAACCTGATTCAGCTACTATGGAGTGTTTATGACACTGTTACATCTCATATTGTAAACGTCATCAAACAAGTATATAAATATAAGAATATTTCTAACGAAGTAGATAAAATTGTTTAGTCATAAATAAAGACGAATTTTTTCGTTTTGCTTTAATTGACTCTGATTAATTAAGACCCCTGGCGGTCAAAATAAACTACGTTTAAATTAAATCGGTTTAGTGAATAAGGCAGATCTATTTTAATTTTTAACAACCTAAGTCTCGCTGCATACTTTGGTTATAGTCGCACAACTATTTTATGTTATACCTCAACAGGAGCATCAGTAAGATCAATTACACTAGGGTCTATTGTTTGTCCGGGCCTAGATTTTTCTTCAGTTTTTTTGGTGCGTATTGAACACGTTTTTCCAGTGTTGATTTACTTGTTTTCGTCTTTGCTAATTAGTTTCATTACAGTTCTACTAAATTTAGATTTGGAATCTCGTCACCTAAGATTGCTTCTAATGCTTTTTCACATGCTGTATCGCAAAATTTCCCCCCTCTTTCTGAAATAAATACTTTCACATCATGTTTGAGCAGAGTAAGACATTTATCAGCGCAATTGCACTATATTAGTTATTTTTTTTGGAAACATTTCAATCATGAAGCAAATTTGGTGATATTCCAAAGGTTTTGATTCCTTTTTAAGAAAGATTTTTGATATGGTGGTAATTTTAATATATCATGCCTACCAACTTCATCAATATATTAGTGAGCCATTCTTAGCATTGTTATATTCAGCGAATGGAAGACCAATTACCTGGTATATCATTGAACATGTTCTTAAATTAACTGTTGCGTTTAGCCGGCCACCAGTGATGATAATGAGTTTTAAATGTGCTTTTCAGTTGATAGGAGTGGTTTGATGAAAAAAAAACTAACATCAATCTAGACTTTTTTCGTGGAAAAAATATTATTAATTAATGTAATCTCATTCCAAGTTTTCTTGTAAAACTTTATAATGGGTAGAGAAGAATTATACGAAGACGATTTGTCCAAAAAATACGTACCAAGTAGTTATGTTTATGAAATATCTTTCCATCTTAGGGTTTTTATATTTTAAGGTGGGTGAATTGATCGATTATGTCGTCAGTACAATAGCTGTAAACCAGTAATTCACTCATTAAACCAATGTGAAAATTTACCGTTTAATTTAAGAATTTGCCTTCTGCTTTATCTAAGCATTTCCTTTATATGAAACTATTATAATCATAACCTTTTCCAGAATTTTAATATTTTTGGTTACGGTGCCTCGGAATTTAAATGAAATATGTATATATATATTTTATATTTATATATATATATATATATATATATATATATATATATATATATATATATATATATATATATATATATATATATATATACGTTTTACATATATATTTTCTTTTCATTTTTCAGAAGTTCAATGTCTTTACACTTTAAAAATTTATTGGCCTGCCTTCGGTAGTGTGGTGGGTATAGAGCCTGCCAAGTGACTCGAGGTTCGAATGCTGCAAGCGGCTAGGTGTTGTGATTTCCCCAATTTAATTAAAAATCATATATATATATATATATATATATATATATATATATATATATATATATATATATATATATATATATATATATAATATATATATATATATATATATATATATATTAACTCGTAGCTGCGCTGACTTTGTAAGGCCAATAAAACAAACATCAATTTTTGCAATTTAAAGTAGGTGTTTTTTTTTTTAATTTTTCGACAACGACAAACAGCGATGAAAACTAAAATTCTTTCCTTTTCATTGCCTTAAACATATCTTCTACAGAGGATGATCATTTATCTTCCATTTTGTGGCCTAAGTCCTTATTTCTGTGCAATTTTTTGTTAATAGGTGACTCATTTCTATTTATAATTTAGTATATGTTTCTCTTATGTATCTTTCTAATTACATGTATATTCGAAGCAACACCGTTAGCTATTCAATAATATTCTTCATACTTTTCTTTGGCCTCGGGTATACTAATAGAGTAATGACCAGCTATTTTGAGACGGTAACGTCATCAACACTTACTTATTTATGAAATATTTGGATTTCAGCTATTCCAAAACCGTCTGTGTTTCTCATTCATATTTCATTTCCTTTTAAATTACTAAATAACACCAAAACACCATTTTAGTTTTTAAAAAGTAAGAAGTCTGTGGTAGTTGATTCTATAAATTAGACTACACATCTGTAATCCCGTATGAAATAAAAAAAAATTACACTAATCAATATAGAAATCACATTTGGAAAAAATAAACTCGTTATAAATTTTAATTTTCCAACAGGATTAGACTGAATTATCGATCTTCAGCTCCGCTTCTGATTTCCCCCATCGAAATGACATAAAATTGCTGTGCGATTATACATCAGAAAAATCCTTCGAACACCTTTGTCAAACTAAATTAAATATTTCATATTTGGTACACATTTCGACGAATTCATTGTTATTAAATGGCAGTTTATTAATATTAGGTTTACCCTATGTTAAATGTTATAGATTGCGGAAATATTTGGAATTCGTTCTATTTTTTATAATAGTAATCATCGATCCCACTGCTACTAAAACCTGAGAAAGAGGAGGAAATTCCAGCACCTGCCACATCTTTCCATAAGGAAAGATCTACTGCTGGTAGGGCTTCACAGGGGACTACAGCATTTCTGGAACAAAAATAGTAAATTAGAGATTAAAATTTGTACAATTTTAGGTTGTAATCTAACTTTTAACATCATATTGGGTGTTCTAGATGTGTGAGCGACGGACAGTAGGGCCATACTATAACTGCTTGTAATCTAGAGGATGTTCTTCATGGCGCTTAGCAAAGCATACAGGATAACTTCCACGGCCGCCTCCAGATGTTGGTGGGCAAAATATCTCTGGATATAGAGGTAATGGAACGGTATAGGGCAAGGACAGGAATGGGTACTGAATAAGAAAGAACCAAAGCAAAAGAAAGTGACATATGGTATATCCAGGCTTAGGAATATGCATACAAGGAATAAATGAGGGTGAGATCATAAACAAGTCTTCGTAGATATCAGCTACAAGGAGGACATGGTGTAATTGGGTGAACCTTGACAACAGATACCATATGGGAATAACGAGTTGCAAGGGAGGGTAACCGCGATAAAAGCAGAGTTAGAGACACTGGGCAAGAAGAACCATTTTGAAAGAAATGGTAGAGGTAGATAGAATAAATTACCAAGTGGCTGTGGATAAAGTTCGAAAAGGACAGGAGGAATGAAGATATGAATGCATTTCACATGCATGCTGGAAGAGATAGGGTCTATCTAAATCAAATATCGCTCAAATAGAGACAATATGAGACTAAGGTAAGATAAGTTAAGGTTAGTAACAATACACTCACTTTAGTGTAGTGGTATATAGTAGTGATTTTAAACAATCTTTGTATTAAAACTTCCTCTATTTCCTCTACCTCCTAATCCATGGTCAATAGGTTTGCCTTTATTGAAGAACGAAATTATGAATTTGTGATAAGTTTCGTTGAGAGTAGTTCCCTTAGATCGTAGGTAGATGGGCCACTAACACTTACATTGGTCTGTCACTCAAAAGTAGATTCACTTTTTTTGTGTTATCTGTTTCTTTCTGCTCGATATAGCGCGAGCTTGACAAAATCACCTTACTAACCAGCAAAGATTGAATTTTCAGTCTTCTCAGCAAGTCTTTAATGCAAAAAAAGAGAAAGAAAGTAGGAGACAGTATGAAGCTCTGGAATACACCAGTAATTACGTTTCCATGTATACCATCAGTAGGATGGTCACCAGAATGATACTAGATTTATACTATAATTTCATTTTGCTTTAACATTTAAGGATAAATAATAAAACAATACGTACGTGTGAGATATTCTCTCAAATCCTCTAGGTTGCATAGCTCGTACATTGTAACCATTATCACAGAGTAATCTTGAAATTCTAGCTTTTCTCAGTTCATTAAGTTGTGGAAGAGTGAATCCTAAATAAAGAAGAATATAGTCATTTTAAAAGTCATGTAGATGCGAAAATATATTCATAACTTTAACTACATGAAACAAAGCTTTCATACCTGCTTCTCCAGAATTTTCAAACCAATATCTGTCACCAACTCTGGTTCTATAAAATTGTTCAGTTAAAATACACAGGAATGTTGGTCCTGCTAGCGTTCCTGGTACGATAGATTCTAGAGAACCACCCACTGTCAGATCTACGTCATCAGGATGTTCAAAGAGAGTGGCTAGTCTCTCAACATTCTGAAAATAAAAACAGATAAGTTAAAAAAACCAAAATAATATGTGCCACTATTTTAATGCTGAGTATAACAAACTACTAGGGTTTGGATTTATTTATTTGATGAATGTTATCTACGGAATCCAATTACTTTAAATGAATTAGTGTAAGACATTTTGAATTATGTTTTTTAGATAAAATACTAGAAAGTTTACCAGTTTTTTCTGTTGCTATTTATTTTTTTTTAGTAATTTCAATTTTTCCATTTTAAGAAAATAATTTTCTTTTAAAATTTTGATAGTATGTCATTTAACAAAAATGGACATTATAAAACATCTCTTAAAAACGTCAAGTATTCAAAAAGGCTGGTAGAAGCAAGGAGCAGGTAGCAAAAAGTGGAGGGGGATTACGAAAGATGTCGTACAATGGACGTTTTTCGCTTAAATCCATTTGCCCATACATATGTTTTTGGAAAAAAAGTATGTAGTCACTGTGTAAGATATTTAAAGAAGAATTACGGTAGAAATGTGTACGTAGTATTTGACTGTTATAAAAAAGACTTTATAAAATCATCCGAAAGAAATCGTCGTGTCGCCAAACACAAATCTGCAGATATTGAGTTTGATAAAAAATATGCCGCTTAAAATTGGCCAAGAAAAATTTCTGACAAATAATAAAAATAAAAGTCGATTCATAGAAATGTTGAAGAAGAAATTATCTGACAATAATATTTTTACCTGTCAAGCATAAAGTGATGCAGACGAACAGATTGTTGAAACAGCAATTAATTTACAGTCGGTAAATATTGATATAGTTTCTGAAGACATTGTCGTTTTGGTTCTATCAACTGCACTCGAAAAGACCATGAAATTTATTTTCAAAAGCCACCTTCATGAAAAGTTGCTCAGAAATTCTTTTCATCTAAATGCTTGGATAAATCACTATTGAAATGTAAAAAGAATATTCTTTTTTACACGCTTTCACTGATTGTGACACGACGTCTGTTTTTTTCAATAAAGATAAAAATAAGTTTGATAAAAATTTTGAAAAATTCAACGCTTTACGTGATTCTACTGTATATACAGTAAGTATTTCAAATGGGTAAGGAAGATCCCGACAACATTTTCTAAGCTGGTGTAGTATGCATTCTGGCTTTATATGGTGCCCCCAAAAAAATCAGAGAAATAAATACTTTGAGATTCAATTCAGCCAAGAATACCTATGTTCAATTGCCATCTTTGGCGCCTACATTTGATGCAGCATTTGAACATCTATAAAGAGTATACCTATAAATACAAATATGGTTAGGTAATGATATTTCTATTGAAAATTTGGGGTGGAAGTATGTTTCTAATATATTTGTGCAAATAGCGATGAATCACTACCCAGCTCAAAAAATTTACTGAAAATGATGTTTTGTAACTGGAAAACAAGATGTGGATCTGCCTGTGGATGTCGAAAAAGTGGTTTATATTGCACTGTAACGTATTCCACAGTTCCATGGTGATAGTTGTTTAAATGCATCTCCTATTATAAAAATAAATGAAGTATAAGAAAGGGATAAAATTTCTATTTAATTCTAGTAATTTTTAATTTTGTATTATAAACCAAATAAATTAATATTTTTTATGTAATCTTTTTTAGTGTTCCGTACGGAACACTTATAAGATCACTTCGGTGTCTGTCCGTCTGTCTGTCCGTCTGTCCGTCTGTCCGTCTGTCATACCCGATTTTCTCCGAAACTATTTGTCATAGAAAGTTGAAATTTGGTAGTAATATAGGAATTGATGGCCTCATCAGAGCCATGTAGTTTTGAAAGTTAAATTTTGACTTAAGGGGTTAGTTTTTGGGGGTGAAATCGGAAGTGAAAAAAAAATTTTTTTACTAGGTAATCGAGTGTGGTGTCAAATGAAAGCTTGTGAAAACACGAGTAAAAAAATATATATATAATGTAATACTTGCGCGCACTTTTCTTTGTATTATTTTTAAAAAATCGCGAAAAATCGCTGTCCACCCGCCTTATCTCGGAAAGTACTTATCAAAAAATTCTGAAAAAATTCTGGAATATTCTCCACGGGGTGTAGATTGAACGAAAATTATCACGAGTGCATTACCTGTAATAATTTATCTGGTATATAAAAAAAAACAGAAATTTCAAGGTCATCAATTTTCAGTAAAGATTGGAAATAAACTTTGTTGAAACTTATTTGGGGTGTATTTTGTGAAGTCACTGATCATTTTATATCACCGTAAGATAAATTTTGACTTAAGGGATTCGTTTTGAGGGGTGAAATCGGAAGTGAAAAAAAATTTTTTTACTAGATCATCGAGTGTGGTGTCAAATGAAAGCTTGTGAAAACACGAGTAAAAAATATATATAATGTAATACTTGCGCACACTTTTCTTCGTATTACTTTTAAAAAATCGTGAAAAATCGCTGTCGCCTACCTTATCTCGAAAAGTACTGATCAAAAAATTTTGAAAAAAGCCTGGAATATTCTCCACGGGGTATAGATTGAACAAAAATTATCATTACCTTTAATAATTTATCTGGTATAGAAAAAACCAAAATTTCAAGGTCACCCGTTTTTCAGTAAAGATTGGAAATAAACTTTGTTGAAAACTTATTTGGGGTGTGTTTTGTGAAGTCACTGATCATTTCATATTACCGTAACATAAATTTTGACTTAAGGGATTCGTTTTGAGGGGTAAAATCGGAAGTGAAAAAAAATTTTTTTACTAGGTCATCGAGTGTGGTGTCAAATGAAAGCTTGTGAAAACACGAATAAAAAATATATATATAATGTAATACTTGCGCACACTTTTCTTCGTATTACTTTTAAAAAATCGTGAAAAATCGCTGTCCCCTATCTTATCTCGAAAAGTACTGACCAAAAAATTTTGAAAAAATCCTGGAATATTCTCCACGGGGTATAGATTGAACGGAAATTATCATTACCTTTAATAATTTATCTTTTATAGAAAAAAACAAAATTTCAAGGTCACCAGTTTTCAGTAAAGATTGGAAACAAACTTTGTTGAAAACTCATTTGGGGTGTGTTTTGTGAAGTCACTGATTATTTTATACCACCCTAATAAAAATTTTTATTTTAAAAACAATCAACGTACGGAACACTAATTGTGCAAGTTCAACTCTTATTAAAATTAATGTTTTTTACTACTAACTTTCAATATCATCTCTACAGAAATATATTCAAAACATAATTTATTCATAGAACTAGTTTATTAAGCCTACATTGTATTAGATAATTTTATTAAAATTCATTCAAAGTAATTGGATTCCGATATTTTTGAATTTAAGCGCTTGTGGCACTCTACTTTGATGGTTATAAATATTAACTTACATCTCTAGAAATAACGTCTAGGAAATCTTGGAAAGATCTTGCTTTTGGTAATCCACAGAAGTGTCTATAATCGTTATAAGAGGCTAAACCGTGATCTCTGTTTCTTTGTATACAGATTGCTTTCAAATCTTGACCGAATTGCTGTCCTGGTTGCCTCAACCAGTGAATAGTAATCTAAAAAATAGGTAAAATGTATAAATATCTGTGCTCCACGATTTAGAACCATTCACATATACAGCACGAATCTACTAAAACTTAATTTTGTCAATGAATAAAAGTTAAATTATATATAAATCAAATCAATCAATCAGTCTGGTAGCATTTCAACCCTAGATGGGTCTTGGCTGCGTTTACTATCTGTCTCCATTCCGCACGATTTCGAGTCATTTGCGGTCATACTTTAAACTCATGGCACGCATATCCGACTTTATATGGTCCCTCCATCTTAGGCGCGGTCTTTCCAGTGGTCTTATATATAAATGGTAAGAGGGAATTTCAAATTTAAGTTTTTAAGGGGGTCTAAGAAGGACAAAATTATCTTGAAATAGTTATTTCAATATACTTATAGTGGTTGAAAAGTCCAAAGGCTTTCGGAGAGATGACAGTATAAACAAGAAAACCATATGATTTTCAGTTAGTGTCAACTCTCAGAAGAACATTTTTGTGACATTTTGTCTATTAGTTTGCACATTACAGCTTTTTGACTGATTGTACTTTTGATTTTTGCAAGGCGATGGAACAAAACGAATTTTGTGAGTTGATTAACCATTGTTTTCTATCTATCTATCTATCTTTCGGTTCAGAGCGTCCTGCGACTTCCGGTTCCCAATCTCTAACCTCTCTATTAGCCCAATCCCCTCAGCCGTAGGTCGCGCTCCGACATTGTTTTTTGGATTCCATTTATCCAAATGGTTTAGCTCTACCCCTTTTCTCTGTTCTGGGGGTTACCATTCCATTATTTCTTTCGGTAGTCGATGGTCCCTCATTCTTTGTACATGACTATACCAGCAAAGCCGTTTTTGTTGTATTTCGTCTATAATAGTACTTGTACGGCCCATCATTTCACGTGTTTTCTTATTGGTTACGTGCATGGTTATTGACACACCCACCGATCTGCGCCAGAAGTCCATTTCCACTGCGAGTAGTTTCTGTTCGGTTGTCTGATTCAAGTGTCAAGCTTCGCATCCATATCAAACAACACACAGATAGTGTCATAGAGTAGAGATTTCTTCTGTTTGGAGATGGTTCTTAACCAGAGTAATGGGTTCAGGACGCCCACTATCTTTTTTCTCTTCAGTATCTTCTCGCCTATCTCATTGTTTTTTGAATGTAAAAAATACAGACAGCACCTAATAATGGTTTGAGAAGTGTTATGGCATATCTATTCCATCGAAAGACATTAAATATCGATAGTTTAGTGAACTTAAATGCGGTCGTACAAGCAGCGATGATGTACCACGTTCCAGATGATCGAAATGAAATAGTTCAAAGACAAAAAAAAAATCCACCATATTATTCTGAATGACCGAAAAGTAAAAGTGACAGAGAAAGCTGACATCCTGAAGATATCACCAGAATGCGTGAGGCATATTTTGCATGAATATTTGCATATAAAAAAGCTGTGTGCCCAATGGGTGACGCGCACTCTCACGATTGATCAAAAATAGCAACGTGTCGAAGATTTAGAACGCTGTTTGGCACTGTTTCGGCGTAGTCCAAAGGAGTTTTTGGATTCGTAACAATAAGCGAAATATGGATCCAACAATACACGCCTGAGTCCAACAGGCAGAGTTGCTGGAACCGCATGAAAGTCGACCGAAACGCCTAACAACACAAACATCAGCTGAAAAGGTTTTAGTAAGTATTATTTGGGATGCATACGGAATACCGCTGATCGACCACCTTCAGATGGGGCAAACAATCACCGGAGATTGGTGTATTGGACCCTTCGAATGGTAAAATCACCAAAATAATGCACCAGCTCACAACTCCATAAAACGATGGTGAAATTAGACCAATTGGGTCGTGAATTCTTCTTCATATGCCGTATTCAGCAGATCTGGCCCTCAGCGATTATTACATCTTCCTAATTTGTAAAAGTGGCTCCAGGGAAAAAAGATTTGGTTCAAATGAAGAAAGACATGGTAAATTGAGACTTATTTTAGAGAGCTCGACCAATTGTACTATATGAAAGGTATCCAAATGTTGGAACATCGCTGGAATAAAGTATACAGGTGTACAAGTATGAAATGCGGATTTTTTTTCTAAAAAACATGTTAAATTCGGAAGAATGATAAAAAGGGCTTTATTTAAAGTATGCTCCATCGCTTGTTATACATTTTTCCCATCTTTCGGGCAATTTGTGAATACCACGCCAGTAAAAATCTTCCCCTTTTGCTGTGAACCATTCATCGAGCCATTTTTTTCACATCTTCGTACGAACCAAAGCGCTGCTCAGCAAGTGCGTGACCTATCGATGCAAACAAGTGGTAATCGGAAGGAGCCAAGTCTGGTGAGTAAGCCGCATGGGGTAGAACTTCCCATCTGAGTGCTTTCAACGTGTCGCGAACTGATTTTGCCGTATGTGAAGGAGCATTGTCATGAAGAAAAATGACTTTGTGTTGCCTCTTTCGGTATTCTGGCCTTTTTTCAAACAGCGAACGGTTCAAATCGGTCAATTGTTTTTGGTAATGTATAGTATTAACCGTTTCCCCAGGTTCTAACAGCTCATAATAGGCCACGCCCCTCTGATCCCCCATCAAACACAGAGCATCGTCTTTCTTCCAAAGCGATTCGGTCTTGCGGTCGATGTGGATGGTGCGCCTGGGTTTACCCATGATTTTTTGCGCTTGGGATTCTCAAAATAAATCCACTTTTCATCTCCTGTAACTATACGATGCAAAAACGACTTTCTTTTTTAACGAGCGAGCAAAATGTTACAGTGTTTTTGCGCTTTTCCATTTGCCTGTCGTTCAACTCATGTGGTACCCATCTACCGGTTTTCTGAATCTTTCGCATCTCTCGTAGCCGATTGGAGACTTGTTGACTAACGCCTAATTGCTCGGCGAGTCGTTTTTGTGTTTGCGAATCATCTTCGTCCAACAATGCTTGCAATTCCACATCTTCCTATTTTTTTGGTGGTTTTCCACGTTCCTTGTCTGCAACATCGAAGCCACCACTTTTGAAACGTCGAACCTATCGTTCACACGTATCTTGCGATGGAGCATGTTCACCATAAACTTCTCGAAGTAATCGGTTTGATCCAACAGCAGTTTTTTTTAAATGAAAATCAAAAAACGCTAAATTTCGACATATTGAACCCAACAACACAACACTATGCACACACTTTTCCAATTTATCACTCGTGCGCGTCTGACACTTGTTGATGACACAACAAAATGGCGCCGTGTCAAATCTTTATAGCACAAACTGCATTGGTGCACCATCTGTTGTCTGAAATCCGCATTTCATACTTGTACACCTGTATATCTCTCTTAAAGGAAACTATGTTGAAGAATAAAATCAATTTTTGGCAAAAACATTGTTTTTGCTTCAAAAGTCTTGGGACTTTTCACCCAATGTAATAAAACTAAGCAATGCTATTCTTAGTTTAAGAGTGATTACTTACCTCCCTGTCATGGTAAGCATCAGCAGCCAATTGAGGTTGGGTAGCCAATCCTCTTGTAAGTTCGTCAAATGTGTTGCCTTGTTCCAAAATAGCAGGACGGTTCCACCAGTCACTTATCCTTAAGTTACCGTAGCTACTTCTCTTTTCAGTAACCAAACTAAAAAATAATCGGCTAGTCAAAACAACGACATCGCTTTAACAGGACTACGTGAATGCGAGTGTATTTAGATGGTAAAAGTGGTATGATTAGTTAGTGATGAAATTAATTAATACTAATTGATGCGATATATCAATAACATATAGTTTGATAATACAGAAATTAATTGACTGTAGAGGTCTTAAGAAGTGAAGATTTTTGTTGTTTTCAATTTTTGCAACTTACTCGAGTTGTCCAGCAATCAACGTATGGAAAAATCTAAAAGCAGCAGTAGCATGTTCATTCAGAATGCTAGGATTCACTGAAGGATCGTAATCGTTTACATAGTCCTTCGTTCTCCATATAATCTTGTTCCTAAGGGAATTTTCCAAACCGATGAAGATCGGTAACCATTCATAGTAGGTCACCTGGTGGAAATAAGGATAAATAAAAATCAGAAAAGATGACATATTTGAAAGTTGATTATGTGTTCACTTGTTAATAAAGAGTATCAATTTAACCTTCTTCGTATTGGTAAAGGTGAATTTTCGGGTTTGATTTCCTTGGGGTGAAGAAAGTAGTCTTCGTAATGAAGTTTGGAGTGAAAATCTTCTGACCTTTTATGAGGCAGTTGTAGTGAATCAAGGAAAAGTGAGGAAAGAGGCTTAAAATCCCTGCCTCCGCTGGCGTTACTTTTTTCCACGTAGTTGGATTTTAGGAGTTAATTCTGATGTAGTTACTCCGAAGGTCGAAAGTGTACAAGTACTAGAAAAGATCAAACACAATAGATTTTTTCTTGAGGAGGGGGAACTGTATGTACCAGAAGTGTGCCATTATTATTAGTGACTCCCAAATTAAGGATATCTCAAGACCTCCGAAGTTTTGAAATTGGAGGCGAGCTAACCTATCATCCTAGAATTGAAAGCCATTAGCAATGAAGCAAATCAGCTAAATGTATATTCACATTTGTCAATTGGGCTATCTTGTTCTTCACCACACACACGACGAGGAGCTGGTGGAATATTGTATGCTCTGAATATAGAACTTATCACGGAAAACTAATGGACAAGCCCGTAAGGATATGATAATGGGCTTTAAAGAAGTGCAACGAAAATCCTTGTTTGGTCGAGCAAAAATCTATATAACATACCTATCTGTTCAACGGGATATATCATTTTGTTACCATTCCTAAGGAAGCAAGACCCACAATTTAAATATCTCGTTTTTTATTCTAATTGAAATATAGAGATGTGACGAGATAGTGAAGGAAAAGAATTGGTTATCTGGAAACAGTATTTTTTTTAGAGTTAAGAAAGAATTGATATATGCTAATAGATACCCGATTACGGGCACCTGAGTGCTACATATGGCCAATATAGCTTCAAGTGAGAATGCTAAATTGAATCGAAAGGCGAAGTAAGCCAGGTAAAAACAAGATTTGTAGCTCCACAACATAGGAAATTGATGAACTATAAGAGAAGCTGCAACCATATTCAGACACGCTGACAAGGGCACCTTGGCTATATTGGGATAAATGATGGTAACTGAAATCAGTCAGTTTTGACTGACGCGTGGAATAATTTACGGTACCCGAAGAAGATTGATTTATTTATTCACCTTCTTAATATAATTAAAACTTCTCATAATACCTGTTGATGTTGAGCGATGTTGATTTTTCTGGCTTCTTGGAAAATAGTTTCATCATCCCAATGAGGATTTAATTTGGCTAAGGTATCAGCCACTCTGTTGTGTTCTCTTAATAGGAGCGTTTGGAGGACAGTGAGTTGTGGATTTTGGTTAACTCTAACATCGCCTATAATAAAAGAAAATAAGTGATTAGGTAAAAAACCAATATCCAACCAAGGATCATAAAATTGCATTTAAAGGAATTGTCTGATCATAATATTTTAGGATGCTGTCTTCAGTGGGTCAATTTATATATTTCTCGTCGCCAATCTGTTGATATCTTTTGAAAAGACTGCTACAATAGCATCATATTTGGGGATCGCTTACAATATGTTGAAATCCGTGGCCATAATTCTATTAAATTTAAAGGAACTAGTGGCGTTCCTCAGGGTAGTAACTTTGCTCATCTATTATCTTTAATTTTTATCAGTGATATAAGTAATAACATTTCTAGTAATATTTCGACGTATAATCATATAAAAATATTCAATGAAATTTAGAAGATAAATGATTGTTAACTTAATGTTTTGGTTAACTTTTTAGTACCAATAAGTTAACAAATGCTTCATTTTGACGTTTTCAAATAAAGTGAATCCCAGTAATTTTAATTATCATCTAGTGGGTATGCCCACTAAGAGTTGTGACACTTTTAAAGATCACTTTTTCGTTTTTATTACATATTAATAGTATCTGCGGCATTGCAACGATAATTATCCAGTTTATACTAAGAAATTCGGGTGATTTTATAATTATTCAAACAATCAAAACACTCTATTTTAGTTTCGTGAGATCTAAATTGGAATTTAGTGTAATTGTATGGAATGGAATGGAATATAGTACTCAATTGGAACATATCCAAAGAAGGTTTGTTAAATTTATTTCATTTAAGATTTATAAAGTATATCCTCCTAGAGGACAGAGCATTCTTCCGCATAGATGTCAAATACTGTCTTTATTTAATCGTAGATATATATATATATATATATATATATATATATATATATATATATATATATATATATATATATATTAGTTCAATTTTTATTTAAGGTATGTAGATCCCTTACAGATTGCTCTGAGCTATTATCATAAATAAATTATCATGTTCCTTCACGAACTATATATATGTTCGACTTGCCTATATATATATATATATATATATATATATATATATATATATATATATATATATATATATATATATATATAAAAGAGCACTATATCAGTCTATGGATATCTTTAATAAAATTTGCAAAGACATTGATCTATGTGGCCTATCTATCTATCAAATAATTGCAAAATCCGTAAATAAGTTTTTCTTTTACTTTGCTAAATAATTTTATTACGTCTTTATTCTATATAGATGGATGTATTTTATTAGACAATAAAGATTGTTATTAGTATTATTATCACTATCATTAGTTTTTCTCCCATTTTTGGCTGACAGGCTTAAGTCAAGTCAGCACAAACGTTATTACCATTGTGTATTAAGGAATGACCTGGCAATGTTACATGTTTTCAAAATCATTGACTTCTGAATATTTTTGTGTATGTGTGTGTTGAGTTCTAATTGAACTAAGTGTGGTCTGAATGTTGTTGGTGTAAGGCCTGTGGCTGATATGACGAGTGGGACGATGATGACTTTTTCTTGTTTCCATAGCCTTTTTATTTCTGTTGCAAGGTCTGTGTATTTGGAAATTTATTCTGTGTACTTCGTTTGGATGTTCGTGTAGTTGGGGACAGTTTGTATTTTGTGGCTAATGATTGGTTTACTACTTTTGCCGCTGACACATATCTGGCTGTGTATTCCGTTCTGGCTAATATTTTACATCCGCTTGTTATGTGTTCGATCGTTTCTTTGTGCTGGTGTCATTTCCTACATCTGTCTTCTATAATGGTTGGGCCTTTGATGTTATGTTTTTGGTAATTTCTGGTTAATATGAGTATCCTGGATGGCAAGTAAGAATCTTTCTGTTTCAGGGAATAGCAGCCCATCCTGTAACCAGGTGTATGATTTTTTACATGGTCTTGTTCTATGTGTTTTTCCTTGGAGTATTTTTTCTGACCACATTTTCATCTTTTCCTGTTGTAATTGGGTGTGACTGTGTGTGTCTGCTGGGTGGTCGGCTTGGGATAAGTCGAGAGGTGTGTAGTTTTTGTCTGCTTTCACTGTTGCTGTGTGGAGGCTGGTTTGCTTGGTGTGAAAGAATTTCCTAAGTGTTTGTATTTATTTTTTTATTATTATTAATAAGTTTCAGCGAAATACCTCCAAAATTTTGGGGAAATTTTATTATACTTATACTTCTTTGAAAAGAAAAATATACCAGAAATGAAATAATAAAGCATTGAACATGAGTGCCTCAAAGATTTTTACATTAATTGAAGTCCTAGCGGACAAGGATGTAGAACTACGGCGCAATACCTTCACATAAGAAATGTCCTTGTTGTTTTTGTGATTCCTCAAGGTTAATAGGTATTTTAAATATTTAATACTTGCCTGCCAAATAACATGGTTCATTAGGATTCAATACAGTACACGTGCCAGACACATTATTGTTCCTCGGTAACCAATCTTGGCCATTTCTTTGGTCAGTACGAAGTCTTCCACCTTGGAATAGACGTACCTGTTGATTAACTTGGTCAGTGTTACCGTAGACAATGGAAAGATCAAGGAAGGCGTTTACTCCAGTAAGCTAGAAATAAAAAATAAAATTATAAGCGAAATACATGTGATATATAGTGTTTTAGCTGACGGAGACCAGTCAGTAAGATTTGTCTTTGCCTTAAAAAACAGGAGGTTAAAACCCCGAACAATATAAGCATGTCGTTTATAAATCATCATGTATGTCCAAAAAGTTCCCGGACTGTCTTAATAAAAAAATAGAAAAATTAAAAGTGAACTTTTTTTTTAATTTAGATGTTCTAAATAGTCCCCTCTTACCTCAGAAAGTTCATAAAACCAACTGTTAAAAAATCTTCTTTTGAGATCATACGACTCAGTATATATCACCAGTACACCAAACACTTTATTTTTGTACTCGACGCGCGTTTCGCTAACCATGTTAGCTTCATCAGGAGCGATGATTCACTTTCGAGATCATGTTTAAGTCGCGTGTCACAGTGGCTTTAATGTCCTCCAAATCGTTATAACGTTGACTCTTCATATGGAGCTTAATTTTTGGGAATAAAGAAAAGTCACCAGGGGCTAAATCAGGTGAATAAGGCGAGTGGTGGAGTACAGATATTTGTTTTCGCGACAAAAACTGCACCACAATCCGAGCGGTGTGAGCGAGCGCGTTGTCATGAAGCAAGAAAAAATCTTGCGTATTCCATCGTTCCGGTTGAACCCGCTGAATCCTCTTGCAAAGTCGCTTTATGATACCCACGTAGTACCTGGCGTTCACTATAGTGCCTTCGGGAACAAATTCGTTGGGAATTGTTCCTTGAGCGATAAAAAATACGACTAGTTTAGTTTAGTGTTTGTTCTTGACTTTGTCAGTTGCACTTCCGTCTCGGCGAACCACTACCGGGCCATAGCGCATCCTGCCGTTTTGTGGTAAGCTCGAATTGATAACACTGCAGAAAAAAATCGTCCGCATTTTTGATTTCCATGAAGTTTCGGCTAGCGTCCACCATTTGCTGTTTTTGTTCGAGTGCCAAGCTGTGGAGAACAAACTTCGTACACACTTTCCTCTTGTTCAAAAAATTCCGGACAATATCTTGAACCCTTGATTTAGAGATGTTAAACTTTTCTGCCATCAATCTGCATGAAAGATGACGTCGCAACTTTTGCGTTGGCTAAACTTGTGCTGGGACTCCCCGACCTTGCTTAATCCTCGAGCGACTTCCGTTAAATCACTTGTGAATGCGATAAACAATGATCACCGTGAAATATTTTCGAAGACTTAAATCTCTCCTTAGTTGTTTTATTCAATTTCACATGAAATTTGATCACTGCTTGCCACTTCATTACACTTTTGTGACACGACTACGACAAATACAGTTCACACGTCCACTACTCACCACCGACTGATCACAACTGGCTGGTTGAATGTAAATGTGTTGTTTACAGATGTGAGTTCAAGTTTTTTACTGTTGTTTTAGAGGTGGCGCGTTACTTAACTAAAGGCCGGGTAAAAATCAGTCCAAGAACTTTTTGGGCAGACGGTGTATGACATGTCTCGTTTTCTGATGTGGAACCGTTGAAACTTTAATTCATGAGTAAAGTCCACGTACCGAAAAAGAGAGGTAAAGTAAATTCCAAGATATAAGATCCTGCCTTTTTGCTTTTTCGATGGGACAATAAACGATCCTATTAAGGTGCGTAGTTGCCAGGTATTACGATAAACGTATTTTTATTTTACCTCACCCACCTGCAATCATATTGGATCTATTTTTACCTATATATGTACTACCTGGCAACCCTTTTTGGAGGCCTTTAAGTATTTGATAATACAGGCCTAATGACCACAGGAGCCCATTAAGATTTGAAAGATACTCTTTATTATTTTTATTTTTAGTTTTACTTACAACTTACAACGTAACGGTTCTATTTTAATTATGTGGCGTCCGTGGGAAAATTGCAATAGTGGCTATCGCAAGAGAAAACATTTATCACTTGACGCTAAACAAATAGTGAAAAATGTTTACGACAGTTTGGAAAAAAGAAATTTGAATAAACAATGTGCTTTGCATTGTAGGAAAACCATCACTTAGGGACAGGAAAAAACGGAAAGATTTTCAAATGCATCATGTAGACGATTGTGAAAAAGACGTCATCAGGAGAAAAATATATTCTATGTATGAAGAGCAGTTGGTGTCGACATTAGACAAAATAAAATTAAGACTGGTGCGGGACGGGACCAATATACATTGTGGCCGATCAACCCTTCACAGAATTCTCTTAAGAATGGGATTCACGTTCCGAAAAATCAACAAAAGGCAAGTAGTGATGGAGTCACAAAGATTACGAATCTTGCGACATACTTATTTACAAGAAATTAAAAAGTATTGATCAGAGAATTAGCCAATAATTTACCTTGACGAAACATGGTTCGATACCCATGACATTGTGCAAAAAGGGTGGGTTGACAGCAGTACAAAATGTCAGACTAACGCACCTTCAAATAAACGTAAACGAATGACTAATTTTCATGCTGGATCTGACAAGGGCTGGGTTTCAAATTGTCTACTATTATCTGCAAAAAACACAAAAGATTCTAGTTTGGACTATCACGAAGACACGATCGCAGAACTTTTTGAAAATTGGTTTCAACATTCCCTTTTGCCAAATGTTCCCGAACAGAGTGTTATAGTTATGGACAATTCAAGTTACCATAGTATATGTTTAATTTTGACTTTAGTTAATTTTTGAACATATTTGGCATCAAGTTAAATCAAAAATAAGGGTACAAAATTTTTTCTCCTGCTTTAAATCAAAAATAAGGGTACGTTTAAGCGTGTCAGTGGTTGAATTAGTAAAAAAAGTTATAAATGATATACCTTGTGAAAGCTGGAATAATTCCATTCAGCACGTTGTTAAAGTTGAAGATTCATATATTTATGTAACTAATATAAAACCACTGATAATTACCTCAGCTGATGACAGTGTAAGTGGAACCGAATTAGGCTTAACTTAAAATATATTTTTATTTATACAATATGTCCCCTCTTGTAAACTCCATTCATTCAAACTGTATATTTGTACTTCTTATCCATTTGTTTTTACATGCA
This sequence comes from Pachyrhynchus sulphureomaculatus, assembly GCA_019049505.1. Classification (NCBI taxonomy): domain Eukaryota; kingdom Metazoa; phylum Arthropoda; class Insecta; order Coleoptera; family Curculionidae; genus Pachyrhynchus; species Pachyrhynchus sulphureomaculatus. The sequence goes on along the minus strand of CM032452.1, from coordinate 95,535,079 downwards.
TCTATAAATAAACATCTCTAAAAACATATATTATTTTATTTATTTGCATTAATGAATAAAATTCTTAAGTTCATCTCTGCAACCTATCATAAATAAAAGGTCAGAATTTTTATATTGCCCACTTAAAACGACAAAAATCAGAATCTTATATTTTGGGACCTGCTATTGCTACTATCACCATAAGCACATCATCTCCCGAGATGACTGGATTGGTGTTTTTTTGCATTACTCCTAAGCTATTAACATTTGTCATCAGCGGAGTACAGTTTGGTTGTAAAATAATTATACTGTTTTATTTTTTGTCATATTCTTTTTTTGACTTGCAATAAACATTTTGTCTGGAAGACTGATAATACGTAGTATTAAAATATGTACTAGAATCCATATAGGCCACACCTTTATTATGAGTTATAGAAAACATAACATGTATTGTCCACACTTGTGAAAGGTGTTATGTTTATTTAAATGTTTATATAAGTATTACTACTACTAGAAAATCATGTATTTCATTTCTGTGTACAAGAGTATTATAGATAACAATAATTAACTTGAATTCTCGTACCTTAAAAGTCAGGCACGATCTCGATATTTAAGGTATAGGTATTCAGGCGTTCTATTTTGAGAAAATATTAGTTAATTTAATACATTTTATATAAAATTGATAAGTATCTACTTTTTGCCATGTTACTTTTGATATTTGCTCAATGAAAAGTCGGGTCAATAACTGGCTACGATGCAAAAAATAAATAAAATGATTCCAATGATATCAATTGGTGGTGCTTGAATAAACTTACTCTTACTTTGAGAAAGTCACCTTCAGTGCTTATTTTTTTTGGAATATTTAAACAAGGCTAAATTTTGATTTTTTTATTAATTTTGTACCATAACATGGACTGTATTCTTTAGTGTTATTTTAGAGTTTATTTTAGAACTGCATGTTTGCAAGGAAAGTACTGTACATTTTACCATTTTTTTGGAATTAAAATACAAATTAAAATGGTCAAGTAAATGCCTTGCTCTTGCGTTAAAATTAGGAGCCTCAAAAGTTATGGACTGCTCAGACATGCCATCTATGAATCACAAAACTAGAACACGCATGTCTCGCTCCATATCAGAGCTCGTCAGCCAGTCTATATGAAGACGCAAATCGCAAACATACAGGAAGAATGGGAGCGACTAAACCACCTGAACTGACCAGCGCTGTATTCCACATTATATTTTTAAAACCTATGTATATTCTGAGTTTTTTCTTTAATTTACAAAAAGAAAAATAACTAGATCTTAATCCCTTTCATAAATTATTTCTCTTAAAATTTGAAATAATGAAAAAGCGCATTGAAATAGAAGTATAATATGAAATACCAGGTGTATGCATAAGTTTTTGCCGGTTTCACTAAGAGATGGCACCAGCGAACAGCACGCAGTGTATGAATTTGATAGATACGTCAGTTTGTTCGTCTGACATTAACCTAACCAACATACACAAGTTGAGTCCGCCAAACATTAGCGTCTGTGTTGTATCGTTCAGCGATCATGTCGACTTTTGTGCCTGAAAAAGAACATTTGCATTGCTTTTCTTATTTAATCAAAAGAAAAATGCTGCGGAAAGTCATCGTTTGCTGGACATATGATGAACACGTTCCATCGATTAGAACATGTGAGACATGATTTCTACAAATCGCTTCGGCAAGAAGACCATGCTTTGTGTCTGGTGGGACCAGAGTGGTATTGTGTATTATGAACTCTTGAAGCCCGGCGAAACCATTGATGCACAACACTATCGCCAACAAATGATTAATTTAAATCACGCATTGATCGAAAGACGACCGGAATGGGCCAGAAGACATGGCAAAGTGATTTTGTTACACGACAATGCGCCGTCTCACACAGCAAAACTAGTGAAAGACACCTTGAAATCGCTTGGATGGGACATCTTTCCGCACCCGCCGTACTCTCCCTACCTGGCGCCATCTGACTATCACCTCTTCGCATCAATGGGGAACGCGCTTGCAGAGCAGCACTTCAGCAATTTCGAGGAAATTGAAAAATGGTTCGACGAATGGGTTGCCTCAAAAGACAAGTTTCTGGCATGGTATTCATAATTTACCTGAAAGATGGGCGAAGTGTGTAGAAGCCAATGGCTAATATTTTGAATAAATAAAAAATGAATTTCCCTTGAAAATTACGTGTTTTCTTTACCACAAAAACCGGTAAAAACTTATGCATACACCTGGTATATGCATCTACCCTTCTAACTCCCTGCCCCATTTCTTCAACTTTATATATTTTTTACGAGTACATTGGCAAAAATTTTATAAAATAATGATTCCCACCCCTTTCATGTTCTTCCCCTGTTACGTGGCGACCCTAGCTCCGTGGTTATCGTGCCAGCATATGATATTAAGAGTCCCGAGTTCCAATCCTGAGAGGTCAGTGTACTTATTTATTAATTTGTTTAAGCATATTTGGCTGGACCACATACGTAGGTAGTAGTTGTTGTAGAAATGCAATAACACCTGTGGCAGCATTAAAGCGTTGTCTAAAAAATGCCGTGAAGTACAATGTAGGTTTCGACATTTAGACTACATTGATGAATGTTATAACATCCTCTTCAATATCCGTCTAAAAGTGTAATAATATCCCTATTCAGGTGGGGAGGTAAAAAAAATAACAATAAAAAGAACTAAGAAATAATGTTATTTTTCGACCCTTCGGACACTGTGACTATGTCGAAATTACCTTCTAACTCCCTGCCCAACGACTTATACGTTACATAATTATTTATAGTAATTAATTATGCACAAAATTCCTTCATTATCGTGGCCAAAAACCTGGAAACATTCCCACTCCACCTGTTTCACATCCCTCCCCCAGTAAAATTAAAAGTAACGTAAAAATACTTTAATTTTCAGATTTCTCGATCTCAAAAACCCTAAAAACGACCTATAACACCATATATAAGAAGCAATCCTTTTTACTCCCTACTTAACCTCTTTAAACCTTTACATATTTTACTATAAATATTATCCTTAAAATTTGTCCAAAAAAAAACCTGTAATTATTTCAAAATGTTTTTAAATCATACAATATTAAACGACATCCTCCCCTTTTAACCTTTTCCTAGGTTAAAATTAGAGACAATGAAAAAACAACTTAATTTTTGGATTTCGCGACTTTAAAACCCCTAAAAAGGACATATAATACGATATATACGAATCAACCCCTCTAATCTGCCCCCTAATAAGTTTTACTATAAATATTTAGACATAAAATTTATTTATTATTTTATCAAAAAACAGGAAAAGTTACTCCCACCCTTCTACCTCCTTAGCCCGAAGCGATATCGCTCAAAAACTATAGGCTTTATCCCGTCATTAGATAATATCTATGCACCAAGTTTGAAATTGATACCTCATTTTGTTTGAGAACGAGAGACCAAGCGACCGACGGAGATGTTTTTCGTGATCTAGGTATGCTAAAACGTAAGAAAAGCAAAAATCTCGGAGTGTAATTTTTTCACAAATACAATACTTTTCTGTAGTAAGGAAAGTAAATAAAGGTAGATTCTTGTATTCTATTGCATTTTTCGTAGTTGCTGGATGGATTATAACTAATACATTTGTGTCTTTGTAAGAACACTTTTGTTCTAAAAATCTTTGGTTAACTTGAGGAAAAAAATTACCTTTAAAATATAATAACATTCAAGTCCCTGTCTCTTTTATTTTCTCAACTGAGCTCATTATTTAGAGTTGCTGAGGTGTAACACATGTTATATTTACTTAGCGACAGATATGGCAACAAATACCTATGAAATATTTAAATTTGCTTCGAGTTCTACTATATGCAGTTTATTAATACCTGTTCAGCTGGCTGAGCACCTCCAACACACCTCCTATCCCTGTCAGTGATAGTCCTGACAAAGTTCATACATCTGATATTTTGTTGTGAATAAACTGGGTCGTCTCTAGGAACGACGATTGGGAAACAATGTTCAGGACTGTTCGCTAAATCTAGCAATTGGCCATCGGTCGAGCAACATTTTGTTGAATGAGGTTCTGTAAAAAGATAAGAATTTAATTAGAGAGCAACTTTAAAAATTCACCTTAAAAATCTTAGAGTAAATAATGCACTAATATTACTCGAATATTTCAGATTTTGTTTTAATATTTTACAGTGAAAGCCACTAGCACTTTACTAACTTCTATTAATTGTGGAAATATCCATGAAAATATGTCTAACAATTACTAGGAAGGAAGATGTCAATGTCTTGTAGATTTCTATAGCGTTTATTTTCGAAAACCACACAGAATGTTATTAATTAGAAATTATAATTCATGATTTTCTATTGGAAAAAAACTTACGTGTTTGAGTATTTCCAACAATCAGACTCATATCATGGGTAATAATCTGTCCGTACTGCATAGCATTAAGATTCCATATAGGATCTTCTAAAGGAATATCTGGGTATACCGTTACTGATACTGCTCTGGCACTAGGTAGAGGGTTGCCGCTTCTAGCTTCCGTTGGAGTGCTGATTCCTATAAGAGAAAGTAGAATATGGGAGCAAACATAACACTGGTTCTAAATTTTTCTTTTGTTCAGGGCTTTAGAAAGAAAATTTTAAAGCAGATATATCTATTGCAACCAAGGCTCCACATTTTACATTAAAATATAATCAATCATGAAAACTGATTGATCGTATCGATTAATAACGAATCGGTCAAAGTGTTGCCAGATTTCTTAAATTTAAAAGATTCCCAGCTATTATGATATGATTTAAAATCTAACAATCAGATTCTCTATCTAATTATATTGTTCTTGGGATTAGATGGATGGATGTTTGTGGGGCTGGGCGCATCAACTACTAGGTTATTTAGCGCCCAAGTTTATAGGTTAGACTTGAAAATTCAATGTTTTGAAATAATTTATAACATCAGTAATGGGATCTGCAAGATTTTTAATGATAGTATGTATGTTTGAGGGAATGTTGTATCTGCTTCTGACGGGTTGAAAGTGACTTGCCTCGAAGAGGTGATCCGCATGTAGAGCATGTAGGTTCATTTTCGTTTTTCAGAAGATGGCTATGGGTAGCACATGTATGGCCAGATGCAATTCTCCTCAAAATGACATTTTCTGTTCTTGTTAAGTTTGGTAAGTATAGTGGGAGAAGAGCGTTTGATTTGAGGGGCCATAGTTTATTGTTGGGGTTTTCAAGATCCCATTGTAGTTGGAAAAGGGAATTGTAAATAGAACTTAAATAGGAATTAAAATCGGAGAAGTGGTTGTTATACTGGATTGGAATGCCTCTCGTGATGGCAAGTTTGGCATAGTGATCTGCTCTATCATTGCCTCGGTTGCCAATGTGGCTGGGCAACCAGCTTTGTGAGTTAGATCGATGCTTCAAGATTGCGGTATAAATCAGATCGAGGATCTGTCTGATGTAATTGTAAGACATCTTGAGATTAGACCATGTCAGTTTGGAGTAACTTTCAGACGTTTTGTCTACGATTGCTCGAGGCATCTTTGAGGATATGATTTAGTTTATAGTGTATGTTTGAATGTTTTTGATTGAAGTGGTTTAAACGGATATAAAGACATACTTTACAACATGTGCAGATAATAAATATGAAATTCATATTTCTATATTAAAATGTTGATTATAGAGGAGAGATTGCTATAAAATGTTCACAATTAAGGGAGATAGTGAAAGTCCTTAAGTTTGTTCATAAAATATATGAGGCGTTGCGGATAGTAAGGGCGAACTCAACATTGGGTCAAATTTTTTTTTTATATAATTCTATTTTATAGTACTTTTCCTACATCACATACCGGTCTAATTGTTGAGTTCGCCCTTGCTTCGCCTTCAAATTTCAGTATCAAATAAATGAAAAATTTCGAACAGGCGATAGCCGGGCGGGTAGTAAGGGCGAACTCAACAATTTCGCGCGGAGCAACCGCCGGTATTGCGTCAATAAATGAGGTTTACTTGAAATTTTACGCTTTCTGCGTGTTAGTTCAAGTTAATTTTGAAGTTAATACGTTTATGTTTTGTTTGGTTTTGTTGCTTCTTTTTTTAAGAAAAGTATGGCGCAACCTGGATCTTCTAGTAGTGAAGTAAGTGTACAACATTTAGATGGTAGTGCTGTGTCGGATTATTCGCGAAAGAGACCTGCTAAGATGAATGATTGGCAAAAAAACGAGTGTAAGTTGAAACGAAATTCAGGAAGTGCTTACATTTCAAGAAATAACAAAAGGCACGTTGTTGCCCGCAAAATTGGACCTCCTTGCAAGTGTGGATGTTTTGAGAAAATAGGCGCTGAACTGGTCACCAATATTTTTGACTCTTTTTGGCAAATCGGAAACTATGATCTACAGAATGCTTACTTATCAAAATTGTTGATCTGCAATGATGTAAAAAGATCTTACGTAAAGGGGCGTCCAAGTCGTACCCTGAGACGCATTCAATATAATGTGACTGTTGATCACGCTAATCGTGAAGTTTGTCGTACTGCGTTTTATAACATTCATGGCATCTCTGAAAAGCGCGTTCGAGTCGTACTTGACAAAACCAGCAGAACTGGAACTGTTACAACGGATCAAAGGGGGAGGTGTGAACCCGCGAAGAAAATAGGAAATGACGATCTTTCTAAAGTAAAAGAACACATCATGTCACTACCTACTGTCACCAGTCATTACAGTCGCGCCAAAAGCCCTCATCGAAAATACTTACCTGTTGGACTTAATATTAAAAAGCTCTATTCTCTTTACAATGAATGGTTTACGGAAAATTACCCTGGTTACAGCCCGGTAAATCAGCACTATTATCGTGATACGTTTAATATGCAGTTCAATATTGGTTTTGAGCCCCCAAAAAGTGACACCTGTAATTATTGCGATAAAGTAGACATAAAAATTAAAAGTAGTCAAATGCACGATTCCGAAAATGTTGCTGAAATCGAGAATCTTAAACAAGAGAAGGAGTTACATCTGACCCGTGCAAAAGCTGCTCAGTCTCTTCTTAAGGGATTAAGGAGTAATGCCGATGACTCTTTTCTGGTCATAGCTTTTGATCTGCAGCAGGCTTTGCCAACCTCAAAGCTGACTACTGGGATTCAGTATTACAAAAGGAAGCTATGGACCTATAACTTTTGTATCCATAATGTAAAAACCGGTTCTTCAACGATGTACCTTTGGGATGAAAGTACAGGAAGGCGTGGATCATATGAGATTGCAAGTTGCTTGTACGATTATTTGTGTAAAGTTGATGTTAATGTTAAAAAAGTTATTATATTCAGTGATAACTATTTTGGACAGAACAAGAATTTAAATCTTGTTTTGGCAAATCTATACTTTATACACAAAGACCAGTTCACTGAAATTAAACACTATTTTATGATACCTGGGCACTCATACCTTCCCTGTGATAGGGATTTTGGGAACATTGAGAGAGAAATACGGAATAGCACTGTGTATACCATGGATCACTATAAGTTAATGATTGAAAGCTGTCGCCGAAAAAACCAGTTTTGCGTTGTCCAACTTAGACAGGACATGATTTTCAATTTCTCTAATTTTCAAAAGAAAATTACTCAAATGCAGATGGCTGGTGCTAAGTTTAAAGATGGAAAGATCTTTGAATTTACAAATAACTTTAAGCAAGGTTTCTACATTCATTCTGCTTACAATTTGGATGTCAAAACGGCAGTCAAACTACAAAAAGGCAAGGTGAAAAACTATGATCCTGATCATTTTCATTTGGCCAGTGAAACACTGACGAGACTTTACAGTGCCCCCATTAAAATACCAGCCCCCAAATTAAAGGACATTCAGGACTTGTTACCGTATGTTCCCCTACCTTGGAGTCGGTACTTTACTAACATTATAGCCTCTCAAGACGCAGCAACGAATAAGAGCAACGAAAATGAAGATGTTATGGACGATGACCAAATAGATTACAACTGAACTTGGCTAATTATTTGTTTCTTTTCTTTAGTTTTTTTTATGTTAGTTTCAATACCATATTTCCACTGTTTCGTATGTTGTATCAAGTAACTATTTTGTAATAACAAAACCTTTAATTAAAACAATAACCTTAAAATTAAATAAAATGTGTTCAAAATTTTTAATACCGGTCTAATTTTTTCCCAGGTATTGCCAATTTTAGGTGATAGTGTAGCATCAGAAACGAACAGTAAAATATGAAAAAAAAAATACACAAATAAATATTTAAAAAACATTTAAAAATTCACGGAATACACTATTCTACTTAAGTAAATAATAAAAAGCTAATAAATTATAAATAAATAATAAAAACCTAATTTTGCCAATATTTTGTTGAGTTCGCCATTTAGATTTTTCTATAAATTCAATTTTTTCGAAACTTCATTTTGTTGAGTTCGCCCTTACTATCCGCAACGCCTCATATATAGAAATATGAAATGTGTAAACAGCAGACATTATTAAATCAGTCAAAAAAGAGTTTAGACTATTATGTATAAATGCATTTATTTTTGTGGAACCTGAATGGTTAATGGAAACATTTTTACACAATAATTCAACGTCAAGACTGATTACAATATTTCCAAGCTCCCATATTATAGTTTCAACTTTTTGTTTTTCCGGTCCATGTTAGCTTAAGAATTTTCACGAGATGGAAATAAAATAAATTTCTTGCAAGATTTAGATTAAGAAAATAAATGTGACTACTTACCATCTCCATATTTGGCAGGCAGCAACCTATTGTATCTAGTCTGTGGAGTTCCCCAAATCGGATTTCTCAAATTATTGCAAGTACCATCGTACGAACGATATCTGGATTTTTGGCAGAAAGCTGGCGCTTGTCCACAACCTAAGGTTGCTGGGTCTTGAGTAGGTTGTAGTTGAGGAAAACCCGAAAAGCTAGAGCTGAACGGGTTGCTTGTGGTAAAGCTTTAACAAAGATATTATTAAAACACCTATATATATTTAAAGTATTTAAATTGATAGTAAATAGTCAGTTATATAGTAGTATATGACCAGTGGGATGTTGTGGTTTCAAATAAGATTTAGGGGTGATCATTTAAAGAAACATTTTTCCTTAAGTGGTAAATTTTTTTCCTTCATAATGTTAATATGTATGATCATTGTTAATAGCTACGTTGCAGTGAAACCAAAACTATGAAGAAATTAAGCATAAAAAATAAAATGCAGAGGTAGCAAACTATGCTGAAAAATTAACTTAACATGTGGTATGAAATGCGACAATTAAAGTAAGAAAAGGGAAGCCAGTAAGGACAGAAATAGATTTATTGTTGATATTTGCTGATCTAATGGTACCACTGGTAACACTAATGGTACCAGATAAAATAATAGTCATATCAAATAAACAGGGAAAACAGCCTAAATGATTCGGACTCTTAAACAGAATGGAAGATGATAAAATACCAAGAAAAAGTACGTTGTTGATTATATTTGAAAAGTGTAAGATATAAGAGATATACGTAAAGAAAAGTAATAAATACAATATCCTAACGATAGGCCTATATAAGTGGAAAAAAAGATGTATACTGTATATATAGTAGAGATGATGACCTTTATACTACCAAGTAAGACTGTGGAGTAGAGGATTAATCCAATATAACTTAGTAGTATTATTAATCCAACTATTTTAAAAGGCATACGGTCATCAATGGGTATCCCATACTTACATGTATAACTGATTTTAGTGATTTTAAAATGGTTGTTAGACTCTCGAGGTCGACGGAAAGTTGGGTCGTCTAAAAATTGGACGTTTGAAAAGTTCCTAATTTTATCAAAGAAATCGGACAGAACAGTCAGTGAGATTGACTGTTCAAACTTGCTTGAACCCATTTACTGACAACGGAACGTGAATCGTTGGGACATCGTGAGACTGTGCTTAAGTCAAAACCAAGTTTCTATGTTGGAAGATTCTCCATATTTACCAGATTTAGACACTGACCCTTCTTCCTCTTCCCCACGACTTTTTACCAAAAAGGAACGTGATATCAAAAATTGATATAAAAAACTTGTTTAGATAGTATGTATGACCTTTGTCTAATTTTCTATTTGAGGTTTGTTTTTTACATATGGTGTAAGTTGTTAGCTATTGTTAAAAAATAAAGAAACCCGTAGTTCTAGAATATGATTAAACTTACATACGACGGTGTACGTTTCTAGTCTACCACAGAAAGAACAAGCAAATCTTAAAAATAAAAATTGTTTGTTGAACTTAATCCCCATTTAGCGTTAAACATATGATGCAATAGTTGTAAAGTAAAACTGTCAAAATTTTTTTTGTCTTGGTTTCCTTTCAAATGTTTTTTCGGTTTTGGGAATAGATAATAGTCCTAAGGAGCTAGATCAGGGGAATATGAGTGATGATCAATCAGTTTTTAAGCCTAATGCGTTAATTTTGTGAACAAATGCATTATCTTAAAATAACAGCACCCTATTAGACACTTTTTCTTGGCGTTTTCCACACTTTTTTAGTAAAGTTTAGTTAATAATAAAGAATAATATTCCCCCGTCACTGTTTCGCTGTGTGCCAAATAAGTTGTAAAAACTACCCTTTCGTGTTCTAAGAAACGGAGGCAAGAACTTTTCCTGCTGATTTCTGTAAGTAAAACTTCTTGGAGTGAGCGAAGCCAGAATGGTTTCACCCACTCGACTCTTCCTGTGTCTCTGGACCATAATAATGGACCCATTTTTCATCTATAGTTTCAATCGATCCAAAAAGATGAATCCTCGTCAAAACGGCCACAAATTTTGATACTGGTGTATAGCTTATACGAGGCTGGTTTGAAAAGTCCGTGCAACGTCCGAGAGATGGTACCACCGGCGCGTATCGAGGTCATGTTTAGTTAGTAGCATCTCTTGAATGAACGCAAACTAAGTTTCAGCCATATTGGTCTATTTCTTTGTGTTTGGCATTCGTGTGAATCAAGGAAGTCGAGTGATTTTCAAGAAATGGACGAAAAAAAATTTCGTGTGATGATTAAACATTACTTTATGAAAGGCAAAACGCCTCAGGAGACTAAAGAGAAGCTTGATAAACATTATGGTGACTCTGCACCTTCGATTAGAACAGTTTATAAGTGGTTTCAAAATTTTCGGACTGGCCATATGGGCACAAGTGACGCTGAACGTTCTGGACGGCCTGGAGGTTACGACCCCAGAAATCATTGATCAAATCCATGATATGGTGATGGATGACAGAAGAGTTAAGGTGCGTGAGATTGCTAGTGCTGTGGGCATCTCGACTGAACGGGTACATAATATTTTGCATAAACATTTGGACATGAGAAAGCTATCCGCAAGATGGGTGCCGCGATCGCTCACGCTTGACCAAAAACGGAATAGTGTGAAGTGTTGCAAGGATGGTTTGCAGCTGTTCCAGAAGAATCCTGAGGACTTTAAGCATCGTTTCGTCACTGTGGATGAAACATGGATACATTACTATACTCCTGAGACCCAACAACAATCTAAACAATGGGTTACCAAGGGGGAATCTGCACCAAAAAAGGCGAAGACCGTTCCTTCGGTCGGAAAGGTTATGGCGACTGCCTTTTGGGATTCGCAAGGGATAATCCTCATCGACTATCTGGAAAAGGGTAAAACTATTACAAGTGAATATTATTCATCGTTATTGGACCGTTTGAAAATCGAGCTGCAAGAAAAAACGCCTGCGATTGGCCCACAAGAAAGTCCTTTTCCATCACGACAACGCACCAGCACACACCTCAGCAGTTGTGGTGGCAAAATTAATGGAAATAGGATTCCAACTCGTTTCACATCCCCCCTATTCTCCAGACTTGGCTCCCTCGGACAACTATTTGTTCCCCAATTTGAAGAAATGGCTGGCGGGACAAAGATTTGGATGGATATTTTGCAGACTTGGACAAATCCTATTATTCGGAAGGGATCAACAAACTAGAACATCGTTGGACGAAGTGTATAAGCCTAAAAGGAGACTATGTCGAAAAATAAAAAAGGTTTACCCCAAACACATAAGTAGTTTTTATTTTGGCACGGACTTTTCAAACCAGCCTCGTACATATGTTTTTCAAAAATCTACTGTAAATAGCACAATAAAATCTGAACTACCAAAACTTGTGTACCTATTTACTTAATATCAAACTACTATCCTTCGCTATCGAATTTCTTTGTGACAATGAGAAATGGTCTAGGATAACTAATTATCAATAGTAGTAAACTTGTATTTATCACATTATCATCATTAAAAATATAATAAGTAGTTGTTTTCGATCACCATGACTATACGACTATAAGCTTAGTTCTATTCAATGCCGGACGTAGGTCTTCCCCCTGAACTTCCATCTTAATCTACTTGTAGCTATTGTCATCCATCCAATACGCACAACACTATGTATATCATCCCGCAATCTTGTTTTGGGGCGTCCTACGCTTCTTTTCTGTTCTCGTGGTAACCATTTTGTAGTTCGCTTGGTTCATCGAAAATCAGTCGTGCATGTCACATGTCCAGCCCATTGCTAATTTTTTTCTGTTGCATGCTGTATAATATCCTTTACTTTCGTTTGTTCACGTATCCACTTGTTTTTTTTTTTCTATTTTTTAGTTTTATTCCGACGATGTATATTTTGTGTGCTCTCTGGGTTCACAACAGTTTTTATGTATAGGGTTTTATTTGATGTCCGAGTTTCAGAGCCATATGTAATCACGGGTAGGATGCACTAATTGCACTAATTATAAACTTTTACCTTTAACGTACGAGGGCTACCTTTTAAGTTTTTACAAAAACAATGAAGGAAAAAAGAAATTGGTACAGATCATTTTATTGTTTAACAAAATATTCGCTTCTAAAATTTATACACTTTTGCATGCGTTCAATCAATTCTCGAAACTTTTTTTCCACTTTGAAGTTGGTACCTCAAAAACATGGTTTGTAAAGGATTCAACAGCTTCTTGAGGTGATGAAAATCGCTCTCCACGCATTTTTTTTTGACATTCGGGAATAAAAAAAGATCATTAGGCGATAAATCAGGTGAATACGGACAATGAAACATTAATTTGATGTTTTTCTCGGTCAAATAATCAATTGTTTGACGTGCTGTGAGAGAGCTGGCACTGTCACGATGAAGAATGATGCGACAAATTATTGTATACCATTCAGTTCTTCGATCCTCTAAAGTTGGTTGCAACATGTCCAGTATAACCAAAGAAATAAGCGATCATTTTCTTGGAAGTGCTTCTCAAAACGAACTAGTTTTGTTGGAGCCTGTTTTCGAGTTTCGGTCAAATTATGCGGAATCCATCGGGAACAGATCTTTTATACAATAAATGTTCATACAAAACGAATGTCTTCGATATGCCTAAGGATGCCACTGTCTCACGGCAAGTCACACGCCGATCCCCTTCAATCATGTTGCTCATAGCAAGGAACGACAACCGATTTTGGTCGAGCTTCACGAAATTCATAGATGACGGAAGCACGACCATGACGAAATTCTGCAAACCAATTGGAAACAGTCTTTTCGGATGGTGTTTCATTACCAAAAGTTGAACGAAGCGATTTGAGGCATTGTTGTTGGGTTATTCTTTTGCTAAAATCGTAAAAAATTATCTAACGAAAACCTTCACACGAAATTTCTATTGGTTCACAAAACTGTTTTTAAACGCTCACTGTAAACAAGCTACTGGGCTAATTTCTGAGCTGCCACTGCTTTAACAATAATACAGGGCAACGATAAACAAACTTTCTTAATAATTTTACCTGATTCCTACGTTTTTTGATGTGCTGAGTCCGAAAATAATAATAAAAAGGTAGTATCACCCACCAACTTTTCACATTTTAATATTCAAAATGAGAAAAGTTTATTTTTTATCATTCGAATGTTATTAGGTTGGCATAAAATCAGAATTTTATAAGGTTGGCAATAAAATCAAATGTTATTAGGTTGGCAGTTCCGATAAATGTCACAGCTGTTTGTTTTCTTCCAGTTAATATAACCTCGCATTGCAGTGTTTAACCCATGTGCTTTAATTCACACTCAAAGTATGGCTAATCGTGGTTGTAAAAACTCTCCCAAAACTTTTTGTTATATATGTGGTGAGTTTGTAGTTAAAAAACCACAAAGAAACATTACTGACTTTCTAAAAAAGTATACTTCGCATATTTTGGTGTAGAAATCGGTAATCAAGAAAAATGTTGGGCTCCTCACAAAGTATGTTATGTTTGTGTCGAGGATCTTAGGAAATGGTATAAGAAAGAAAAGAAAGCTTTTAGATTTACAGTACCCATGGTATGGAGAGACCAAGAAAATCATTCAAATGATTGTTATTTTTGCAGCGTTGATGTTTCTGGATATAACTCCAAAATTAAGAGAGTAACTGTCTATCCTAACTTTACTTCAGATAATCGGCCGGTAGAACATGGACCGGGACTGTCTGCCCCTGAGCCACCTCAGTCTATTGATGACGTTTTACAGTCGAGTCACGAATTTAATGAAAGTCGACCGGATGATGATGAGTTTTAATGTTCTCTAGAAAATTTACAACTATAGTTGTTTACACAGCTGAGTTAAACGATTTAGTGAGAGATTTGGGTTTGACTAAGGAAAAAGCAGAATTTTTTTTTTTTTTATTGGTCTAGCACACGTGCTGCAGGGAAGTCCCTAAAGCGCTCCAGGAGCGGCACGAGTGCGGAAAAAGCGATTCACGTTGTTCTTGAATCGCTGTAAATTGTACTCGGTGGGAAACACAGCGCTGGGCAAATTATTCCAAAGGGATGACGTTCTCCATATAAAAGATTGCTTGAAAAGCATTGTACGCGGAGTAAAAAGCTGAACCTCATACGGATGCGAAGCACCAGCGCGACGTGTATTTCTAACATGCACCGCTTTGGGAGGAATTAAGCGGGCTACATCCTTCGAACACTTTCCGTGAAAATACTTGTAGAACAGACTCAAGTCGCCAACCGTTCTTCGATGTTCCAGCGCATCAAGGCCGCCGGTCAATTCCGGGTCCCCAATCAGACGGACCGCTCTTCTCTGAACAGAATCCAACAAATGCAGTGTATGTTTGGGAGCGGAGCCCCAAACGTGGGAGCACTATTCCATAGTTGGTCGAATTTGGGCTTTGTAAAGAATTAACAGTTGTGGGGTGTAAAGCTTTCTGGTTCTAAATAATATTCCCAACTTTTGAGAAGCTCTCCTTGCTATGCCTGCAACATGTTCATGCCAAGACATATTTGCTCCCAAACTAACGCCCAACAAATTGAGCGACGATGTTAGGGGAATGGAGTGCCCCGACATAACTATGTCGGGTTCAGCAACGTTAACTTTTTTAGAAAAAACTGCCGCTTGGGTTTTTGTAGCGTTAAATTCCACTTGGTTACTGTCACCCCAAGATAGAATTTCTTCCAGGTCTTTGTTAAGTTGAACGACCTCCTGCTGTCTGCGGATATTCGCCTGAGCAGCCGATGTCCGAGCGTTCAAGGTGAATGAAGAGACAAGCGTACTGTCATCTGCAAAGCTATAGATTGGATTCCCGGTCTTTTCCAGCAGATTGTTAATGTAAATGAGAAAGAGAGTAGGAGACAGTATGGAGCCCTGGGGCACACCGGCGTTGATAGTGAGGGTGTTAGAAAGAAATCCGTCGACCGCCACTCGTAAAGAACGCTCTCTGAGGAAACACGAGAGCCACAAACAGAACCTTTCAGACATACCATAAGAGTGTAACTTAGCCAACAGTCCATCGTGCCAAACACGGTCGAATGCCTTGGATATGTCAAGAGCAACCGCTCGAGATTTTCCAAAGTGTTCAATTGCGTTGTTCCAAACATGTGTTACATAAGTCAGAAGATCTCCTGTTGATCTATGTTTACGAAAACCATATTGGTGATCGCTAATAATATTGAATCGTTCAAGATATTTTAGAAGATGCTCATTGATAACCTTTTCCATGACTTTCGATATTATTGAAAGCAGTGCAACTGGTCGGTAGTTATTTGGCAAGGTCTTCTTACCTTTTTTAGGTATCGGCTGAACCGTGGCACATTTCCAGCAGGACGGAAATATTCCCTTTCTGTAGGATAGGTTAAAAAGTCTACAGAAAACTGGTGTTAGTTCCCTTGCAGAGTTTTTGAGAACTATAGCAGGTATTCCGTCAGCGCCAGAAGCCTTCTTGGTGTCTAGCTTCATTAAAATACGCTTTATGATGCGCTGTCTGAAGACAACATCGGGCATCCTTGACTGCAATATGGGAATAGTAGGTGGTGTTTTTCCTTGGAAATCGACAGTAGAATGTGAAGCAAAGAGTTCAGCCAACAAGTTCGCTCTCTCAACAGGAATCTGGAACATCTATTTACCATTATAGAATACGAGTTCAAGAGTTTGCTCAGTTTTTCAAGCAGGAAGATGATTTGGTTTACTGCCATGATATTGGTATTGAGTACAAGAAGGAAGATTGGAGGTTTTTTATAGACTCATCAAAAACTAGTTTAAAAGGTATTCTGTTACACAACGGAAACACTTATGCTTCACTGCCTATTACTCGTTCAGTCCATATGAAGGAAACTTACGAAAAGCTTAACATGATTTTATAGAAAATTAACTATCCAGCTCACGATTGGATGCTATGTGGAGATTTAAAATGTCTCGATGATCTTTGAACAACAAAAGGGATTTACAAAGTTTTCCATGTTTTATATGTGAGTGGGACAGTAGAGCAAGGGATCAACATTGGTCCAAAAAACAATGGCCCGTAAGAAAAACTTTAAGACTTGGCGAGAAAAACATTTTGCATAAAATTTTAGTAGACCCAAAAAAGATTCTTCTACAACCACTACACATCAAGTTAGGCTTAATGAAATAATTTGTGAAAGTCCTTGAAAAAGATGGTGAATGTTTTAAATATTTGTGTAAAAGATTTCCTCATTTATCAGAAGCCAAACTGAAAGAAGGGGTTTTCGTTAGGCCTGATATTCGTAAAATGATGTTCGATTCCAACTTTGAAGCAAGGATGATTACAAAGGAAAAGGAGGCTTGGATATCATTTAAAGAAGTTGTGACTAAGTTTTTGGGCAATTTGAAAGACCTTAACTATGAACTTATCGTAGCTAATATGATAGACAAGTTCAAAAATCTGGGTTTTCTGATGAGCCTTAAAGTCCACTCCTTGCACAACATCTTAACTTTTTTCTTAAAGACTTAGGCGATGTGAGTGAAGAGCAGGGGGAACGGTTCCATCAGGACATAAAGGAGATGGAGAAACGGTACCAGGGACGGTGGAATATCAACATGATGGGTGATTACTATTGGTCAGTTCATAGAGAACAATAAAATGCATCACATCGGAGAAAAAGCTGTACAAGAAACTTCACAGATAAAAGGGAAAGGAAATACAAAAAAATAATCACCTAAAATATTCGCATTGAAGTGAAATATGTTATCGTGAGTAAAAATTGTAGCCTAATCAAATAAAAGTATGGTTTAAGTTTTTTATTTTTTATGTATCAAATTTTCCCTATTTTGAAATTTAATCGATGTCAGATTGTGAGAGAACTGTGGGTGATACAAAAAAACTGATACCAGATACGGTTTCAGCACCCAAAAATACATAACACTTAGATGTATTGGTTTAAAAAGTTTTTACAAATAATTTTTTTATTGGGCCTGTGTAATAAATGTCAAATTTTACAACAATGATAACGTCACATCTCAATAGCGCCATCTAGTGGTCGTTTGTAAACACTTAAAATGTGGCCCATATCTTTGTGAGATGTCCTTATCTTTGAATATATAACTCAATTTTCCGAATTCGCACAATCCTAGCTGATTCTTCTTGAAATTTCACCCTGAGATACTGTCTTCTGTCGTAGTATTTTTTTTTTTCATCACCATGTATTATTAAAATTAAAACTTACCCTTGATATCCACCGTTATACTGAAATCCTGTACCCACTTGTGGTTGCTTATTAAAACCAGGTGCTATTGACGGTATATCGGTTACTACGTTTTGAGGAATCGAGCTGTAATCACTATTATCTATGAAACTACCTCCATAAACTGTATTGCCGTACGACGGATTGATTCTGTTTAAAAAAAGGTTTTGATACGAACTATGTTGAGCGGATGAATCTCCTACGAACAGTGGAATAAGTACACAAAATAATGTGTTCTGCAGGGCCATCTTTAAACGACCTGTAACAAACAAGAAATAATTGTTAGAGAATTAAAAATTAGGATGACTGGTTTGTGTAGCAATATATATGCAAATGTTCTTGGCGAAGTCATAGTTTAGAATAGATATTTCTCTAAACAAAATATCAAGGATTTTTCAAATTATTGTGCCAAACATTAAATGTAAATGAAGAGACAACTATTAACGATGTCAAAAAATATGTTGTTTTTTTTTTATGTTGCGTTATTACAACATTATTCAAATTCACTTTGTTTAACATACATACAGTCTGTCAAGTAGGAACGTAACCGCTAGTATTGAAAAAAATGTGTTTCGAGAAAAATTTTTGCCATTAATATATTCTTTGGTGTTCTAACAACGGTTCAATTATCTTAGTAAGTTGTCCAATCGCCCCCTGCAACAATAATCGCGTGGCATCTTAGAGGCATGTTGTCGACAAGATTTTATTTATTTTATTTATTTATTTATTTTAACGGTCAAGCCAATTACAATAGTAATATAAAAACAAAATTACAATAGTAATATAAAAACAAAATAATGTTAAAACACAATGCACATATACAATTCATAAGGTGAAACAGGAGAAAAAAAAAAACAAGCATTACAACAGTCTCACCTCAGATCCCGATCGCGCTTACAAGCGTTTTAAATTCGCTAACACTACAACTGAAGGGATCAAGGTTGTATGTATTAAATAATCGGCACATTCTCGTGAGAGGACTGTAATAGCCATAATTAGCAATACTCAGCAGTATACTGCCACGAGTCCTATGAACAGTATAAAGCTGGACGCTCTCCAAAAGTGGTGGACAGGAAACAAAGCCATTCAGGAGTTTATATAGGAATAAAACATCTGCAAGATCCCTACGCTTCTCCAAAGTAGCCACACCAAAAGCGTTCATAATCACCCCATAGTCAATATGAAAACTTGCATCCTTATAAATATTTATTCCAGCTTTAAAAGCTAAAGTTCGAGAAATCTACGCTGCACTTACTCAATCTCAGCAATATGGCACTGATAAGATGGTGACCATACTACCGAAGCATACTCCAAACCAGAGCGGACCATTGAAAAATACAACACTCTAAATGTGCTAGCCGCCAATTGCTTACTACATCTGGTAACAAAACCAAGATTTCTGAGACCCAGTCTCAGAATATTATTAATATGGCCACGAAAATTAAGTTGACTGTCCAAAAGCACACCCAAATCACGAATCTCCGACTCAAGCAGGGCGCCGTTCAAACTATACCAATGACGCTCAACATTCCGCTTCCTACTAAAGGAAATGCAAAAACACTTTTTAACATTTAGACTTAAGCCATTTCTTTCTGACCAGTGATAGAGTCGATTCAGATCTTCCTGCAGACGCGTAACATCGTTTACACTTTCTATTCCTCTGTACAATTTGAGGTCATCCTCAAATAAAAGATATTCAGAATGGTTGAACATCTCACCAATATCATTAATGAACAAATTAAAAAGGAGGGGACCACAGTGTGAACCCTGCGGGACACCTGAACATACCGATATGTTTCTTGAAATATGATTTAATATACGTATACACAGGCTACGTTCAGTCAAAAAACTCTTGATCCACCTAGTCACGCTCGTGCCGAATCCCAGGGCTTGAAGCTTTCCCACCAAAAGCTCATGATTAACCCTGTCAAACGCCTTCGAGAAATCAGTGTATACAGCATCAACCTGCATACCTCTCTCAAACGCGCCCAACAGATACTGCTCGTAACTTAGTAAGTTTGTGACTGTGAATCTTCCCCGAGAAAAGCCGTGCTGCTCGTATCTTACAAAGTTCCTACAAATCCATGAAAGTTGATCCGCGACAAGCTTATCAAAGAGCTTCGGTATAGCCGACTGAATACAAATACCCCTGTAATTGGTTACATCCTCACGATTTCCCGATTTATAAATGGGTGTCAAAAAGCTAGTCTTCCAATATTGCGGAAAAACGCAGGAGTCCAATGACAAACAGAAGATATAGTGTAGTGGTCTGCTCAGGGAAAACACACATTGTCTCAGGAATGCTGATGGAATCCCATCTGGGCCATGAGAATAACTCGTCTTAAGCTGATTAATGCCTTCAAATACTTCGGCCAATGAGACCCTCACAACATTCACGTCCATTACATTCTCAATATTACAGGCTGAAAAGTCACAGTTCTCTCTCACATAACCAGCCAAAAAATGACGCGCGAAACAAATCCACGATGCCATTGCCATCATTAGCAAGTGAATCCATCAAAAACATGCTATGTGGATAAAAAGTACACCTTCTGGAATTGTTAACGTGTCTCCAAAAAACGCAGGGTTGACTCTTAAGTCATTGTCAACTCTAGACAAATATTCTTTATAGCAAGCTGATTGAAGACGTTTACATCTATCACGCAATAAAGAAAACTCTTGGTATGAGGTGAATAAACCGTTTTGTTTATACTTTTTGTGCGCAATTTTCTTTTGCATAACCAGTGTTTGTAAGTCTGCAGAGAACCACGTTGGAAAATTTGTTGTTTTAAAGCGTTTAACCGGTACGAAGATGGCAATGACATCATATAAAATATTGTAAAAATTCTCGACACAAACATTTATATCAGTTTCATTGCATTTTCTGCATGCTCTTGAAAAATTCTTCGAATTTCGCAAGACAACTGAATTAAAGTCTTCAGAGTTTTTTCTCTTAGCTTTCTCTTTATAAGAGACCAAACGTTTTCAATAGGATTGGCGTCCAGCGATTGTGAGGGCCACTCCACTATGTTATCGTAGGCCCAAGCGAGGCGCTTCGCGACGTAATTTCGTCCAGTAAAGGTTTCTCCAACGTGCTTCGGAATTTGAAATCACGAGCACGAAGATGTTGCGATGGCCTCACGGGACACATTCAAAACCGATTTTCTTAATTTTGTTACTTCTTGAGGCACCGTCAATTTCGGGTCTCGTGAAAACAAAGACACGATTCGTTTCTCGACTTTCGGAGTGACTTTTCCTACCAAGCTACGTTTTGGTAAGTCGTCAACATTTTTTTGTCCCGTTAAAATGATTTACCCACTTCTTCACAAACGACACCGACTTTTTAATATCAAAGAAAGAGTGTTTTTTTAACCGAAGTTTCGAGCAAAAACAAGTGACTAATTTTGGATTTTACGTGATTTCGACGAAAGTTTGGAATCGACTGATACTTTTACTAAAATGCGTCGTAAAAAGCCTGTACCGATTTTTGAATAGCTAGAATTGCAGAATCAATCAAAAATGAATTCTCGCGGATACGTTCTTACTTGACAGATTATGTTAGTAGTAGTAGTAGTAGTAGTAGTAAAAAGAGTGGGTGGTACCTTGAGTCCCTAATGTCACCTAGAACTAAGAGTTCTTCTGTGACTCCCCACTGTCGAATCAGGGTCGCAGTCCTAGTCCGGCATTTTCTGCCAACAGACATAGTCTACTCACCCTGACCTCTTTTAGATCTTTGTGTTCACAGAATAGTTGACCCCAGTATCTGTATCTTTTAAACATTAGTGCAGGACATTCGCATAAAATGTGAATACTGTCCTCGCTGTCTCCCTCACACAGCCGACATGTATTCCGCTCAGCCAGTTTGAGGTTATATAAATGGGTTTGTAGTGCCACATGTCCCGTAAGGAGTTCTATACTCAGGCGTAGCCTTTGTTTTGACATCGATAAGAGTTTGTTCTGCCTGTCGTAGTTTGTTTCATAAGGATTTTGGCTTGACGATACCCCGCTCCTGCAGTCTAGGAGAGTTGGTGTTCTTTGTCCAACCATTCCCTGATCTTGTTTTTACTGAAAGCGAATGGAATTCCTACGATATGTTCAGGTGGGTCCTCTAAGATGCCTCTTTTGGCGAGTTCGTCCGCTATTTCATTTCCAGATATGCCTTGTGGCCTGGTACCCACATTAGGGTAACCTCGTTGTTACCCCCTAACGTGTTTAGTTCTTGCACGCATTCCCTTATCAGCAAGCTGTCCGTGGTGGATTAAAATTTTCCTATTATTGATCCCTTTCAAGATTTGTATTTTCGCACATCTGAGAATGGCTAACACCTCAGCTTGGAAAACCGTAGCCAAATTGGCCCATGGGTATACTTTCCCTGTGGTTTAATTTATGGCAAAAGATTCCCGCCCCAAAGCGGCCATTAGCGCCCGAACCGTCAGTATACCAAATGTCGGTATTTGGCCTGTTTAGGAGCTTTTGCGTGTCCTTCCTCTCAGGGATATGGATAGATTATGTTGCATGCTCTCACTTTTTATATAGATCAGACTGTATGTAGGACAATATCGATATAAGCCATCACTAACAGTGTTTGGTTGAAGTGCTCAATAACTGATAGTTTGTTTCTGTAAATACACGTACATACTTACATATTCCCGTAAAGCGTAATGATATGATATCATAAGACTTAAAGGTAAACTACGCGGTCCATTTCTTGAAATAATCGAATAATTAAATTCTGTTTTTAATAATTGAATAATGCTTGATGTGCTACGCTGTATTGTTGACACCAAATCTGATCTCATAAGAGTTTAAAGGTAAACTACCCGGACCATTTCTTCAAATAATCGAATAATTAAATCTGTTTTTAATAATTGAATAATGTATGATGTGTTACGACGAACTGTTGAAACTAAATCTGATAAAGATCAAAATTCTGCAAAATTGGAATCAAATATGCACTAGTAATAGTTATGCAATGTATTTCATTAACCGTAACTTGCTTCTTTACCTCATTTCGAAAAGAGTAAGAACCGATCACACCATGATTATGCAATCTACGTTCAACTTAACAAAGACTTGGAAGAAATTCTATCTTGAGGTGACAGTAACCAAGTCGAATTTCACTCTACAAAAACCCAGGTTGAAGTTTTTTTAAAAAGTTAACGTTGCGGAACCCGACATATGAAACAATAGGAGCGTGCATCGAGTACACATATCTGGGAAGAAAAAACGAAAGAGGCCATACAGAGAAGGAAATGGAAAGATAATTATAAAAAGAAAAAGGTTGATAGGGTGCCTAAACTCTATCCTATGGTCAAAAAGTATTTCGCGAGAACCCAAACATCTCCTGTATGAGTGAATATTTAAAAGTATATTACTTTATGGATGCGAAACTTGTCAACTAACAACATGGGCTATTAGTGCAGTATGCCGTAAAAGAATAGAGGCTTTTGAAACTACATGCTACAGGCGGATGTTCAGAATTTCCTGGACAGCTCATAGGACAAATGCGTCTGTTCTTGGCAATCTTAACATCCAAAATAGTGACTAGCTGTTATCATCGATTCAGAGAAAAATATCATCATATTTTAATCATATAATAGGGAGGATGGCATGGAAAAGTTGCTGATCCAGGGGAAAGTCGTTGGTAGCAGAAAAAGAGGTAGATCTCTCAACAGATACATCGATCAGATCATGTATACAATGCACTTGGAGTTACCGGAAATGATGAGAAGTGTGGGAGATAGAGAGACCTGGAGGGCTGTTGTAAATTCTGTATAACAATTCAATAGATGTCACGACGCGAGAAGCCGAGCAACGATGCTATAGAGAGATAACATGTAACCGTTTAATAATTACAGACGATGACGATTGGAGGTAGGCTTTTAAAGAACCGAAACGCTCTCTATATTTCTTTAGTTTTACTGTTTTTTAGTGTTACGGAACTGTCAGTAATACCTGATTTTGTCCGAAAATATTTGACATAGAAAGTTGAAATTTTTCACAAATTGACGGTCAAATCAGAGCCGTATAGTTTGGAGAGTTAAACTTTGACACAAGGGGTTGGTTAGTTGTGAGTGAAATCGGAAGTGAAAAAAAAAAAAAATTGGTGTAAGGTCATCGAGTGGGGTTTCAAATGAAAGCTTATGAAAACACGAGTTCAAAAATATATGTGATGTTGATACTCGTGCAAGTTTTTCTTCATATTATTTTTAAAAAATTGCAAAAAGTCGCCGTCCCACCATATTTGTAAGAATACCAATCAAAAAATTAAAAAAAAAAACCCTTTAATAGTCTCAGTAAGATGTAGATAGAGGGAAAATGATCATCCTTTAATAATGTATCCAATATACAAAACTATATTTTGCTTGACAATATGGTGGAGATTTTTTCATGGAAAGCTGTGAATTAAAGCGGAACTAACAGTTGTGAAATATTAATCGTTTCGTATTTGGTACAGTCAGTAATATAGTCATATACTTCTCAGTACATTACTGCTTTAAGCGTTTGGTCACCCACAGATAAAATAAAGAGTAACTCCAAAAATTGCCCGTTCTTGAATTCTGATACAAATTGTATGTTAAATGATTGTTAAAGATGATGACATTCTCAAGACGAAGTTTCAAGTTGAATATACATTCGTTTCTTGAGATAAAAGAGATGGAAGTTACCATTTTTGCCTTCAAACCTATTTGGATGTGTTACATAAATAGTGTTATAATAAGCGATTTAGACATACCTTATGTGTATAACATTTACATTTTCACACATACACACCTAGCGATGCCGAAAAGCGAGCCGTATTTTCTAGGGGTGAAAAATCTAGCGAAACCGGATATGAAAGGGGCGCAAGATCGAATGGCAAAAATACTTCTTGTTTGTTCTGCACGTTCGTACTTAGGGGTTTTTGGAAGTGCTGATATCTAGTGGGGTCAAAGTCTATCTGTAGAACTTTATTTGAACGCGCATATTTGTTAATATCACCCTCGTATTATAACTTTAATTCCTCATACGTCAAAAACCAAAAATATACTCAACTCAAAACTTTGTCATAAGTAAGTCCTCATCATTAACAAACTTTTAGCATACAATTTGTATCAGAATTCGAGGATGCCAAAACGGGCGATTTTTGACCTGTTTTTGGGGCCACTCTTTCATGATGACTGGTGACCAACGGATACGGACCGAGACAAAATAATTTTATTTCATATGTTTATAATTAAACAAGTATTTAGGTAGTAATTATTTATTTTAAACTTTTCCTATAAATATGTCCTGCCCAAGAAGTCAAAGGACTTGCACAAAACAAAAGACGACCGCACATACAATATATATATATATATATCTCAAAAAAAACCAAGATAATAGACACTACTACATAGAAATACGAAGTGAAGTAAATGCAAAGATTAAGAAAAAAAAGCAGAGATAATGGACAAATTTACACAAAAGGAATGGGAAAGCGATTTATACACAGGACAAAAAAACAGGTATGGAAAATATTACGAAAAAGAAAAGCCAATATTAATGAATACTTGGCAATCACAAATATTGAATCAAACCATTAGCAACAACACTTTAAACAACTATACGAAAACCAGTCCGATGAAGAAGGAGAAATCATAAACAACAGACAACAAACAGACAAAAACTACAAAATAGGAAGAGAAGTATAAATGGCAATTAAGAAACTTAAAAATGGAAAAGCACCAGGAGAAGATGGGATACCAAACGAACTAATTAAATATGTCGGAGAAAGCTACATATTGGAAATGACAACACTCTTTAATAAGATATTATAGGAAGTAGAAATACCGAAAGAAATGGACAAAAAGCATCACGAAACCGATATTTAAAAAAGGCAGCAAAAAAAACCCGAGTAAATATAGAGGAATAATACTGCTAGCAAGTATTATTGAAAGTGTTCACAAGCATTCTGAAAAGTGAAATAGAAAACAATATACCACAAATCATCGAAAAACTCAATCACGGTAACACAACAAAAGTAAGAAGTAATAACGAATTTACAAAGGAAATAAATATAAAAGTAGGACTAAGACAGGGAGATGGCTTAAGCCCGTTACTATTCTGCATAATAATGGACAAAATTATTGAGGAAGTAAAATTAGTCAACGACGGATACGAACTAGGGCATAAACAAATAAAGATACTGGGATATGCGGATGATGATATTGTTCTGATATCACCATCGGAACACGGCCTACAAAGACTGCTCTATAAATTGAAACAAGTAGCAGAAAGATATAACATGGAAGTCAATACCGACAAAATTAGATGCAACACAATAGCTAAAGAACCAGTAAGGGGTGAATTAGAAATAAATGGGAAATTAATAGAGCAAGTAATGAAATTCCCATAACATTGAGTTACGGAGATATAACAGACGAAGTGAGACAACAAACAAATAAAGCGGCAGCAATATCAGGGGCCCTCAGAGATGTAGTTTGGAAAAACAAAGATCTAAGTGTAGAAACAAAGACAAGAATATATAGAACTTGCGTTAGACACATACTGGCTTACAGCATAGAAACACGGGCACACACAAGCAAAACCAAACAGCTATTAAGAACAAATGAAATGAAAATACTGAGAGCAATAACAGGAAGAAGTTTATTAAGACAGAGTGAGTAACAACCCCATAAGAGAACAATCCATTGTAGAAGATATAGTCAGATGGAGAAGAACGAGAAGAAGAGAGTGAACATGTACAAAGGATGGAAGATACGAGAATGAAAAAAAATATATCTGAACAAAAAACCACATGAACCAAGACCAAAAGGATGACCACCAAAGAGATGGTGAGACAGCTGGACATCCGAATCATAAGAGGCTTAATAATGATGTAAAACAGGTCTATGACCTACCCAGAAGAGGAAGAAAAAGAAAGAAGAAGTCTTGCTTTTTATAGAGTCTTGGTAATTCTTATATTGAAGATGAATGTGTGCCTGAATTTCATAGAATACTTCAGCAATCACGATACAGAATTGTGCAAGTCCGAGCACGGTTTTTTAATTATTTATTTCACATTTTGTCGCCTTATTTGGTACCTTTGGTGGTGACAAACGTAAATATTGAAAAGTACAAAATAGACTTAATTCTTTAAAAATTATAAATTAATATAACAGTTTCTTAGTGCAAATTGAGTAGAATATCGTTTAAACCATATTAGATCAGGAATTACCTTTACGCAAAAATCTTTGTTGGTAAGTTGCGCCAAAGAAATTAAAATTGTAATACCTTACATACATACGAGTAGTAGCTTGACCTTCTTGAACCTGCTTTAAAATATTTATTTGCCCAACTTAACCTAGTTATTGTTTTTTTTTCCTTTAATATAAGTGGAATAATTTATGTAATTATTCTTAATAACTGCACAGGTTATTAAGTATTTTGAAATCTTAATCACTTTATATAACATATTGCACCTAAAATTTCCAAGTTTTTAACATAACTTCCAATTTTCTCCCAAATTATTTTCGTACTCTCGGAATACTACAAAGATCTTTCTGAATGATGTACACATTGGTCTAAGAATTAGCACTATATTTTATACAGGGTGTTCCTTTTAAAGTGATATATTAAATAGCTGAAAAATAAAAAGTACTGCATAGGGAAGCTTTGACAGTAGCATTACTATGGCCTGTTCCCTTACATTCACTTATGTTGTTATTGTATAAATAACAGTTAAAAATTAGCATTAGGTATACGTATACCTAATTTGGTTAGTATCGTCGGTACAAGTATTTGCAAGTTGGTAAGCAAAGACGCGATTCACGCAATCAAGCATGTTTCGACAAAAAAGCTTGTAATGACTTGTTTACAGCGTAAGTGTACCGGCATCGCAAACAAGCAAAGGCATACAAGTACGAAATCAAATCTATAAAAGGCAGGGATAGCTCTAGGAATATTTTAATATTCTTCTGTGCTTCGCCAATAATCCATATTCGTGAGTGAAAGTGATAGAAGTCATCATAGCCATTTTAAGTATCTATAAATTTGTTGAAAAGTTAATTAACCTTATTATTATTATCACAAAAAGTTCTTCTTTCTCACATTTGGTTAATGTGGTTCCATGTTTGGCTAAAGGGCCCAAGTCCAGTCAGCACAAACGTTATTACCATTGTGTATCAAGGAATGACCTGACAATGTCACTAAGTGTGGTGTGAAAGTTATTAGTGTAAGGCCTGTGGCTGATATGCTGAGGGTGAAAATGATGACTTTTTCTTGTTTCCATAGCCTTTTTATTTCTCTTGCAAGGTCTGTGCATTTGGAGATTTTTTCTGTGTATTTCGTTTGAATGTTTGTGTCGTTGGGGACAGCTATGTCAATTAGATAGGTGACTTTTCTTTTTTGCACTGAAAAGTAATATCGGGTCTATTGGCGGAGACTGTTTTGTCTGTATGGATACTGATGTCCCAGTAGAGCTTGTAATCTTTATTTTCAAGTATGGATGTTGGTGTGTATTTGTAATAGGGATCTGTATTTTCTATGAGTTTGTATGTTGTAGCTAGTGCATGGTGAACTACTTTTGCAGCTGAGTCATGTCTGGCTGTGTATTTCGTTCCGGCTAAAATTTTACATTCGCTGGTTATGTGTTCGATCGTTTCTTCCTGCTGGTGGCATTTCCTGCATCAGTCTTCTGTAAGAGTTGGGTCTTTGATGATATGCTTTTGGTAGTTTCTGGTTAATATGACTTCATCCTGGATGGCAAGTAAGAAGCCTTCTGTTTCAGGGATTAGCTGCCCATCCTGTAACCAGGGGTATGATTGTTTTTTATTTACGTGGCCTTATTCTGTGTGGTATCTGTGATTTCCGTAGAGTGTTTTTCTGACCACCTTTTCATCTTTTCCTGTTGTAACTGCATTTTGCATTTACCTATACCAAATTACATATTGATATCTAAGGTGAATATTTCTGTGATTTTGAGGAGTTCTTTCAGCAATGTTTTTGTGGCAGCGTAGACTTTTATGTCATCCATATATAGGAGGTGGTTTATTTTGTATTGATTCACTTTTTGGTGTTTGATGTTGAAGCCATGCTCTGTTCTGTTTAGTGTATTTGAGAGTGAATTGAGATAGAGGCAAAACCATAAAACGCTGAGCGAGTCTCCCTGAATGTACAGCTCTTATGTTTGGATGCGTTCGGTTTGTGTTTCTAGGCGTATTTTGGGTTTCCATGTTTTTATAATTTGCGGTAGAAATTGCCTGAGGTTTTGGTTGATTTTGTAGATTTCTAGGGCTCTGATTAACCAGCTGTGAGGTATGGAGTCGAAAGCTATTTTATAGTCTATATAACTGATGTGAAGTTTTCTATGTTCCTTTCTGGTTTCTCCATAATCACGCTATCTATGATCAGCTGCCCTTTGCATCCTCGGCTATTTTTCCCACCCCTTCTGCTCTTCTGTGAGAATATTGTTGTCTATTAGGTGTCCTATTTTCTTGGAAATTGTGGTTGTGATGATCTTGTATAGGGTTGGAAGATAGGTGATAGGCCGGTAGTTTGGCGGGTTTGTATTTTGTGTGTTATTATATATTTTACTATTATTATTTATGGAAAATTTTGTATTTCAAACTGTCTGAATTTAAGAAGAAATGCCGACAGTACAGTATTGAGTTTTCGAAATATGAATTTACGTATTCTCTTACAAACCAATCATTACCTGTGTATTTAATTGCCAAAAAAAAGTTTTTCCAAATGAAGCCTTCTAGGCTACAAGAGCATTTGAATAATATGCATGTTGATAAAAAGGACAAAGATTTATCTTATTTTTAATGGAAAGGAAATATTTAAAACAGCCAACTATATCAAACCTTTTTGCGACGCCTTCTAAACAAGAAAATGGTGGATTACGAGCCTCATATAATATTTTATTATTAATCGTAAAAGCGAGAAATCCATACACAATTGGCGAAGTATTAATCTTACCGGCAGTCAAAGAGGTAATAAAAACTATTCTTCATCATAAGATATCGTCAGATATCATTAGAAAAATTCCTCTGAGTAATAATTCGGTGAAAAGAAGAATAGATGAAATGGCCCAGGACGTTGAAATATCATTATGCGATTACTTAAAGACTTGCAAATTTTCTATTCAACTCTACCAAATAACGAAGCACTACTTTTATCATACGTGCAATTCATAAAAGAAGAAAAAATTTGTCAAGAGTTATTATTTGCTAAAAATTTAGAAATCGATACAAAGAGAGAATCGATATTTAATACCATAAACAAGTTTTTTCAAGAGAAAGAAATTCCTATTCGTAATATTTTGTTAGCTGCTACTGATGATGCTCCAGCAATGACGGCGTCATAAAGGTTACATAGCGCCTTTGAAATAAGTAGTACCAAACGTATAGTACATCCCAAGATATAAGATCTTGCGTTTTTGCTTTTTCAATGGGGCAATCAACGACCCTACTATGGTTTTGTGCATAGCTGTCAGGTATTAAGATAAACGTATTTTTATTGTGTTGTACCGCCGTCACTTGCACCTGCAGTCATATTGGATCTATTTTTACCTATATATTTACTACCTGGCAACCAGGTTTGGAGCCCTTTACGTATTTGATAATATAGGCCTAATGACCACAGGTCCCCATTAAGATTCGAAAGATACTTTTCGTTATTTTTATTTTTAGTTTTACTTACAACTTACAACGTAACGGTTCTATTTTAATTATGTGGGGTCTGTGGGAAAATTGCAATAGTTGCTATAGCAAGAGAAAACATTTATGACTTGACGCAAAACAAATAGTGAAAAATGTTTACGATAGTTTGGTAAAAAGAACTTTGAATAAACAAAGTGCTTTGCAAGAAACCAGTGAACTAACAAAAACCCCAATTTCTACGATTAAGGATATTGTAGGAAAACCATCACTCAGGAACAGGAAAAAATATTCTCAAATATGTATGTGAAAAAGAGCAGTTGGTGCCGACACTAGACAAAATAAAATTAAGCCTGGTGCAGGACTGGACCAATATACATTGTGGCCGATCAACCCTTTACAGAATTCTCTTAAGAATGGGATTCACGTTCCGAAAAATCAACAAAAGGCAAGTAGTGATGGAGTTACAAAGATTACGAATCTTGTGACATACTTATCTTACAAGAAATTAAAAAGTGTCGATCAGAGAATTTACCTTGACGAAACATGTTTCGATACCCATGACACTGTGCAAAAAGGGTGGGTTGACAGCAGTACAAAATGTCAGAATAACGCACCTTCAAACAAAGGTAAATGAATAACCATTTTGCATGCTGGATCTGAAAAGGACTGTATTTCAAATTGTCTACTATTATCTGCAAAAAAAATAAAAGATTCTAGTTTGGACTATCACGAAGACACTACCGCAGAACTTTTTGAAAATTGGTTTCAAAATTCCCTCTTGCCAAATGTTCCCGAACAGAGTGTTATAGTTATGGACAATGCAAGTTGCCATAGTCGCTTACTAAATAAGGTTCCTAATGCAGCCAACACCAAATCGGAAATACAGGAATATATGTTAGAATATGACATTTATTTTGACTTTAGTTATAAAAAAAGTAATATTTTGGAAGTTTTGAAAGACTATAAATTGAAAAAGAAATATGCTTGTGATAGTATGGCTGAGAAAATGGGACACACTGTTTAGCGGTACCCTCCGTATTATTGTGTGTTTAATCCAATTGAACATATTTGGCATCAAGTTAAATCAAAAATAAGGGCACAAAATGTTTCTCTTACTTTAAGCGTGTCAGTGGTTGAATTAGTAAAAAAAGTTATAAATGATATACCTTGTGAAAGCTGGAAGAATTCCATTCAGCACGTTGTTAAAGTTGAAGATTCATATATTTACATAAATAATATGAAACCACTGATAGTTACCTCAGCTGATGACAGTGATAGTGAGACCGAATTAGGCTTAAGTTAAAATATGTTTTTATTTATACAATATGTCCGCTCTTGTAAACCCCATTCATTCAAACGGTATATTTGTACTTCTTATCCATTTGTTTTTACATGCATCTATAAATAAATATCTCCAAAAACACTTAAAATTTTATTTATTTGCATTAATGAATAAAATTCTTAAATCCATCTCTGCAACCTATCATAAACAAAAGGTCAGAATTTTTATATTGCCCACTTAAAATGGCAAAAATCAGGATCTTATATTTTGAGAGAGGCTATACTCGCTGTACATTGTGTTATTCATCGTCAGCATTTGGTTGCAAAAAATCCGAATGAACGCCTGCATACGTTGATTCATTACGTTATTAGAGCAGTCAATAAGAATAAAAGCAATTCATTGCATGACAGATTATTTGGTCAACTTTGTAGCGAAAATAATGAAGATTACAATCACTTGATGCTGCACAGAAGTTCGTTGGCTATTAAAAGGTATTTGTCTGAATCGTTTTTTCAATCTATTTGACTTAGTACTGGACTTCCTTGAAAATAGAGACGAAAAAATGCGTGAAAACCTGATTACATCCCAAAATGACATCGCTTATTTGAAAAACCTGTTTAAAATATTTACTGAAGTAAATTTACAAGGTGAATTTAATTAAAATCAAAAAAATAAAATTATATAAAAACACCACTATGTTTTAATTTCCAATATATTTAAACTCACTTGACAATTGTTTCACCATACAATGGCTTCTTCAGAAGTGAAAAAGAAAGAAAAATATTTGGTAGTAATCCTGGTTAAATAGTGCTTAAAACTATCCTTAATTACCTAAGATTATGCTAATTATTTTATTATATTATTTACAGACAGAAATATTTTAAGAATGCAAATCTGTGGTACTATTTCCGAGAACTAATAAAGATTAAGTAAGGGTGAATGATTTAAGTCTACCTGTTCGTTTAATAATTGATTGGAGTTTTTCCGTTTGTTAATTTCAAGACATTCAAGCAAATTTAATTTTTTAGATTTATTTTCTACATGTAGGATTTTTAACGTATCATCAAAATTATGGGATTCATTTATTATATGAGTTGCGTAATGTGAAATTGTTCTTATTTTTTAAATACCTATGTTTGTGCTCTTTAATGCGAGTTTTAAAAGATCTACCAGTTTGTCCTACGTAGGTTTTAGTACAAGATCCACAGTTTAATAAGTAAACTCCTGATTTTAAGGAATTCTTAGATTTGGTTTTGTTATTCAAAATTATACTCCCTAAGGAATTACTGGTTTTGAATGCTATTTTATTGTTCTTTTTTATTAAATGTTTGGAAATTGTTCTAGTCATTTTCCCTGTGTATGTGAGTGTACTAAATTTTCCTTTTTTGTGATTAATTGTGGGATAAATTAGAGAGATTGCTTGTTTAAAGGATTTTTTATTCAAGATATTATCTATAACGTTGGGGTCATATCCATTATTAATTGCTATTTGTTTGATTATGTTGAATTCTTTGTTAAAATTAGTTTTAGTCATAGGGATATGTAAAAATCTATGTATGAAAGAGTTAAAAGCTGCCATTTTGTGAGGATACGGGTGGGATGAGCTATTGTGTATGAGTATGTCAGTATGTGAAGGTTTGTGAAAAATCGAGAAATCGTGTTTATTGTTCACTTTTGATATAGATATGTCTCCGAAATTTATAGAGTTATTGGCTTCTAATGACAAAAAAGGAAAATTTAGTACACTCACATACACAGGGAAAATAACTAGAACAATTTCCAAACATTTAATAAAAAAAGAACAATAAAATAGCATTCAAAACCAGTAATTCCTTAGGGAGTATAATTTTGAATAACAAAACCAAATCTAAGAATTCCTTAAAATCAGGAGTTTACTTATTAAATTGTGGATCTTGTACTAAAACCTACGTAGGACAAACTGGTAGATCTTTTGAAACTCGCATTAAAGAGCATAAACATAGTTATTTAAAAAATAAGAACAATTCACATTACGCAACTCATATAATAAACGAATCCCATAATTTTGATGATACGTTAAAAATCCTACATGTAGAAAATAAATCTAAAAAATTTAAATTTGCTTGAATGTCTTGAAATTAACAAACGGAAAAACTCCAATCAATTATTAAACGAACAGGTAGACTTAAATCATTCACCCTTACTTAATCTTTATTAGTTCTCGGAAATAGTACCACAGATTTGCATTCTTAAAATATTTCTGTCTGTAAATAATATAATAAAATAATTAGCATAATCTTAGGTAATTAAGGATAGTTTTAAGCACTATTTAACCAGGATTACTACCAAATATTTTTCTTTCTTGTTCACTTCTGAAGAAGCCATTGTATGGTGAAACAATTGACAAGTGACTTTAAATATATTGGAAATTAAAACATAGTGTTGTTTTTATATAATTTTATTATGAATTTCTAACACAATCAAAGATAAAACAAAAAAGTCATA
This sequence comes from Pachyrhynchus sulphureomaculatus, assembly GCA_019049505.1. Classification (NCBI taxonomy): domain Eukaryota; kingdom Metazoa; phylum Arthropoda; class Insecta; order Coleoptera; family Curculionidae; genus Pachyrhynchus; species Pachyrhynchus sulphureomaculatus. The sequence continues at coordinate 95,500,767 of CM032452.1, read as the reverse complement.
GCTGCTTTTGAGGAAAAACTTCTTCTGTTCAAACGAAATCTAGGTGATGGTGAATACAGCCACTTTCCCACATTATGAGCGGTCTCTGTAAAACAGGAAGATTTACTTACTTACTGTCAACACTTGGACGTTCTTCATGCTGATTTTACGGAGAGATTCCAGGATATTTTAAACATGAAGATACCGATTTGGGTTTTAGATTCTCTGGCAAATGCAGATACAGCAGAATCATCAAAGAAGAGGAACTTGTAGAACTCACAATGAACGAAGAACTAAAAGTAAAATCCAGAATTGGATACCAAAAGTTCTGGCTTCAAAAATTAATACCAGCTCTCTATCCTGGATTGTGGGCAAGAATACCCAAATTTTTAATTGCTTTTCATTCATCGTATTTGGGTCAGCATGGGTTCAGTGCAGTAGCTAATTTACTGTCTAAGAAAAGGAACAGACCGCCCATCACAGAACGTGCCAATTTACGACTGATGTTAAGGAAAGTGGAACCCGGCATTAACAAATTGTGAAAAATCCATCAGCCCTAACCATTCTATAATTTTTTTTTATTTTTGATTTTGTGTTTATTTTTAAGTGTTTAATAAACAATCTTCTACTACATTTGAAGATTGTTTTAATTAATTTCTACTTTGGGATTCTTAATAGATAGATAGACAGATAAAGTAGGTATAGATAATATGAAACAATATTTTAATACTGCACTGATTTGATGGAGATCCATAATAGTAGGAATAAAAATGTTTAAGATCACCACTTATGTTTATTATTGCACGACACACTGTGTCTTCTTCTGGAGCACGATGTAAATTAACTAACGAAGTATGTTACAGAATATATAGTTTACCTAATTACAAATACTAAATTCATTAACAATATTTACCTTATTCCTAGAACAAGTTCAATAAAGGAGACCCTCCCCCATCTAATTGATCGTTGAGTAATAAACCTGAGGATTTTTTTCTGGTTTATTTCTACCTGTTCTAAACAATTCAGTAATTTTCCTTTCTTTCAGTTATACAAAATTTTGAAGACTTCATTGAATGTAAGATTTTTCTCTATTAAATGTTTAGCGTAATGAGATTTGTTATTTTTCATTCTATAGCTTTGTTTATGTTCTTTTATTCTTTTATAAAAAGATCTGCCTGTTTGTCCTATATACGTTTTATTGCAAGTGCCACAGCATAATTCGTAAACCCCCGATTTATTTTCTTTTTTTGTTTTACTTTTATTATTTTTAATATGTCGAGCTAATGTGTCATTTGTACGGAAAGCGATATTTACTTCATTTTTATGGAAAAAATTTTGAATTTTATTAATCAATTTTCCGGTATAAGTTAGCGTATGAAATTTTTCTTTGTTTAGTTGTTTGTACGGGTACACCAATCCTATTGCTTTTTTTAATTGTTTTTTCATTAAAATATTATCTACGAAATCGCTCCTGTACCCATTGTTTATACTAATTTGTTTTATAATATTTAATTCTTTCTGAAAATTTTCTTCCGTTAATGGTGTATTTATTAGTCTATAGATGAAACTATTATAAGCCGAGATTTTATGGGTGAACGCATGAACGGGTGGTTAGAATTAGCGTGTATATATCTGAGTATGTTGGTTTATGGAAGATTTCAGAATCGTGTTTATTCATTTTTTTGATATTTTTAAACCTAGGAAATTAATCGATTTATTTGTTTCTATTTCTGTTGTAAAAGTAATGTTATTATGAAGTTGGTTAATATAATCTAGAAATAGTTTTAATTGTCGATCTGTGCCTGTAAAGCAAGTCAATATGGCATCTACATACCGGTACCAATAAAAGAATTTTTAAAAAGATGAGAATTACTGATTTGTTCTTCTAAATGGTCCATACAAATTTCAGATAAAATTGGACTAAGAGGGTTTCCCATTATTAAACCTTTCTTACTTATATAAATCTTATCGTTAAATTCCAAATAATTCTGGTCTAAACACAATGTTAAGATGTCTAATATTTCTTGTTTAATTATTGGGTTAACATTATTTTTATTGAGTAATCTTTGAACCAAAAAAAAACGCTATAATTTTAATTTCCTAGATTTAAAAATATGAAACAAAATGAATAAACACGATTTTGAAATCTTCCATAAACCAACATACTCATATATAACTATAAACGCTAATTCTAACCACCCGTTCACACATAAAATCTCGGCTTATAATAGTTTCATCCATAGACTAGACTAATAAATACACCATTAACGGAAGAAAATTTTCATAAAGAATTAAATATTATAAAACCAATTAGTATAAACAATGGGTACAGGAGCGATTTCGTAGATAATATTTTAATGAAAAAACAATTTAAAAAAGCAATAGGACTGGTGTACCCGTCTAAACAAAGAAAAATTTCATACACCCACTTATATCGGAAAATTGACTAATAAAATTGAAAATTTTTTCCATAAAAATCAAGTAAATATCGCTTTCCGTACAAATAACACATTAGCGAAATATATTAAAAATAATAAAAGTAAAACAAAAAAAGAAAATAAATCGGGGGTTTACGAATTATGTTGTGGCACTTGCAATAAAACGTATATAGAACCAACAGGCAGATCTTTTTATAAAAGAATAAAGGAACATAAACAAAGCTAGAGAATGAAAAACAACAAATCTCATTACGCTAAACATTTAACAGAGGAAAATCATACATTCAATGAAGATTTCAAAATTTTTCATAATGGAAAGAAAGGACAATTACTGAATTGTTTAGAACAGGTAAAAATTAACTAGAAAAAATCTTCAGGTTTATTACTCAACGATCAATTAGATGGGGGAGTGTCCCTTTATTGAATTTGTTCTAGGTATTAAGGTAAATATTGTTAATGAATTTAGTACTTGTAATTAGGTAAACTATATATTCTGTAACATATTTTGTTAGTTAATTTATATCGTGTTTCAGATAAGACACAGTGTGTCGAAACAATTGTCAGCAAAAATAAACATAAGTGGTAATCTTAAACATTTGTTTAAATTTTTATTCCTATTTAATATTTGGACTATTATGGAAGGGAATTTGGATTTTTTTTTTCTTGTAAAGGAGGCGGTAGTCCAGAAAAGGTTGAGGTACCTCTGCCTTAAACTGAAAAGTACGCGAATAAATTTAAAATAACATGTATTAAAACGGGCGCTCGACCAATACTATATCGATGGTAATAATTACCATGTTTATCGTTCAATCTTATCGACTATTAATTAACCAGTAAATATGCTTAGTAATTGTATAATAATTATTATTAATATGAACGAATTGCAGATTGCAAAAAAATGCTAATCATCTTATAAAATAAATATGAACTAGAAGATTGCAAAGAAAAACTAGGAAAATGCATAAAAAACTACAGAAAAAAGAGAAACGTGTTTCATTGTAAATAACGAATATTAATATGAATTATGACATTGTTCTTGCGTGAAACTTCAAGATGTTTGTTTAAGATCTCACCCAGTTATTAAAATTCTATAATTACTGTCTTTATGTAACAATAAAATGAGATACAATTAATTAGATTAAATGAGTTAATCACAATTTATTACAGCAAACACAAGTAATATAATACATCCCACACATTATTCTATTACTTAATGAAATTGGCAAAACTGCGTTCCAAAATTAGAAGTCAGTGGTTCTTTTTATCATCAGTAATGATTTCGTATTTGGTTTCTGGTAAAACAGAAACAGTTTTATCTTTTAGTATTTTAAACATAATTCGTTCTTGCCCATGTTGTTAATACTTGGTTTACCTCTGTGATGTAAGGACAAAAAAGCCTTCCTTGTCATTTATTTAGTTGAATTTCATGTCATTACTAGTTATCAAACTGACTTAATTAATGGCATTAATGACATTGCTTTAAAGCTATGTGTTATCTTCGTTTTGCCCTCGGTTGTAATAAATATCTGAAGTCAGACTGGGCTGAATTAAGAGCCGGCATCAACCGAAAATGCCAACGGCATATTGTTGGTGGAGGACCATCTGCCGATCATGTGGTTCAGATCTCAACTTAATCTTTACATCTCGTTTGATTGATGTTAGCCAGACGTTAAACGAGAATGTCAAAAATGAGCTCCTTGGTCTATTTGTCTGGCTATAGACTTTCTCAAACCAAACTATAACATCTTTTTGCTAAATAATTGTTTTCTCGTTTTAATAATTTGTTGTTAGGTCTGTAATTTGTATCTTAGAACATAGCTACTGTAGAAATAACACCTTCACACCTTTGGTTTTGCACGATATTGCATTGTAAATGGTTAGAGTTTAATTGTTTTTAACTTAGAATGTAATTTATGTTGGATGAAACAACATATCATTATCTAGGTCATAGTCCCTATAAAATAAGGGACATTCACTAGTCTTTGGCCAATCAGCAACGAACGAAATATATTTATATTATCCAACGCTTCAAAATTGTACAAGGACATCTTTTGTACGCTTCGGCTTATACATGGTCAGCATAATCGGCAATATGAAGGCCAAATTTATTGTATCGTTTAGGTTAGTAGTTGCTTCAATTACACTCTTTACGGTAACTTAAGAAATGTCGGAGCAGTTACTGCTCTAATTGAAGCCAACATCACTGCTGTTAAACAAAGTCATCATCAATCCGGTTTTTTTATAGCGTTTTTCGCCCGGTTCCCAGTTTCCATCCTCTTCGATCTACCCAATCTCCAGGACTTAGATTTCTCTCTAACAATGCCCTTTGAACATCTTCAAACCATCTTGGTGTCCTTCTTCTTCTCCTTTCGCTTATTACTCACTTTAGAACCAGCTTTTGTATTCGGTGTTTTTCCATTCTTTTCACGTGTCCATACCATATAAGTTGCCGTTGTTGCATTTCCTCATTAATCGTGGTTTTTACTTTTATTACATCCCTTATTCTTTTATTTATAACATTATCCATTGACACTTCAGCCAATCTTCGTCAGTAATCTATTTCGAGTGCCATTGGTTTCTGTTCTAATCGTTTCGTTGGTTGCCAAGTTTCACCACTGTATAACACGATGTTTTTAAATATTGCATTATAAATGAGGTTCTTTCTTTGTGATGTAATGTTCTTCGATCACAGAACAGAGTTTAGGTGTGTTATGACCGTCTTTCCTTTACTTACTCTACTCTCCACTTCTTTTTCCGCTCTACCGTCTTTACTTATGTTAGTTCCGAGATATATATACTCTTAAAAAGCATCAATGACCTCACCGGTATTTAGAGTAACACAAATATTTGGTTGTCTTGCAGTTAGCCGTTAAACCTCAGATTTTATAATCTTCAAACAGTTTGCTGGCCATAAATTAAAGGTCTTTCTTGATCTGAGAAATAATCAGCTGATCGTCGGCAAAATGTAGGGTGTACAACTTTATTTCGTCGGTCAGCTGTACTCCCATTCCTCCACATACCCTTCGCCATCTCTCTTATGCCTGATTCAGATAAATTTTAAATAATGTCGGAGACATACAGCAACCCTGTCTGATACCATTTGCTACAGAAAAATTTTCGGAGAGAATGTTTCCCAACTTTATTCGGGAATGTGGCTGGTTCACAAGAGCATCGATTGGGTTATGAATTTACCAATAATTGAATTCAGTGGCAAATTTTTTGTTAAATATGTGATTTAACATCAAGCAAAATTAAAGAATTTGGGGATGTAGAAATTTAAAAATAACCCACCCAAGTCCATAGCATAAAAACAGTTGTAATCTAGTCCAGAATGCATGTTAGAGGTGTCATTGGAGCTTATTTTTTTCCAAAACGAGGTAGGAGATCAAGTAACAGTCAGTGAAATGCGGTACAGAAATAACCATTGTTAATGTATATTTGTTACAGAACAACAAATATACTTTAATAACTTGTTCTATTACCTCGTTTGGAAAAAATAAGGTCCAATGTCTATATAGAAAGATATTGAAATCACTAGTAGAATACGAATACGAGCCTTTTGAAATAGAATAGGAAGCAGGATTTGGAGTAAGTCATACTCAACTCAATGAAAAGAAAATAGCTAGGGAAAGAAAGGTGCTCTTACTTTTCGTGGACTTGAGAGAGGCATGTGACACCATATCTCTGTGCAAACTGTGGCAGATGCTAGAGAACTTAGTGGTCAACACTTTTAAATGCAATACGGTAGTTCTACCACAACTTACAATCAAGGATAAAGATTAACAATGGATTTTCCGATACTTTTATCGTAAATAAAAGTCTAAGGCAGGGATGTAGCCTGTGCTCTACGCTCTTCAAAATGTACTTGAATCAGGCCCTGAAGAGATGCCGAAGATCTTGCTCGGGAATGGGTATACAACTAATTGATGTAACTACCCTGTACACATTGTCTCGGCGATAAGCAGATAGTAATCGCATAAGATCGGGACGACATAGAATTCATGACAAAACCGACTGATATGAGAGTACAAGCAATGAGGTTTAAAGTGAATAAGACAAAAACAAAATATATGTGTGCTGGAGGAGATAACGACTATGTTGTATTAGAGGAAGGGAAAGTAATTACCACGTGCTCCGAATATACATATCCGGGTACAAGAATCGAACGAGATTGACGTACGAAGGACGAGAGGATACTGAAGGGTCTTTCTGATCAAGAGCCATCTCAAAACAGAAGAAAAACCCAACTGTCTTTAAACGTGTAGTTCTATATGGATGCTTGGTAATTGAATAAGATAATCGGACGGAAACGACTCGCAGTGGGAATGGACTTCTAGGGCAGATCTGCGGGTATATTAGAACCATGCATAATACGTGAAGGCCGTACAGTTACTATTAAAGACGACATACAACAAAAACAGCTCTGCTGGTATGGCCACGAACAATGGATGAGGGACCATCGCTTACCGAAATAAATAATGGAATGGCAACTACCAGAATGGAGAAAAAGGAGTAAACCTAAGACCATGTGGATAAGTGGAATTCAGAAAGCATTGTCGAAACGCGATCTGTGGCCAGTAGACTGGGCTAATAGGTGAGAATGGAGATTGAGAACCGGAGACGCAGGACGCTATGAATCGGAAGATGGACAGAAGTATATTTGTAAGAGTGAAAAATCTTGTTCTGGACTGATTTGGTTTTAATAATACTACTTTACAAGTCACACATCCCATACATTACGTAAAATGATTGATTTGTTGACCACATAATTCAATGGATTCGATTATTTCGAGAAATGGATCAATACGCTAGGTTTTTCTTATGATATCACACTGACTTTCTGAAGGGACATGTAAAGTCTGTCATCTACAGCAAATATCAACTGTTTAAGCATTAAGAACAAACATTATTCTTTCTGTGGCCTACACAGAGCACGATTTATGTGAAAAAGGGTCTAAATAAGAAAGAATGTTACAAAGTCTAGGTGGTCTATTTAAATGTCGATAACATTTTAGTTTTTCTCCTTTTTTGTCTAGTTGTTTGATCTTGCAGAGATAGAGGGAGAAAAGAGAAAGCGATTACTTTAGAGATATGAATGGATTCAGTCAACACAAACTGTGAATAATCATTTTTGTAAAAAAGTACAAAAATAGAGTGGATATAAGATGACTGCATTAAGCTTTGAACCGGATTTTGTATTAAATTATAAATACATAGTACATACAACCATGACATCGATATCAATCGACGGATACGAGTTCTGTTATGCAACTTACGGCAATTTGGCTTTAATTAAGTAGGTTAAGAATTATTAACTGGTCCATAATTGGTAATAGTCGTTACAGATTGCTGAGACTGAGACCAAGTTTTTAAAACAATTATTGATTTTTTATCGTTAATATTTTATTGGCTGTCCACGAGAATTGAAAGTGTTTCACATGACAGAATACGTTTATTCAAGGTTTTCAAGCAAACTGTTAAGGACTATAAAAATCGATCAATACAAAATACATGATTTAATTAGAAAATGCAGTGGACAATCAAACACTGTTAATATTATGACGAAATTCGATTAAAAGATATTAGATTTTAGCTGGGTCAGTCATTCAGGGGTTGTACTACGAATATTCCCATCCATTTCGATCGCCAAAAACAAATGAGGTTGCTATGGATAGTAGTTTGCTGGTCGAGATTTTACTATGTTATTTATAATGCTCTCTACGAAAACAATACAGTGAACATAAAAATAGGACATAAAAATAGGGAAGAGACTCCAAATATTAAAAGGCCTACATCCCCAACAATATTCAAAATAAACCTCGAACAAACATTAAAAAAATGGAAGCAAAAATATAGTGGAATGGGAGTCCCAATACGAGAAGATTACTTATATACTCTAAGTCTCGCAGACGACCAAGTAATCATAGTGCAAGATGAGGAAGACCTCAGTTATATGATAAGAAAACTAAAAGAAGAATACACTAAAGCAGGATTAGCAATAAACTTTGATAAAACGGAATATCTAAGAACAAAGGAGGGAAACGTGGAGAATCTAGAAGTCGATAACGAAACAATAATCAAAGGAACCGATAGATTTAAATATTTAGGAACCATCATTTCAAAAAACGCAACATCAGAAGAAGAGATTAAAGCTAGATTAGGACAAATGCGGACATGCATAAGACAATTAAATTCGATCCTGTGGGACAAGCACATTACAAAGAGAAACAAAACACGCATTTACAAATCAATAATACAAAGCATAATGACATACGGGTCAGAAACATGGACGATCAACAAAAGAAATAAATCTAAAATTAACGCGGTAGAGATGGAGTATTGGAGAAGATGTAGAGAGTGGCACGTATGAAGAGAATAACAAATGAATAAATAAGAAGCAGAATGAACATCAAAGAGAACGCAATAAACACCATTGAAGAAAAACGATTAAAATGGTATGGACACATAAGACGGAGCGAAGATAATAGGTGGATAAAGAAAATAACGGAGTGGAGCCCTATAGGGAGAAGTAAAAGAAGAAGACCCAGACGTCCGTGAAGAGACGATGTGGACGAGGCTATGGAGGACAGGGGTCTAACAGATGGAGACTGGGAAGATAGAAATGGATGGAATCAAAGGCTGAGAGAAGGAAGACAGCGTCAGCTGTAGAAAATCCTTGATATAAATATATATATATATATATATATATATATATATATATATATATATATATATATATATATATATTTATAATGAATTATTAAAGATGACTTATAAAAAAAAATTGTGAGTTTAGTAAAATAGAATATTTATCGGTGATAAATTAGCTCTTTTTCAAACGACCACTTACGCCACAATTAAAAATTAAGTTGCAAATTTCAACAGAGGAAAAACTGAAATCAGTGAACTTTTTCTTACGACGCCATATAGCTAAACGAACTTTAGAAATTGCTGCTCGAAAAATATCACTCGAAGCACATCCAAACCACTTTCTCATGTCCTTCAGCCAAGAATTCTGTCGTCTTCCGGTCGATCGTTTGCTCTTTATTTTGCCTTATAATTAGACGTAGCAAGTCGTACTTTAAGCCCCCGAAGTATTGAGTTTTCCTTATTTTTATGGTTATTAACAATTCCTTCATTTTGTTCGTTCTTTCCAGTACTTCTGTGTTTTTTATTTTCTGTACCCAGGGGATGCGAAGAAGGGTTTAAAAATTTACATTTTAAGAGATTTCAGCCGCTTCTCTGACCCAGGGTCGAGAGTCCAGCACTCAAATCCATACAATAGCACGGAGAATATATACGTTCTCATCATTCTCATCGGAGTTCGAGATTGGGGCTAGTGCGATGGAAAAATTTATTCATATTCATGTATGTTACTCGGGCCCGTTCAATTTGGTTATATATTTCCTTTCTTGGCTCCCACTTGTCATTTATATTAGTTCCCAAATATTTAAATGTGGAGACCTGTTCTACGGTGTTTTCCCTAATTTCGAGGGATTCTGGTGGTAGATTTTTCTTTGTTATTACCATCCACTTAGTTTTTCTTATATTCAAACCATTTTCCAAATCATTTGCTGGAGATATTTAATATTATTTGCTAATAGAACAGTATCATCAGCGTGTCGTTCAGCGTACTCTCATTAACTGTTATTCTTTTAACACCGTGCTAGAAGATTCGGTTCTCTGGCGACCTGAGGGAGTGTTGAGGCTGTGCATGAAATCATTTTAGGGAATCGACATATTGGGACATTTCTTACGAGTGTTTTTCACGTTTCTGACGTACAGAGTGCGTCATTAAAATCCGTACAAATTTTAATGTGAATTTTTCACCATATTGTGCCTCCACCTGGTATTTCTATTATACGGTAATAACCTCAAAATGACCATGATGTTGTAACCAACTGTGAGTATAATCTAAGAGCTGCAGTCATCAAACACCTTTGCGCCGGGCACTCAGCAAACGGAAATAACTATGTTTTCTGGATATCCGAGATCAATCATTAATGACGTTGTGGCCAAATGTATGACTTCAAAACAATTTAATTAAGGTTCCAATATGTGTGCACTCGTTGAAAGGGAAGAAATCGCTGATTTCTGTGTGTACAGGGTGACCATTACGAAAATTGGCATCAATTGTGGGTAAAAGTGAGCCAACAATACGTTGAATTGCCGAGAAGGACCTTTGATACAAATCCTACACACTAAATATACGACTCAAGTTGGGTTTTTTAAAACGATTTTCCCAGTAGACCCAAGAAAAAATCTACATAAATATTGATAACAAGAAACAAAAAAAATCCTTTCCCAAACAATTAAAATTATAAAAGTCATTAAAGAACATCATTTGGAAATGACTAATTGATATTTTTATGTACATGAGGAATGGTCTACCAAAAGGCAGAACACCAGCCAGTTGCAAGACAAACAGCTGATGAGTATGCTTAACAGCAATTGTATTAGCCGCAACTAGAGTGTAAGCCAATTATTATATCAATTATCAATTTGAATTTGAATTTTGAAATATACGACAGCTGCTTTCCGAAGCATCGAGTACCAAGTACGCTGCTGGCAGTAATTTTATACCTAACAGCCCAAATTTGAATCCCTGAGACTACTACGTATGGGGTGTAGTTGAATGGGTCACTAATAATTCACGGCATCCTAATGTGACTTCATTGAGGACCGCTATTCAAGCAGCGTTCGCTGCCATAGGTAGCGCTGCATTACAGCTTGCGTGCGGATGCTTCAGATCGAGAATTGAGACCCTCATTGAAGCTACTGGTGATAGAGTGAACAATTATACCTGTAAGGAGCCCCCAAGTGCCGTGTAAAATAATTTCTCGTAATATTTAATTTTTCATTATTAAAATTTTGTTTGAAAAAATTGTTGAATTCGTCCGGATTTTAGTGGCGTACACTGTAGGTATGAAAAAATTATCATCTAAATGGACCCCTAAGTTTCTGAATACCGACAAAAAACGAGTGAGACTCGCAACTTTCAAGGTAATTTGTAGCCATTTTGTAGAGTACTCATCTTTTTAGATTGAATGGTCTTTATAACGTGGGTCCATCATTGTGATCCAGAGATAAAGGAAAAGTCGGAGTGGAAACACGTTGGTTTACCTAGCCCAAAGAAGTTTCTCTTACGGAAATAGGCAGGAAAAGTTGCCGTTTCCGTTTTTTGGAATACGGATGTAATGTGAGTTACTCGGAACTTTGCAAAACAGTTGAAGAATATTATTCTTCATTATTAACTAAACTGCGGGAAAAAATTGCGCATTCTCAATATATAACGTTAGTCCGGAAATTTTTTTTATTACTTCACGTATTTATATTACTCCTTTCAAGGTTAACTTTATTCTGGTGAACTCTAATCTACTTCTTTAAGCTGTTTTACCATTACCATTCATATTTTTCATGCTAAACGAAGCAACAAAAAGGCCCGGAATGCCAGTAAAAATCAAAATACTAATAATTACTATTGTATTAAGGTGTTCAGGCAGGCGTAAAATAATAATAGGAACAATAACAAACAATAAATAATAAGAATAACAAATAAAAATCAATATTACCCACTTTCCATTCATTCTTTCAATTGATATTTCATGATTTAATCGTGCATGCAAAACGAAATAAATATAAATAATTTCCTGACACTAGAGGAGTGTGGTTAAAAACGAATTGAAAACATAATGTACGTTAGCTGACAGCATTTACTGTATTGAAAAACACCCGGCCTGGTTGAAAAGAATTTTGGAATTAGGATAGGCCGAACGATGCAATATGAGTAGGAGAATATTAATTATTGATAATTGTTCTCAGGCAGACTGGCTTGTTTACATTACGTAGATTAAATTATACTTAAGTCATTGTTTATTTACGGTATCAAATGACAAACCATTGAGTTTATTTTATGTATTGATATATGGCCATATATTACTAAAATGTGTTTATGTAATTGATATATTGGTATGTGGTAATGAGGTTTATGTAAAAGAGATATTTTGGTACGCACTGGTAATTATAGTTTGAAGAGCCGAAGTAAACGTCCAGCTTTGTTAGATGTCGGATTGCAAATTGTTAATAAAAGTAATTGTTGTCGAAATTGCCCAAAAGAGTTTAATTTTAAATAAAAGTTAATATGTATATTAATTATAAAAGCAAGCTTCTTAATTTTTCAAAATATTAATGGCATCCATTATGGTCTTTTCTTCACTTTATACAATATTGTAGTTTGTCCCCAGTGTGATTTACTGTATATATCGGATGGGTCTTCAAGAAATGAAAGCATGGATGCGAGAAAATGGCTATTATAATTCAAAATCTTCATTTATTTGCCCTTAGCTTTGATGACGAGGAAGTAGTTTTGGTTCAAAACGTTACTGCCGTAAAATTTAACAAGGTTAACTATGTCGAAAAGAAATATGAGCTCTTCAAGTGAGCACCCACCGCTGAAATTCTAATGATTTTTTTTTATAAGCATAGCACACGTCATGCAAAGAAATCCCTAAAGTGCTTCAGGAGCGACGCGTGTGCGGAAAAAAAAAGTTATTTACGTTGATCTTGGGCAAATTATTCCAAAGGGATGAGGTTCTTGCTATAAAAAGCTTGAAAAGAGTTGGACGAGGAATGATAAGAGGAACGTTATACGGATGTGAGTATTAGCAAGACGTGTATTCCTGGCATGCACCGCTTTGGAAGGAATTAAGCGCGCTACATCTATCGAACACTTTTCTTGAAAATACTTGTAAAATAGTCGCCAACCGTTCTTCGATGTTCCAAGGAATTAAGAATGCTGGTCATTTCTCGGTCTCTAGTCAGGCGAACTGCTCTCTTCTGAATAGAATTCAACAAATGCGGTTTATGTTTGGGAGCAGATCCTTAAATATCGGAGCAGTATTCCATCATTGGACGGATTTGAGCTTTCTATAGGATTGGCAGTTGTTGTGGAGTGTAAAGCGATATAACTAAGTCGGGTTCAGCAACGTTAACTTTTTTAGAAAAAACTGTCGCCTAGGTTTTTGTGGCGTTAAATTCCATTTGGTTACTGTCACGCCAAGATAGAATTTCTTCTAGGTGTTTGTTCAGTTGAACTACTTCCTGCCGTCCGCAGATATTGGCAGGAGTAGCCGAAATAAGCGTACTGTCATCTGCAAAGCTATAGATTGGATTCCTGATCCGTGCCAATAGATCGTTAATGTAAATAAGAAAGAGAGTTGATAGTGAAGATGTTAAGATGTTAGAGAGAAATCCGTTGACTGCTATTCGTAAAGAACTCTGTCTGAGCGTAGCTGAGCCAACAATCCATCATGCCAAACACGGTCGAATGCCTTGGATATACTGTATAAAGTGCAGCCGCTCGAAATTCTCCAAAGTGTTGAATAGCGTTGTTCCAAACATGTGTTACATAAGTTAGAAGATCTCCTGTTCATCTTTGCTTACGAAACCCATGTTGATGGTCGCTGATAGTATTTAATTTTTCAAGATATTTTAGAAGATGCTGATTTATAGCCTTTTCCATAAGTTTCCATATTATTGAAAGCAGAGCGACGGTAGCACATTTTCAGCGGAAAGTAAATATTCCCTTCGTGTTGGATATAATGAAAAGTCTACAGAAACTGGTGTTAGTTCTCTCGTCCATTTCGCATGCATTTTGCATGAACAATACCACGCACAAGCACTTTAATCTCGGTATTTAGCAAGCAATGTTGGCAGAAATGGTATAAAATGACAATAAATGAGGGAAAGAATTTAAACTGCAAGAAAGGTGGTTAAAGATACTAACCCGGCCTTTCATAGTTTGATGAGAAAACAATATATCATTGGCAAACAAAAAACTATATTAACAGTAAAGAATCATTTATTTAAATCATTGGGTTAGTCAAATAGATTCAGTAACGTGCTGAAATTCTTATTGGCAGAAGTACTATATTTAAAAAATTAGTAACATAACTTGGTTTCTAGTGTTACATAAATTTTGCTGTGCACCGTAGTTTTGGCTCTGACCTTTAATAACATTAAATATTTCATTTCTTCTGATGATATCAACATCAATTAATTAATTATAATATATATCTGATTTTGCACGAGCCTCTCCTACAAAATACCCACGTCCGTCGCACGGTGGGACGAAGTCCCATTGTGCCACTCAAAATTCCGATCTTTCAATTTTTAAGATATTACATAATTTTTTTTTTAAATACCGTCAGACATAGTGTTTCAACTTTTTGGCTGAAAGATGAAGAAGGTTTCTATTTTTTAAAAATAGTCATAGCAAAAATTTTCAGTTATTTTTAGCTTTATTATAGTTTTTTTTTCAGCTGTTGGCGAAAGAACGAAGAATTTCTGGTTCAATAATATTATTTTAAGGTAGTAAATAATACATATTATAATAATTTTGGCAAAAATGAATCTAGTTTTCAATAGATGGCCAATTTTCAATTGATCCAAAAATTTATTTTCTCTGTTTTTAACTTAAATAGACCAAGTGGGAATTTTTTGAAGATAATAATCTACTTGTATGAGGTAAACAAAAATGAATAATATTATTTTGTTCGGAATAAGTTTTTGTAGCAATTGATTATTGTTTGAACAGTTTTGTTTCTTTTTTTATAAATGTGCGAAAAAATTATATTTTACAAGCGCATATTTATTATTTATTGGATAATATTGTGTATATATATATATATATATATATATATATATATATATATATATATATATATATATATATATATATATTACATAGTCAGTACAAAAAGTCTCCATACACTTAACGGAAAATAACAACTTCGTTTAAACTAATATTTAGTGGGACCGCCGTGGGCTTTGATAATCTCGTGCAACTTTTTTGTCATGTTTGCAACCAGCTTTCTAGTAACTTCTGCTGGCATGTTCTTCCATTCGTTCAATATTCTGTTTTTTAATTCTTTTCTATTTGACGCATTATGTTTACGCATGCGCCGTTTAAGTTCCTCCCATAAATGCTCGATAGGGTTAACATCGCGTGATTGTGGAGGTGTATGAAGCTGCTGCCGCACATTATGGATCATCCATTGCGGCGGATCATCGTCCTGTTGGAAAATGTATCTTTTTTCGAGTGCTAATTTTTAGACACTTTCTCTTAAATTGCCTCTCAAAATGTTCAGATAAACACGTTGATCCATGGCATCGTTAATAAAATGTAAATTTCCAACCATTCCAGCGGACATGCGTCCCCAAAGCCGAATACTGCCACCCCCTTGTCTCACCGTAGAACAAATGTTTTTTTTTTTTTTAAAGAGGCGAACCTTTTTATGACACTCTCTTTATTTATAATATATATACATTTTTCCCTAAACCTAAACTAAACCTAAAGATACACACAACACCCAGCCGTCACACGGAATCGAACCGCTGACCTCTCGGACAACAGCAGGCAAGGCTAGCGCCTTAACCACTGCACCAATCCGTCCGGCACAAATGTTTTTAATATCGTATTTTTCTTTCTCCAAACTTTAGTTCCGCCACCAGACACAAAAAGGTTAATTTTAGTTTCATCACTAAAGATTACGGATTCTCAAAATTCAGGAGGCTTAGTAACGTATTCCCTAGCAAAAGCTAACCACTTTTTGCGATTAGCTTCCGAAATTAACGGCTTCTTTTTGGCTGTACACCTCTTATAGCCTGCCCTGTGTAAACAATTTCTCACTGTTCGTGAACAAACATTTTTCGAAAATTGTTCCCGTACTTCCTCTTTTAATTTTGGTGCACTTTACTGAGGATCTATAATTATTTGTCTAACAATACTGGCGTCTTCACGTGGAGTCAGTGTTTCTTGGGCCGACCGGAGCGTGGTCGAATTTTATAGGAACCCGTTAATTTATACTGGTTTATAATGTACTGAACAGTAGCATGCGACTTTGTAACAATTTTTCCTATATTTCTGTACGATTTTCCATCTTTCCACAAATCAATTATGATTTTTTGAACTTGAAATGGAATTTCACAATTTCTCTCGCTCAGCTTTAATACTAGTTTGAAAAATCCGCTGCAAAATTACTAGCAATAAGTTACAGATTATAAAGTATCGCCGAAAATTATTCATTTGTTTTCAGTTTAGCGAGCAATAGATAGCTTGATAAAATGCTGCTGATTATAACGTGTTTTTTTAAATGCAGTTCTTGAGTGTATGGAGATTTTCTTGACATTAACTTTGTTTACATTTTTATAACAATGATGTAACTGCTAAATAAAATATTCCGTAATTGTTTTTAATACTAATCCTCGTTGGTTAGATTTCAAAGATTAATTTAAATATGTTTTCTCATAGTTCCAATTAATTAGTTAAACATAACAGAAAAAATAGTATAGAAAAGAAGTGGTGTATGGAGACTTTTTCTACTAACTGTATATATATATATATATATATATATATATATATATATATATATATATATATATATATATATATATATTCATAAAGTTTGCACCATATGGGAAAAAATTTTATTATAAATGTTTTTGAAAATTTAACTTCGAAATGTGTTAGTGCATGTTTTATGTTTAGGAGTACACCCATATAAGGTCATGACGTCACAATTCTTGCCTGTCAAATTTGGCATTTAAAAAATATCCAGAAAGGTTATAAAGAAAAAAAGATTGCATTTTAGTTTTACGTCTATATGCCAATTTTCAAAAAAATTTGACAAAATTCACTTTTTTCAATAATGTCCCCCAAAAATAATAATCGAAAGTTTTTTCTTATAAATTATATTATATACTTTTTTAGTGGTTAATTTACTAAATGTTACGAAAAAAAATTACTTAGGCCGTAAAATTAGGCTGAAAATTTATTTTTTTCAAAAAGTTGTAATTTAACAATGCAATATTGGTGCAAAGCTGCTTAATATTTATGACACGTCAATTTTTAAGGATTACTATTATTAAAAATTAATGTTATTTACTAAATAATAAAACGTGCTTAAGTTTTTACGCTTCTTCCTTTCTTTTCAATGCACATAATAGTTCTGTTATAAATTTCATGACGAACATTCGCATAGAACTCCGGCTTGATTTCATTTATCATATATATCATATGTATCATATATATCGTATATATCATATATATCATATATATATCATATATATCCACTTGAACGTTAATGAAAACTTATAAAAAAAGAAACAAAATTGTCAGTTACTAGGAACAAAACCTCTCGCGAACAAAATAATATTATTCATTTTTATATATCTCATACAAGCATATTATTATCTTCAAATAAATCCCACTTGATAAATTTCAATTGAAAACAAAGAAATAAAATGTTTAAATAAATGTTAAATTGGCCATTTATGGAAAACTAGAATAATTTTTGCCAAAATTATTATACACTCCTGGACAAAATTAACGCAACAATATTAAATCATACAAATCTCTATAATGAATTAATTTTAATAATTTTGTATGAACATTGGTTACACTAAAATTTAGAAAAAACTTATTCGGATACTTAAAAAGTGAATTAGCTACCAAATTTCTCTATAAGATTCGAATTAAAATTATTCTTAAGACCTAATAAGAAAATCGTTGAAATTATGTAATAATAAAAAAAAAAAACTGGGACATTAGTAGCAAAATTAATGGTGTAACTGGGACACGTTGTCTTGCATAAACAGGAAAGTGGGCCCCACAAAATGACCGAAAGGTAGTAATCAGCATTCATGGATCTCGTACGGACAGGAACTAACTCTGTGCGAGCATTAAAGCAGATGCCCGACCCCAAAACATAACAGAGCCACCGCCGAATGGAATCCTTGCAGAGATATTGCAAGGAGCAAACCTCTCTCCTCGTCTTCGCCATACTCGCTCACGACCATCTGGATGTTTTAGACTAACCCTAGTTTCATCTGTGAAGAAAACTTGTTTCCAATCATCCACAAACCAGTTTTCGTGATTTCGAGCAAAACGTATCCTGGCAACTCTGTTCTCTCTAGTAAGCAAGGGCGCCCTGGCTGGTCTCCTACTGTTTAATCCAGCTTCATTTAACCGTCTTCTAACTGTTTTAGAAGAAATTGTGACATTGCGAACAGCTTCGAGTTCGTTTCTTATTATAGAACTAGTGACAGTCCTGTTTCTTAAAGCATATTGTCTTATAAAACGTTTATCTAGATCGCTAGTGCATCGTTTTCGCCCTTGCCCTAGCCTTCTAGAATAAGTTTCTACTTCATTCAAGCGTCTGACCATACGACTTATTGTGGAACGATGTTTGCCTAACACAAATTGGCAACATAACTCTGACAATATCCCTCGTCCAATAAAACTGAGGCTCGCACTACCTCGTGTTCAGTTAAATTCCTTGTTCGATTCATTTTTCTAATTCTCGGGGTCAAATATAAAACAGTCTACCACAAAAACGTATTACTTTGAAAAAGGGAACAATTTATAAGCTTCCTTTAAAAAAAATCTATCGCATTATTACAGAAAATTGTTTATCTTCTAAAAAATTCTTTAAAACTGTAAATCTAAACGAATTGTTTTGATTTCTGTCATGAACAACGAAACAAAATATGCATAGCCCACTATTCAAATACTCGATAAACTTTAAAACTGACATAAGAAAAAGATAAACTAATTTTCAGATTGTTGCGTTAATTTTGTCCAGGAGTTTAGTATCCTGATACTTAATACCTTAAAATAATATATTTGAACCCTGTTCTTTTTTTATCGGCTGAAAAAACTATAAAAAAATAACGGAAAACAACCAAAACTGACCAATAACTTAAAATCCTCAAAATTTTTGCTAAAATGACAGGAATAAGCGACCTTTGAAACAGACATTACAAATTATCACAGTAAAAAATTCATTGTCCAAAAGAGTATTATTTTAAAAAAAGAAACCTTCTTCACCTTTCAGCCAAATTTAAAAAAAAAGAATTATCAAAAAAAGTTGCAAATACATGTTGAAACGCTGTGACTGGCGAGTATTAAAAAAAAATTAATTAATATCTTAAAAATTGAAAGGCAGCTGGAATTTTGAGTTGCACAGTGGGAGTTCGTACCACTGTGCGTCGTGCCGCTAAATGGTTTCACTTTCAATTTCAATGTTAACGTTTTACCGAAGTGAGTTATATCCGATTTTGTTGTTTATTTCGTAATTGAAAACATGTATGCCTTCAAGATATATTTAACTTAGGTCATGCAGTACGCATACGTTTTTTAAATGTAATAAGTACCTGTAGAGCTACGAACTTTAAAAAGTAACGAATTGAATGAGTTTTGAGTTGGATAATAATTTTTACCTACTTCTAATTTTCACGGTAAATTACATATTTAGCATCAGTAATAAGATGTTACTTTACTTCTAACCCATACTTTTTTATTTTAAAGTAATTATTATTTATTATGTAAATATTACAAAACTTCTTTGCGCTATGATGCTTTAAAGAGCACTTTGAAAAAAAAAGTGCAAGTCGGACTTGCGCAATTAGGGCTCCGTACGGTGATTGCTTTTAAAATAAAATAAAATCCTTGCCTAGACTAAGTTAATTAGGTCCCTGACATGTATATATCTTAAGATACAATATGTATCTTCACGTTTCTTCTTAATCAATATTGTATAATAGTTATAGGATCTTAGCTCCCTAATAACCATGAATCAATCTAGCTCAATCTAGAATCTAGGAATAAAAGTGTAAAATAAATATTTACTACCTAAATATTTGTTTAATTATAAACAAATAAGAAAAAATTACTTTCTCTCGGTACCCATCCGTGTGTGTATTGAAAAGTATACTAACAAAACTTCCACCATATTGTCAAGTGACATAGTTTTCATAGTTTCTTTTTTATACCAGATAAATTATCGGGCATAATGTACTCGTAATAAACAGGACCAACAAAAAAAATTGTCAGGTTACTTTGATTACAATAGGTCTAGGTTATGCTTTTTGGGTCGCTGATCACGAATTCAAAGGCTGTTTTGGTCATCACATCTGGATTTTGCATAAAATAGCCATAAAATTGGTAAAAATGAGCTCAAAATGAGTTTTTCGACGTTTTAAAGGACATGGTATTTCAGAATATACCTGCAACTTTTGGGGTCTGCAGCTGGCAAGTGACAAAATGCCTTGACGAAGAGATCCTATATTGATAATGCAACCATGCTGATGGTGTTGGCGATTCTGATTAAGATTATAGAATGCAAAATATCATTTAAGAGCTGTTAAGTTTACTTTGGCAGATGTCAAGTTTCTTTTGACAACTGTGAAGTTCACTTTGATAGCCGTCACAGAGGGGGCAGGAGTTTAAGGAATATTGACTCTTTCGACGATATGGAGTATTCGCACTGACTTGACAGTTTCATTTGCCATTTGACTGCTGTCAAATTACACTTCACAGCTGCCAATTAGCTTGCGTGGATATCAGCACTGAAACAGAATTGATGAAAGCATAAGGCGTAGTGTCTTTCTCAAAAATCTAAACTATTAGAATACTCTCATGGCCTTGACAGTTGTGTTTAGCAGTGCTAGCTGTCAAAGTACACTTGAGAACTGTCAAATAACATTTTATATGTTAGGACCGTTAGTAGAGCCACCAAGATCATACAGAGATTTCAAGGAAATATAGTAACTCTATCATCATGACAGTGTTGACTGCCACTTGATAACTGCCAAATTACACTTACAGCTGCCAATTAGCTTACGTGGATATCGGGAATGGAACAGCGCCGATGAAGACATACTGCATAATGTTCTTGTCAATGATTTAGAAACTTCTCACGGGTTTGCAAACTTTGTCCATCATTTGATAGCTGTTGAAGTGTACTTGAGTGCTGTCAATTATCATATTGTGTCAGGCTCCTTACCAATCCAACCATTATAGTAACACGATTTTTCAATTGAATAGGATATTCGCATTGTTTTGACAATTTCATTCGACATTTGACGGCTGTTAAAGTGAACTTCACAGTTCTCAAAGGAAACTTGACAGCTGCCAAATGATATATTGCATTCTCTCATCTTGATTAGAATCGCCAATAGCAACAGGTAGCATGGTTGCATTAGCAATATAGAATCTCTTCGTCAAGGCATTTTGGCACTTGACAGCTGCAGAACATATGCTCGCTATCAAAACATATTTGGGACATTGAAGTAATACTTGCAGACTCCAAAAGTGGCGGATATATGGCGAATTTGATCATTCCGGAACAATGGTCTTTAAAACGATGAAAATCTAATTTTTTTTTATTTACGGGACAGGACCATTAACTCATAAAGACAAAATACAAAAGTTTACATCTATTAATGACACTTAAAACTACTTAAAACTAAAGGCTAAAACTAAGAAATTCAGAAAAGAACCCCGATCTGCCTCTTAAAAAGAGACAAGGAGCTGGAGAACAAGTCCAGTGATGGGCAGTTATTTACAATGACTATAGATCTAGTCTAGGTATTAGGTCCGCAAGTCGTCTTATGATAAGGTTTGAAGGACAACGTAGATCTAGTGTATCTAGAGGGTGCATACAAATTAATCTGAGATAAAAGTTCTGGACAATTTACAATGGAATATAAAATTTTAAAGAACATTACAAGATCGCGTTTGAACTCTCCGGTTAGACAGGGTATTCAAGTTTAATATAGATGTCAGTTTTGAATAACTAAAGGAATCATTTTTAAAGAATTTTGAAATTAATATGACGTAGAAATTTACTCTGAACAAGCTCCAAGCTCCTAGTATGGCAAGCAAAAGGTGGGTTCCACACACATGAGCAATATTCTAAGAGAGGCCTAACCAACAAGCAGTACAGCATTTTTATAGAGGTAATGGATGGAAATTCTGATGAGCAACGCCTAATGAACCAAAGCATCCTCAGAGACCTAGACATTACCTCGGTTATATGAGGAATAAAACTCAGTGCTGAATCAAACGTAATCCCCACATCCTTAACATTAACCACGGACACGAGAGAAGTCCCATTTACACTGTAATCAAAAAACAATGGATTGCACGATCTCGAGAAAGATATAGAAGCATTTAGAAGTATTCAAAACCATACCGTTTAACTGACACCAGATACTAAGTCTATCCAAATCACCCTGCAATCCCACACAATCCTTAATCGATCCAACCGCCGTATACAACTTCAAATCATCAGCAAAGAGTAAGAACCTGGAAGACCGAAAGCAGTCGGCCACATCATTCAAGAACAGGTTAAACAGCAGAGGCCCCATATGGGAGCCTTGAGGTACTCCCGAGGGCACAGTAATGTTGACAGACTTAAAATTATTAGTTCGAACCACCTGAACACTGCCACACAAATAACTCCTAATCCAGCCCAACAGTGAACCCGATATGCCACGGTTATGATTAATTGATGATTTTGAGCTCATTTTTACCAATTTTATAGCTATTTTATGCAAAATCCAGATGTGATGGACGAAAACGAACCTCGAATTCGTGTTCATCGACCCAAAAAACATAATCTATTGTAGTCAAAGTAAATTAACAAAAATTTTTTTTTGTGGTCCTGTGTAATTTTCGCTCAATCTACGCTTTATAAAGAATATTCCAGAATATTTTCAAAATTTTTTCATAAGTATTTTTTGAGATAGGGGGGAGCAGGGATTTTTGGTCATGTTTTAAAAATAATACAAAGAAAAGTTACAACACATATATCTTTGAAGTCGTGTTTTCACAAGGTTTCATTTGACACCCCATTCGATGATCTAGTAAAAAAACAAAATTCACTTCCGATCCCTTAAGTCAAAATTTTAACTTTCAAAACTACACTCTGATTGGGCAATCAATTTCAATATTTGTGCTTTTCAACTTTCTATGTCAAATAGTTTTGTAGAAAATCGAGTGTGACAGACGAAGTGAGCCAGTAAGGGTTCCGTACGGAACAGGAAAAAATTGGTCACTTGGGTATTCGGAGTCGTGGTAGACTTGGCACTCCATTTAAAAATTGATGACCAATGGGTCAACATTTCTCAGAAAAGTGAAAAAGAAGGTAGGAAGTAATATGTAAGCGTAAGAGACATTTTCCAAACAATGCCGTTTTATATATTTAATACATTGGCTAATATTACTATATTTCCTTCGGTTATAAAATGGGTTAAGTTATTTACAAATAATAAAAGTAGAAATGGCCCCAATACAATATTTAAACTCATGTTAAGATTCTCAGAAAAAGCTCCGTTTGCACTGATTGATATTTTTTATCTTTTAAAAAGGACATATATATTGTATGCCTTGTTTAAGGAGTTACATACACCTCGAATTTCGAAAAATTCGATTTCTTTTTCCGGATTCTTATTCTCTATACTTCTAAGAATTATTCAAAAAAAAAATTAAGGAAATTTCATGGGACCGCTACCATTCTTCAGACACCAATATTACTCAGTCAATTAATATTTTTTAACTTTTTCTTAAAATCTTAATAATTACTTCTTCTACAAAATGTCGAGAGGTTTTGTAAATTTTTCTAATAGACAATTTTTTTGTAAATAATTAAACATAATTTTTTTGGTTGAAAATTGCATAGTAAAGTCTGAAACACCGTAAATTTTTTATTTTTGAAAAAAATCCCTTCGACAATTTTTAACTTTTACATTATTTTACAAGATTAATTTTTATTTTTGCAAACTAGATTATTCTTTGAGAAGTTATCCTGCAGATAAGGAGGCGCCATAGTTTCCATCAGTGGTCCATTTAACTTAATAAAAAAATAGCGTTAACATTTAAAACATATTTAAAAAAAAATCTTTTAATTTAAAGTACAATAAAAATATTTGATCGCCATTCATTTGTATTATTCAGTTAATAACCTTTAAAATAATTTTTTTTAAATAAACATACTTTTTGCAGTGTCCAGGTGTATGTGTGTGTTGTTAGGTTTTGTATTTATAGGGAACTACACTTTAAAAATAGAGCTGTACAGAGGCTTTTAATTTTCATTCGAAACCTTCTTGATTTGAATAGTGAATTCAAAACAACGATTATTTTTCTGTTTTTGTGTATTTTTTCTTGTATTTATCTTTGTATGCTACAATTATGATATTTTTTCCTTTCACATACCATACCTTTTTTATGGGTCGATTTGCTATGGATCCGAAGTTTTTGCAGTCATAGGCATTTACCATTTGATCGTCGACGAAATAGGAGTTAAGAAGGTTGAATCATCAGTTCTAGGCATTCTTATTCCAGAGTATGTTCTTCGCCAATGATTCAATACTTTATTTAAATATACCCTAAGGAGGGTGGGGCAAGGCTGCCTCCTTGCCTGAACGCTCTGGTGACTATCAAATCGTTAAAAAATATGCTTTATAATTTAATCTTGATGTTATATTATAGTAAGAGTGTAGAATGGCTCTTATTATGTAAAAATACCATAAAGAATACAAGTAGCCAGCTGTCTGAATATTAAAATTTGTCAAAATTATTTGATATAAAATTAATTTTATTATGTAATAATGTTTTATTTATCTCCTGATATCGTACATGGGGAAAGTTGGCAAAAAACCCACTGATTAAAGCCATAAACACAAAATAAATTGTTATGTTCCTAGAATAAAAGCAATAATAAATAAAAGTCTCCAGTTGACATACTGCATTGTCAACTTTATGGCATTATTTATAGCCGAGGCTGGAATTTACGTAGTTTAAGCAATGCATATAATTTTAATTCTGTAGGTTACGTATGAAAATGTCTGGTATAATTTATTTGAAAAAATGGAAAATTAAAAAAAAAAAAAAAAACAGTATGTAGTAGTGTCAAACTGGAAATACATCCCTGGGGGAATTTTGTAGACATTACGCCAAGACCTTGTTTGGTGTTTCAA
The DNA here is from genome assembly GCA_019049505.1 of Pachyrhynchus sulphureomaculatus. Taxonomy (NCBI): domain Eukaryota; kingdom Metazoa; phylum Arthropoda; class Insecta; order Coleoptera; family Curculionidae; genus Pachyrhynchus; species Pachyrhynchus sulphureomaculatus. Next base: position 95,475,529 of record CM032452.1, on the reverse strand, counting down.
TGCTAAACCGATGAACTCCGACCGTTCGGCATGGAAAATGGCAAGTAACATTTTTTTGCGAAACGTCTGTAAAATTTTCGTAGAATATAAGAAATGAACGGATGTATTTTTCTTACCGTTTCCTTATACCAAAGAACTTCCCGAAAAACTGAAATGGGTTTTAAAAAAACATAACATTGTTATGTGCCATAAAACTCGCAACAAATTAAATTCAGTATTTACCAACTTAAAAAGTCATGTTTCCAAGATGAACCAATCAAATGTTGTGTATTCAATACCGTGCAACGACTGTCCAAAAAAATATGTCGGAATGACTTGTCAGCTATTGAAAAACAGACTGAATGGACACAAATATACAAAAAATGCCAACACTGCGCTCAGCAAACACGAAGTTGAATATAAGCACAGTAATTTTAATGACATTAAGATCTTAAACAAAGACCGGAATTATGTCAAACAGCAGATCAAAGAAATGATTGAAATCAAAAAAGATAAGAATGCAGTGAATGATAGGACTGATGTAAGAGGCGTCAGTCACATTTACACAAATTTAATTAAGAATTAAATGTACGAAAAAAAATAAAAAAAACAAAAATATACATCCTCTTAATGGTGGGAATTGGTGGGAATGGCTTACTATTTTAAATGTACACATAATAAAAAACAAAAAATAAAAACCAAAAAATTATCAAAGTAAAGAATGCGATTATTGATAAGAATCATAAACTAAAATTCACTGGTGCACCGACAACGAAACTTTCAAGGTACTGTTATTATTTTATTATATTTGTATTCAATTTTAAGGGTCTTAAATAAATGTATTATATAATGTGACGTTTGTAAAATAATTATATGTGTTGTATTATAAAAATTTCATTTTGTTTTTAGACGTAACTAAAAAATTTTTGAGAATACCTAAAATATTAGGGCGAAACGTTAATTAGGTGGTCAAAAATTTTAAGAAGAACCTAATACCCAAGAAAATATACATACATAAGTTTATATATATATATATATATATATATATATATATATATAACATTAATATTTAGGGTTTCAATCCGTTTGCATGACGTTTCGCCAAAATCTCATTTGGCATTTTCAAGTGCTCTTACTGCTGCTGTTGCTACTCGATACTGTGATCTTACTGTTGCTGCTGCTCGAATTAACTTAACTAACACAGTGAGCTTCTAGCGATAATCGATTCAACTCTACTTACATACAAAACTAGAACGACGTTGTTCTGTATCCCGGGGAAATATCACCGGAAAATGTTTATTCTTTTCGTAAATCTTCATAAAACTTCATAATTAAGTGTTTTGGAACTATGTTAGCTTACACAGGGTAATGTCACGTTTATGTTCTGAAGAAGGGTTAAATAAATCCGAAAGATTAACAATTACACAAGAGTTCACCAAGTTACTTTTTTCTTTTCTCTCTCTCTCTCTCTCTCTCTCTCTCTCTATATATATATATATATATATATATATATATATATATATATATATATATATATATATATATATATATATATATATATATGGATCCTACCAGTGACAATCGCCTCCGGGTTTGTTAGAGGGCAATGGAGTGAGCGATACTCGGGCTAAGCCTGAGAGACAGAATCAGGAACGGTAAAATAAGAAGGGGAGTCTGCGACGTCATTGAGCGTATGGCCAGACAGAAGTAGCGTTGGACGGGACACGTGGCTAGAAGTAATTCTAAATGGACCAAATCCTTACTGCAGTGGAGACGAGGGAGGCAAAGAGAAGTGTTGGACGACCGCAGGCGAGATAGGGGGATGACATCCTGCGACATGCAGGGAATAGCTGGATTCAGACTGCCCAGTAAAGATCGGCATGGAAATCTTTGGAAGAGGCCTATGTGCAGGAGTGGACATCTATCGGCTAAAGCAGAAGAAGATAGATATATATATATATATATATATATATATATATATATATATATATATATATATATATATATATATATATATATACTATTTGTCTGTGTATCAGTGGCGTAGCTCGGTTCAAGGAAGGAGGATATTGAAACTTTAAAAACTCAATTTATAAACTAATGACCGGAGGGTAAAAATTTGTCATAAAAAAAAACCCTTTACCACAATCGAACTTAAAGAGCTTCCCCCAATAAAAAGTCCTATTTATAAAGGTGCGCTAACTTGTAGGATCTCCTTAACATAAGTGTAAAAATTATATACTGAGCTCTATTGTAAAATACTTTTTACATAGAATGTAACGTGGGAGAAAAAATATTGAATAAATAGCTGATTTATTGCTGGAATGTTAATAAAATAAATAAATGAAATATCATGAAATCTCAGAGATTACCCAGGGATTTTCTATAGAGTTTATCCCCAATTTGTGATAGTGAATGGCTATAGGATATCCTACAGACAGATAACTCCATGGGAAATAGCTATTTTTATACCATGAAGTTCAGTTAAATATTTGACGTATAAAGTTCTCTAATATCTAGGAAAATATAACAAATTTGGCAACTCCTTTCAGATGCTTCAGGCATGTCGTTCTCTTTCATATTATTAATTAATTTTAGTTAAGCTTTGTAAGGGGTTTAAATCTGATACTCTCAGTGTAAATGAAAGATAATATTGTTCATGTTGCTTCTAGCTAGATAATTTCATTTTTCCGCCGAGGTGTGCAGCTAGATTTGTTCATACAGACTTGGTAATGCAAACAAAATATGAGAATAATTAAGCTTTTTTGATATTAAGTATGTATTATCGACCATATAGTTTCGTAAGAATTTAAGAATGTCGTTACTTTCAGCTCGGGTAGTGGAATGCGAATAAATTTATATATACAGGGTTACAGGGAAAGTCGTCCTAGATAATTAAAGACGTTATAGTTTACGTCGTTTCTGACCGATTTGACTCTATGACATGATGTCCTAAACTTAACCGTTTTCGAGATATTGAAGTTTAAAGATTTTCTAAAAAAAACATGTTTTTTTTTTGCTTTTATATCGATTTTTTTTTTATTAGAGGTTTTCGAGTGCGATTTTTTGGTAATTTTTAGTTAGTCTGTATGTCAAGTATCAAAAATCATCAAAAAAATTTGGACTAGTTCCTGACAGTTTCAAATGGCGGCTTGTTAATCTTTCTAAATTACGAATTTTTACCAAGTGTTTCCTACTTTAAATCAATAAAGAGAAAAAAAAAATGTATGGAAGTTATTCTGCAAATTATTTTAAAAACTTTTACGTCTTTTTAGCTATCTAAAACGGTATAATATCTACTGGATCTATTGAAAATTCTAAGAAAATGAAATTTCAATAGGCCCAAATGTAGAGTAACATAATAATAGAATTTAGATACTACCAATTACCGGTTTAATACCTGCACCTTTAAACAATAAAAAGGGTTGGGTAAGCATTTTTTCCGGTCGGGGTACTCTCTGTGCGAGTGACATTTTCTGTTCACTAAACATTATTGAATGATTTTTAGTCTGCTCATGCGATTCGTCCGTGGTAGATGTGCTATACCGTGCTTTTCAAAAATATCTGTGTTTCATCTTCTGACTGTGTGAATTGGCTCGTAACTGGATTTTGATCTCTGCTTGTGAATATGGCAACGTATATCAACGAGGAATATGCTGACATCCTAATGTGTTACGGATTTTGCGAAGGAGTGTCGTCGCGTGTACGTGATGAATACATACTGCGATATCCTACTCGTCGGGTACCTGATGTTAGCGTATTTGATGGAACTTATCGAAGACTACGAGAAACTGGTTCCGTACAAAGACGGCGGACTGACATGGGACGACCACGTATCTTTGACGAAGACGAAGAAAACGAAATACGACGTCTCTTTGAGGTAGACCCAACCACATCTACAAATGTTGTCGCACAACAGCTTGGTATTTCGCAGTGGAAGGTATGGTTTGTAATGCACACTGTTGGGCAACACCCTTACCACTATACGCCCGTGCAAGTCAGTGAAGAAGGGGATCCGTTGCGACGATTAGAATTCTGCAGATTTATGCTCAATACCGATGTCGAAGATGCATCTTTTTTTAAGAAAATATTATGGACTGACGAGTCGAAATTCGACAAAGACGGTCTTACAAACTACCACAATGCCCACTATTGGGCTTCTAAAGAGGAAGGCAACCCAAACAAAAAAAGAACGAAAGGATCACAAACAAGATTCACCTTAAATGTGTGGATGGGTATAATTTCAAATTATTTGGTTCGGCCATTCTTCCTGCCAGATAATTTGAATACGACAATTTTTTGCGGAACGATTTACCTAATTTGATGGAAGACCTACCTATTGGTTTGAGACAAAATATGTACTTTCAACACGATGGCTGCCCAGCTCACTACAGAGGAAGTGTTCGTGCATGGCTCAATGACAATTATCCCAACAAATGGATTGGAAGAGGCGGACCCATATCTTGGCCGGCGAGAAGCCCAGACCTAACACCGATGGATTTTTATGTGTGGGGTCACATGAAAAGTCTCGTATACGACCAGATGACTCCTATCGGAATCGTGGATGTCCTAAGACAAAAAAATAATTGATGCGGCTGACGAAATGAGGCGGCACCCTCACAACCAGCGTTGTGAAAAGTAATTTAAGAAAAAGAATGAGAATTTGTGTTAGAAATAGGGGCGACCATATAGAACATGAATTATAATTAATAAAAAATATTAAATTGCAAGGTTTTTTGTCTTATTTGTGTATTTTTCGTATTTTCACTTAGAACTAAAAATTTACCTTTTGCTACCCGAGGTGTCATTCTGTGTACAGTTTTCCTATTAAACTCCTAGTATTATACCTTTTTTGATAGCTAAAAAGACGTAAAACTTTTTAAAATAATTTGCAGAATAACTTCCATACATTTTTTTTCTCTTTATTGATTTAAAGTAGGAAACACTTGGTAAAAATTCGTAATTTAGAAACATTAACAAGCCGCCATTTGAAACTGTTAGTAACTAGTTCAAATTTTTTTGATGATTTTTGATACTTGACATACAGACTAACTAAAAATAACCAAAAATCGTTCAAATGTGTTTTATTACAATGATGTTACTGGTGATTCGGGTCCTGAGATAGCTAATATGTTTGCTGCTCACTTCCCATTTGTGTTCTTTGGACATTAATAAGGCTCCTGGTCCTGATGGCTTACCTCCAGCGTTACTTAAGCACTGCAATTTTGTTCTCGCTCGCATACTGCACAGTATTTTTAATGAATCTTTAACTACTGGGGTTTTTCCCGAATTTTGGAACCTGGGTTACATGACACCAATTCACAAGTCTGGCAGCCGTGATCAGATAATTAATTTTTGACCAATTACCATATTAAGAATCATTCCTAAGGTTTTCGAACACATAATAACTGCATTCTTGACTACTCAGCTGTCTGGCGCTTTGGAGAGGGGAACTCAGGTGCATTCGACCTATACTAACTTTTCCAAGGCGTTTGACAGGGAAAACCATGTTGTTCTTTTGTCCAGGTTAAGGAGGGCAGGTGTTGGAGGAGTGATGTTGGATTGGCTTGCTTGCTATTTGACTGGACGTACACACACTGTCCGCTTTAATAACTAATTATCAGATAGTATACGTGTCCCCTCTGGAGTTCCTCAGGGATTGTACTCTTCTGTTTAACTTATTTATAAATGATTTGACGCATCGTTTTGCACATAGTGAGGTCTTCCTTTTTGCCGATGATTTAAAGTTGTATATTGAGGTGTCTGTATTTGATGATTGTTGCAGACTTCAGACAGATTTGAATCAGCTTGTATCTTGGTGCAAGGACAATGGTATGGAGCTAAATGCGCCTAAGTGCCATTCTATCGTTTTCAGTAAGTCCTGGACTCAGCTGGATTATCCATACAAGGTCGGGGATGCTGTTCTTGAACCAGTGTCTGAAGTCAAGGATCAAGGCTTATTATTGACTCAAAATTAACTTTTATACCTTATATACAGAATATCGTTTCCAAGTCTCTCCAGCTTTTGGGATTTACTAAGTGTATTACACTGGGCTTTAATAGTATAGCCGCAATCAAGCAGCTGTACTGCTCACTGATTAGAGCTCGTTTAGAGTATTCCTCCAGTGTATGGAGTCCTTGCTATGGTACTCACGTTCAATGCATTGAGAGAGTGCAGCACAAATTGCTGAGATGCATTGCCTTTCAGATCAATAGACCTGAGCTTACCTACCCTCAGACAGAATCTGGGTTTCACATTCAAACACTACAAGATCGCAGAGTTGCTATCGATCTCAAAATGCTTTATAATATTCTCCATAGTAACTACCATTGTCCTTTTCTGCTGGACAGAATTGGTCTGCATGTACCTTCCAGGGTGACCCGTTCGAGGCACACTTTTTTTGTGCCATCCCACAGGACCAACTACGGATGCAATAATTTTGTACCTAGGTCATGTCGCCTTGCCAATGAGCGTCCCAGCCTGGACTTTTTCGTTGGAAAATCTGTGTTTTATAGACAGTTGTGTGGAGTATGATGTGCATTTTGTTACTTTTTGTTACTTATTGTTACAGTCATTATTCCATTTTCTATTATTATTTTTATAATTTTCTTTTTTCTCTTTTCCTCATTCTTATTCTAAAATTTTTTTTACTTTATTGTCGTCTTAGGATATTTTATTGTATTGTTTTAAAATTGGGCATTGCCTGTTAATTATTAAAATAAAAAATAAATAAATAAATAAATAAATAAATATATATATATATATATATATATATATATTTATATATTTATATATTTATATATATATATATATATATATATATATATATATATATATATATATATATATATATATATATATATATATATATATATATATATATATATATATATATATATATATATATATATTAATTAAAAGGAAAATGCCATATGGGTAACTAAGCCGAACAAATGTATATGGTCATTCGCGTTATGTTTCTATTCCAAATCTTCTAGACAAACATGAGGATGACTTAGATTTCCCCTTGGAAGACCAATGTATAACTGTCCAGGGACATTGACAGCTTTGTCTTTGTTTGAGGCCAGTATGATCCTGCTTCCGCGCTTGCTCCTGCGCCTGCTTCTGCGCCTGCTTCTGCACCTGCTTCCGTGCCTGCACCCGCGCCCTCTTTCTGTTTAGATCAAAAAGATTTTATAATTTAGGAGTTGTAGGAGTGTACCAGATGAGCCCCTCAGTGGGAACTCGGTTCCATCCAGTCATCCCTCTCTGGTAGGAAAAGCTATCATCAAGTGCTTATTGGGTGCTGCTACTGGATGATATATTGATTGAAATACATGATTTGACCAATTAAATTTGACCTGTGTTTTACTTTCTATTTAGCTAGGTCTCTTTTTCGGCAGGAGACGTACCTTGGCATATTTAGGTACATCTCCTGGCTGTTAATATCTTACAGTCCAATATCTAGTCGGCCGGTACTGTTACATACTACCCTTAAAATCCGACAATGGAAGGTCGCAGTATTTTCTATCAATCGTATCCCTGCCTTATTGAGTTCATTACAACCTTAATGATGGAATCATTACGGGGTTGAAACGAGTAGACGGGTGAAAAGTCTCGAGACTTTCAGGGAGAAGGCATCACAAACACAAAAACCAAATGATTTTCAGTTACTGTCACCGGAGGGCTTCCACAGGGCTCAGTACTTACCCCACACTATTCAACATAGCCATGACTTCCTTGATAAACCACTTCCCAGAAAACGTCAAGTATAAGTTCTTTGCTGATGACATTATATTTTACCTTGACTCACCCACAAGTAATATTTAAACATTACACTCCAAAACACATTAAAAACACTCGAAACTTGGTACAAGGCAAATGGATTTTCTTTCTCTTCAACCAAATCCTCTGTAATACATTTCTGCCACTCCAACACTTGCACCAAAACAAAACTTCTCTCAATTAATAACACTCCCATTCCAATAAAAAATACTCTCAACATTTTGGGATTAATTTTTGACACTAAACTAAATTGGACTGCTCACATTAAAGCTTTGAGAATTAAAACATCAAATGACCTTAACCTCCTACGTTCACTTGCCAACACAACCTGGGGTGCTGACTATCCGTCTCTATCCATATTATACAAAATGCTGATTTTAGCTAAATTAAAGTATGGTGATTTCATTTATGACACGACAAATCAACAGAATAAAAAATCACTAGAGACAGTGCAAAATCAAGAAATCAGAACTATCACGGGTGCATTTAGAACCACCCCTATTCATAGTCTGCAATGTATTACATCTGTTTTCCCCCTAAACCTAGTCCGACAGAAATCCCTACTTAAATATCTAGCCTCAACTCTTTATCGTCCACACCTCAAATCTTCCATAAACCTTACCAACATACACCGAAACCTCCTTTTTCCCAAAAACTCTATTCAAAACAGAATCAGAACACTTATACTCTCCCTCAACTTATCAATCCCTACATATTCTTACCCTTTATTCACCTTCTTTCCACTAAGGAAAACACCACACCCATCCATTAACTTCTCTTTATCGCCATTAACTACGGCAGATCACAACAAAAACATTATTACAACAAAATTTCGGTCTATCATAAATGAAAAATATCAAAATCATACACTACTATTCACTGATGGCTCCAAATCCAACATGGGTGCTGGTGCGGCTTATTATTCCAAAAATTCACAAAAAATCTTCAGATTACCATCCCACTGTTCTATCTTTGCTGCCGAACTGTGGGCAATTAAAGAAAGCATAAGAGATGTGGTCAAACTCAATAAAAATCGGAGATATCTTATAGTATCTGATTCCCAGAGTGCATTGAGAGCAATTGACTCAGGAAAACTTACCTAAACGTACACTAGACATATCTATGACCTATTATACGTAGCAAAAATTAAAAACATCACAATTGATTTCATATGGATTCCTGGGCATGCAGGAATCAGAGGCAACGAATTAGCTGATTCATTGGTAAAAAGAGCCACAATAACCGGGCAGAACATAAAAGAAGAAAATCATCCCACTGAATACTATAACCTATTAAATCAAACATATAGAAATGTCTATCAATTACAGTGGGATTTATTAGACACTTCAAATAAACTCTGGGAGGTAAAGCCCCTTGTTTATCCACCATTTCACAATGAAACACTCACCAGAAGGGAAAACACATTATGGCGCACATTGTCTGTGGGTCACATCTATGCAACCCACATCCATTTACTAAAAAACGAAGCTCTACCAAAATGTCAACTTTGAGATGGATATACATGAAGACATTAGAAACAAATATGTTATTCCACATTCAATGACATCAACACTTGATCCTGAAAACCATTTCAACCAATATAAAAAAACTCATTTTATACCTCAAAGATATCAAATACTACAACTTAATCTAATAACAGTGGCGCAAAATAACTCTAGCAGTTGATGCGCCTCTAAACAAATCTAACTAACTCAGTTACTGTCAACTCTCAGAAGATTCGCGTAATCAAATTTTGTCTATTAGTTTGTGAGTTACACTTTTAGAAATGATGTTTCCCAAACTACAGCTGGCGCTTTTGGAAAAAAGTTTTTGAAAGTCGTGTCAACAAACATGGGGTTAATTTATCCGGATTAACCAATTACAAGTAAATTTATTTGAAATTCCACTTAATTTCTTCATAAATCTTACACGGTACTGCCTAATTAAAAAATAGTTGTCTAGGTGTGCAGATAGATTCCAGTGTCAATATATAGCACGTGGATTCTGTTGTGTTATTTTGTGAAAGTTGTAGGTCATTTCTTTAATTACCAGTTTAGATGCATTTTCTGCAACAAATCAGGAATAACGATTTATACGAAGTTTCTCTTAGATATGAAATTTATTCATTAGAAATTACATTAGCCGCTGCGGATTCCACAAATATTTTGAATTTAAATATTACTGGTTTTCATTTTTTTATTATTTGCTATTTTCATTTTCTAAAATGCAACACTGTGGGTGCTAATAATTGTAAATAATTAATCTAGACCTCGGGCTTATTTTATAAAACAACTACTTTGTAAGTAAGAAGTAATTTTTAATAAGTTTGACAAAATACGGGGTTGTTGGTATTTCACAAGCATATAATTGTCCGCTTGTAACGACAAGTTGATAAGTAAATTACTTGTTATTATTTTCCTTGTATCTAACAACTATTAATAAAATAATAACAAATCCTTGCTCTTTACAAAACTATTTCTACTTGACTTGAAAAGATAGTTATAATTTGAAATCATTTTAGTGTCAAAATGATCTAACTCGGAAATTCTACATCGGAAGAGTGTGCAAGAATACCAAAGAAATTGTGTATACAGTGAAATGAATCAAATTTTCTCAAGTTGTTTTGTAACCTGATAATATTCTAAACGTTTCTGAAGGTTGTGTTGCTATAACTGGATTTTCTTCCAGCCATTGGGTGTGTTGCAGGAACACTGGTAAACATGGATGCTCCCACGAAAAAGAGGCTACTTATGTTGATCGTAATGGTACCAAGCCAACAATAAAAGTTTCACAGGAATAAGTTTTTCCTAAATCAGGGCTTTCAAATCCTGACGTAATTATTGAAAGATTGAAAACAGACCTTGGCGTGCATAAAAAACTTTGAACATGTTGAAAGAAGAATAATAACCAATAAAACTATATTTTAGTTACAAACTTTCAAGAAGATCAGTCCAGTTCACAAATCAATGTCCAGTTGACCATAGAATTAGTTTATGTAATATCACTGATCGACATAATATAGTAGTGCAGTAAAAAAGGTCAACATAATGTTGAGATAGACACAGTTTAGATATAGCAATATTATGATTTCATTCTCTCTAGGGTATCACCAGGAGTATTGTCCTGGGTTTTGGACCTCGAAAAACTTGTGCTCTTTTCTTTACTAGCAATTTAAGTTTTCAAAACGAGTTTTTTGTGCTTAAAATGTGAATAACTCTGGTTATACAGGGTGTCTCAGTATTCCGTGTTCATAGAGTTTCTGCGGATTTCTGGGATGAAAAGATGACCATGTAACCCAACTTACCTTAGTCCGAAAAATTCGTAATTTTTGAAATACAGGGTGTCAAAGTTATACTATGTGGAGCAAATATGTCCTGGCATGAACATGTTGTAGGCATAGCAAGGAAAGCCCCTCAAAAGTTGGGAATATTACTTCGAACCAGAAAGCTTTACACTGTTAATTCTTTACAAAGCTCAAATTCGACCAACTATGGAATACTGCTCCCATGTTTGGGGCTCCGCTCGCAAACACACAGTTAGATTCTGTTCAGAGAAGAGCTGTTCGTTTGATTGGAGACCCGGGAACTGAGTGGCGGCCTTGATTCGCTGGAACATCGAAGAACGGTTGGCGACTTGAGTCTGTTCTACGAGTATTTTCATGGAAAGTGTTCGAAGGATGTAGCCCGCTTAATTCCTCCCAGAGCGGTGCATGTTAGAAATACACGTCGCGCTAATACTTCACGTCCGTATGAGGTTCAGCTAGTAACTCCGCGTACAACGCTTTTAAGCAGTCTTTTATATGGAGAACATCATCCCTTTGGAATAATTTGCCCAGTGCTGTGTTTCTCACCGAGTACAATTTATAGCGACTCAAGAATAACGTGAATCGCTTTTTCCGCACACATGCCGCTCCTGGAGTGCTTTAGGGACTTCCCTGTAGCACGTGTGCTAGACCCATAAAAAAAAGACTTTTATTTTAGTTTTTCTTAAGTAGCTTTCTTAATAATTGCACTATTTGTACAAGATTCGGTACTAGGGGGTTTTCTGAGATAAGAAATCGAAATCGGTTCACAGTTTTGTTGTAAATTGTAGGGGGCGCCACTTATTGCACTGTGTGAATTTTGTATTGTATGTAACTTTATGATATTTTTAATTATATTTTCCGCCTTCCCCTGTCTAAAAAAGCTCTCTTGGTAAATGTTGCTCCGACAAACAGTTTCTGAAATAATAGGATGTTTATTTCCATTTTATAATTCCATCCACAGTTCATCCAGGCTTAGGACAGGTCCAAAAGAATAGTCTTTGAAATTTGGAGCATGCTTAAAGGCAAACAGGCTAACAACAATAATAAATTTAAAGACCAACGAGCCAACAACAGTAAGAATGTAGAAACCAGCTGGCTAAGGGCATAAAAGATTGTGGGTAATCTTTTATTAAATTGACAAATTTGTAATCAATAAATGAAAACATCTTACTATCTCAGAAACTGTTGCTCGAGGCAACATTTACCAAGAGAGCTTCTTTAGACAGGAGAAGGCGGAGAATACGGATATTTAATTAAAAATATTATACAAAGTGGTATAAAAAAGCTATGACAATATAAAGGTATTCATAGTGTACTAAGTAGTGCCCCTACAATTTACAACAAAACTGTGAGCTGATTTCTCATCTCAGAAAACCCCTTAGCACCGAATCTTGTACAAATAGTATAATTATTAAGAAAGCTACTTAAGAAAAACTAAAATTTGTAGGTTGTGTCCGCACACGAAGATTTGTTGGAAATTTCATTATGAAGAGTTTGTTTTTTTTTGTCTCGATCAGGAGTTATTTCCATTTTAAGGGGGTCACTACCGAGGTCAATTTACATTGAAAAGTAAAACCCATTTTCTCAGCAACCGTTCATCCTATTTCAACGAAACTTTGCACACTTATTATTTATTATTATATAATTTAATGGGACTAAGGGTTTAAAGAAATAATTTAAATTACATTTTCTAGAAATTTTGAAAGTTCATGAATTTTATTTGTATGTTTGAATTGACGCGGTAAATTACCAGCTGTTTCGTTTGACATTTCCTTAGTCCGAACTGTAGACAGTGTTGCCATGGATATTTAAAAAAAAATAGCTCAATAACTTTTATAGTTTTGAAGATAATGGGGCAAATGTACAAAAAAAGTCAATTTTTCAGGAGAGCCGAAAAAAAACTAAAAAGTTGTAGTTTTGACTGCTTTTTTTGTTATAATCAACTTTTTTTAATTTATTTTTAGAGTGTTTGTCTTCTTTTTTTTTGCAAAAACAAGTTTGGCAACACTGATTGTTTACAACAAAATATGTTTTTTTCCAAATTTTTTTTTTTTAGTTTTGTTTTGTTTGGTTATATTTTACGTGAGAGATTGTTTTTGTTTACATATTTACAAATTTTTTTCCTGTTTTCTGTTACTATTGCTCTTTTAAATTTTATTATATTGTTATTTTATTATAGTTTTTTTATTATTGTTTTGTGAAGAAAAATGACTAAGCCAAAGACTAGCTTCAAGAGCAAGAAAAGGAATAAACCTTTTAGTGGGACACATATTTCTGTTGCTCGTAAATTGGTCATGTCCTTACCATCTGTTGAATCAACACCATCAACCTCATCTGAAAATCGTACACCTTCTTCTTCTTTAAAAAAACTAGGTAATCAAAATAAATTTGAGTCATTCATGAGCAACCATGCGTATGATTTGGTGGATGTTGGAGAGCTGAGTAAAGCACTGAACTCAACAGTGGACTGCAAAAAATGTGGTGGTGAAATCACCCTAAGTGTTTGTTTGAGAAACGGTTTGGCATCCACTATAAAGATTGTTTGTCAGAATTGTCAAGTCCTAAATAAACTAAGGAACTCCAAGAAACTGGATTATGAACTCGAAGGTAAATCTGTGAAATTAGATACAATAAATATTAGATTTGCTTATGCACTTAGGTGTACTGGTAAAGGATTTGCTGGAGCTAAACTTCTTTGTGCTATGATGAACATTCCTCCCCCACAAAGCAAGCACTTTTTGCACCAAAATGTTATTCGTTCAGCTCTTGAAGTAGTTGGAAAAGATATAATGGTGGCTGCCGTAGAGGAAGCCTGTATTTCAAATAGTGGCAACAGGGATTTGGCCATCTCACTAAATGGCAGTTGGCAAAAAAGGGGCCATACTTCTTTGAATGGCGTGGTCTCTGCTGCGAGTACTGACTCAGGCAAAATAGTGGATATTGTGGTACTCTCCAAACACTGTCGTTGTCCACTAAAATTTCAGAATACACATAATGAAAATTGCATAGCCAATCATAGTGGTACCAGTGGGGCTATGGAAGCAGCTGGTGCAGAGCAAATTTTCCTGAGGTCAATGGACCAATACAATGTGTGATATTCTCACTACTTAGGTGATGGAGACTCAAAAGGTTTCTTGAAGGTTGTAGAACAAAACCCTTACGGAGATAGTCTCTTAGTTCAGAAGTTAGAATGTATAGGACATGTACAAAAAAGGATGGGATCTAAACTCAGAAAGCTAAAAACTTCCTACACGCCCAAAAAACTGCAAGATGGAAAGCCGATAGGAGGAAAGGGCAGACTCACGGATGTGGCAATAAACGACATTCAAAAGTTTTATGGCTTAGCCATACGAAGAAACGTTGGCAGCTTGGCTGAGATGAAAAAAGCAGTATGGGCAGAATTTTTTCATCTCGGCTCAAACGACCAGAATCCGGCACACAATTTATGCAGCTTGGACTGGTGTAAGTTCCTCAAGGCCCAGGCAGAAAAAAAATTATATGAGCACTCAAAGCATTTTTATCTACCAAAAGTAGTAATGGAAATTTTGAAACCTGTCTTCAGGGACCTGGCGAATCCAGCCCTGTTAGAAAAATGTGTTTACGGTAAGACACAAAACACAAACGAAAGCTATAATAATGCATTGTGGGTTAGATGCCCAAAAAATATTTTTGTAGAGAAAAGCATACTAGAATTAGGTGCATATGATGCACTATGCTGCTTCAATGAAGGTAATATTTCCCGCTGCCGAGTACTTGAAAAACTTTTCATTGACCCTGAAAAATTTACAATTGCTGGGCTGATGAAGGAAGATGAACTGAGAATAGTGAAAGCCGAGAAAGACTTACAACAAGCATCGAAATGCGAGAGGCAAAAAATTTCAAGAGCAAGAAAAAGTTTAGAAGAAAAATTTAAGAAGTTAGAAAAAAAAAGAAGGCCCGTCATATGAAGCGGGTTCATTTTAGTTAAAAAAAAGTATAACAAAATAATAAAATCTTATTATTACTTTTCAAAATATTATTGTAAAAATAAAGTTTTTTATTTGTATATAGTAAATAGTATTTCAAAATATTTTTGTAAAAATAAAGTTTTTTATTTGTATATAGTAAATAGTGTTATATAATTATTCCTAAGCATTATTAATAAAAAGTGGGATAATAATAATAATAGTGAAAATAATAATAACTTCATAATGGGTGGAATGGGGTGGTATATTGAAAGGTGCGTAGTGCGAAGCTAGGCGAAGGCTGAGCGGGACTCATATCTTGGCGATACTGACTGATGGCCCATACCTTGACTACTTTATATAAAAATTTCAGGCACTTATACTCATCGTATAATTGTGGGGGTTGGATTGTTTTGTGCAGAAATGATTGTAGATTATAAAAATGGAAAAAAACGAAGAACGTATTTTTTTTCATTTTTCTCGGTAGTGACCCCCTTAAGCTAAAAAAAGCCATTTTGAAAACCCAAATTGTTTATAAACAAAGGAGCACAAGTATTTCGAGTTCCAAAACTCAGGACAATACTCTTGGTGATACCCCAGAGAGAATAAAATCATAATGTTGCTGTATCTAGATTGTACAATTTCAAATGCTTTTTTTTACTGCACTATAATTTATTTTTTACCACTTGCACATGGTTTGATTCTACATGATACTAGATTATCCAACAGTATTGTTAAGACAGCAATTCATTTAAACGTGATTGAAATGAATACAGATTAAGCAACTAACGAAGTATCATTAACCTGATAATGATCGATCGACAAGCCACAGAAGCAGAGAAATGCTAAACGCATAAGTCGCGGTAGTCGTTTAGTGGTCACTGAGGTTACTTAGGAATGCAATTGTAACAATTGAAGAAAAGACTAGTTACAAGTAATGAAAACGGACGGTATTAGGTGCATAGTAATAGAGTAAATGCAAGACAGTGGCGTAGTCAAGGAAATTCTAGACGAGAACAAATTTTTAACAACGCAGTATTTTTAATGGAAAATTTAATTTGTGAAAAGATCTTATTTTGGAAGATCAGCAAAGTATATCCGGTATTTAAAAAGGATACTAAGTACGACGTTCATAACTACAAAGCGATCTGATATGTTACTGTAGAACTATTTAATAAGTTGAAATTAACCACACCTTATTATAAAACAATAGTACTCAGTATATATCACCACACTTTATTTTTGCACTCGACGCGCGTTTCGCTAACCATGTTAGCTTCATCAGGAGCGAGGATTGACTAAAGCTAAACTACAAATCGACTTTATTTATACTTAGCCTAACCCTTGAATTACTCAAGCGGAACTAATGACATAGGCAAGGCCATCAATTCCGGTCAAGTAACCAGTAGAGGGGACTATAAGGAATAGGCCCTCTGTCTTTATTTAAACTACTTTTACATTTTATGATTTTCCATACTTTCGTATGCGTTCAACAATCTCCTATCAGATACATTTTTTATTAATTTTAGATTATCTAATGCTACAGTATGATCAGCTTCAAGGGCATGTTCGGCAATGCTAGACTTTTCTGTTCTATTGTATTTTAAGTGTGCTAAGTGTTCTTTAAATCGTGTTTTAATTGACCTTTTAGTTTGCCCAACATACTTTTTGTCACAATCATTACAACTAATTTCATAAATTCCACTTTTCTCACAATTAGGAATCTTATCTTTGGGATTTCTTAAGATATTCCTCAGATTGTCTGATGACTTATAGACTGAAGCTGATCATACTGTAACATTAGATAATCTAAGATTAATAAAAAATGTATCTGATAGGAGATTGTTGAACGCATACGAAAGTATGGAAATCATAAAATGTAAAAGTAGTTTAAATAAAGACAGAGGGCCTATTCCTTATAGTCCCCTCTACTGGTTACTTGACCGGAACTGATGGCCTTGCCTATGGCATTAGTTCCGCTTGAGTAATTCAAGGGTTAGGCTAAGTATAAATAAGGTCGATTTGTAGTTTAGCTGTAGTCAATCATCGCTCCTGATGAAGCTAACATGGTTAGCGAAACGCGCGTCGAGTGCAAAAATAAAGTGTTTGGTGTAGTGGCGATATATACTGAGTAGTATCATTGTGCCAAAGTTTCCACATTCCCAACGTAGATAAAACAATAGAGCTTATTGAGAGGTCGATCAACCTCCACCAATAGGACATGTTTTCCATAGTTATTGTTAAGCATTATTGATAATAGAGTTGATGTAGTGTTCAACGACTTAGCTAAAGTTTTTAACAAAATAGGCCACAAAATTATTTTGTGAGTGAGTCTTTGGATTTTTTTTTATGGGTCTAGCACACGTGTTACCGGGAAGTCCCTAAAGCGTTCGAGGAGCGGCATGTGTGCAAAAAAGCGATTCACGTTGTTCTCGCTGTAAATTGTACTCGGCGGGAAACACAGCCCTGGGCAAATTATTCCACAGGGATGATGTTCTTCATATAAAAGACTGCTTGAAAAGCGTTGTACGCGGAGTAACAAGCTGAACCTCATACGGATGTGAAGCACCAGCGCGACGTGTATTTCTAACATGCACCGCTCTGGGAGGAATTAAGCGGGCTACATCCTTCGAACACTTTCCATGAAAATACTTGTAGAACAGACTCAAGTCGCCTACCGTTCTTCGATGTTCCACCGAGTCAAGGCCGCCAGTCAGTTCCAGGTCTCCAATCCGACTGAACAGAAACCAACAAATGCAGTATATGTTTGGGAGCGGAGCCCTAAACATAGTTGGTCGAATTTGAGCTTTGTAAAGAATTAACAGTTGTTGTGGAGTGTAAAGCTCTCTGGTTGGAAATAATATTCCCAACTTTTGAGAAGCTCTCCTTGCTATGCCTGCAACATGTTCATGCCAGGACATATTTGCTCCCAAATTAACTCCCAACAAATTGAGTGACGATGCCAGGGGAATGGAGTGCCCCGTCATGACTATGTCGGGTTCAGCAACGTTAACTTTTTTAGAAAAAAAACTGCTGCCTGGGTTTTTGTAGCGTTAAATTCCACTTGGTTACTGTCACCCCAAGATAGAATTTCTTCCAGGCCTTTGTTAAGTTGAACGACCTCCTGCTGTCTGCGAATATTCGCCTGAGTAGCCGATGTCCGAGCGTTCAAAGTGAATGACGAGATAAGCGTATTGTCATCTGCAAAGCTGTAAATTTGATTCCCGGTCTTTTCCAGCAGATCGTTAATGTAAATGAGAAAGAGAGTAGGAGAGAGTATGGAGCCTTGGGGCACACCGGCCTTGATAGTGAAGGTGTTAGAAAGAAATCCGTCGACCGCCACTCGTAAAGAATGCTCTCTGAGGAAACATGAGAGCCACAAACAGAACTCTTCAGATATACCATAAGAGCTTAGCCAACAGTCCATCGTGCCAGCCACGGTCAAATGCCCTGGATATTCTCTTCTGACCTTTTGACCCTAATACAATAAAAAATTAATAGCCCGATGAGGCAGACTTCTAAATATTTTTTGCAATAAAATTTCAAAGAATTAAACACTTTCTGAAACTGTAAATCAGTTAATGGAGGGAGAAACTTAAAAAAAAACTATTTCTTACATTGAAACTTACACCCTTCTCAAAGACAATTTAAAAAGGCCCTACTTTTAGGAGGGGAGAGAAGTATTTTTCTCAATCTATTTTGACGACGGGAGCATAGGATGCCTGCCTTCTCCTGGCTCCGTCACTGAGAAAGGGGTGTGGCTTGTAAAAATGGCGAGTGTTCACCTTATGTCCTTGCATATTCTACTTCATATGCAATGTCTGGCTACAACACTGATGCAGAAAATGCTATAAGTAACTAATTTAGTTATCACGTTGCATATCATTAACGAAATTCATCCACCTTTCACTTGAGCTGAATATTTTCCGTATTACAGGAATAAAATTCCTAAATAAATTGCGACAGTCAGTGTAATGATAACACTATGCAACAATAGAAATATATTTCTCTGGGTTTACAGTATAAAATACTGATTCCTCAACGCCAACCCAATTGAACAAAATAGTCACACCACGTCAGGTTTCACAGAGAAAAGCTTTTACTGGTTTAAAGAGTTGATTGATTGGTCCGTTACTTTGTGACAGTACATTTTAAAAATAAAACTACTTAATTACTTTGTTAACTACCCCGTAAAAGAATACCGAGAAAAGAAAACATTCATATCTCTGACATATTTTGGTCCTATCTCGGATAAAATATCCCAAGTTCTCACGACCGAAAAAACAAGAATAGCTTTAAAACCCGCTCAAAAATTATCCAATATATTTTTCAATGCCAAAGATAAAACTAATAAATACAATAAATCAGGAGTTTATAAACTTAATTGTCAAGAGTGCAATAGCTGTTACGTAGGCCAAACGGGACGGAATTTCAAAACAAGATTTGCAGAACGCAATGCGTCTTATGGGCTAAAAAATGAAAAATCACACTTTGCTAAACATTTCTTAGAAAAAGGCCATACTTTTTCCCAATATCAATTGTTTACAAATCCTCCATATGGCACCTAAAGGGCCAAAACTCAATTTCTTAGAATCCATAGAAATTTACAGACATTCAAAGGACGATAATATAAATTTACTGAAATAGTCAATTAGACGTAGCAAATTCTGTTCTGTTCCAACTGTTTTAACATATAATAGACCCACATCTGTTCATCATATAAACATAAAATACCGAAAATCGGTTTTAGTCTTAGTTACGCGTTTGATAATGTAGTTGTACTACGAAATCGCGATAACGCAATTGTAAAATCTTTACAAATAGATTTAGTGACAGTTAACAAAGTAATTAAGTAGTTTTATTGTTTTACTGGTTTATTCAAAAATATGCTAAATTAGTGACAAGAAATTTTATTTTTCATTAAAAAACTTATATTTTTTTGATCGATTGGCTTTTCTCTTGTAGTCAGTCTTCGTAGTATCCCTCCAAAGACACCAACAGAAGTCTGTAAGTACGACTGGTCCCCATTTACCTTGATAATGCTTCTCTCTGAAATCCAGGTCCATCCTTACGTAATGTTTTGACCAAATTCTTGATTAAACCAAGTTTGATGTACAATGGTGGTAAAATGATTTTCTCAGGTGATACTAATTCATTTTTAATATTTTTGTGACTGAGAACGTACCAACTTCTTTTGTTTCACGTAATGTTTTAAACGCGCTCTGTTATCCCATTCACATAAGAGACAACAATATTTCATATAGCCAGTTTGCACTCCTAAAATCAAAGCCCCTACTTTTAAATCTGCACGTATTTGCCATTTGAATGTTTTGTAATGGATTTTTTCTAAAATAAGTTTTAAAATGACATTTGTTTCTTTTAAATGAGTATCGTACGCTACAGACAAAAAAGGAAATATGTTGCCGTTATGGAGTAAAACTGCCTTTAGACTTTGTTTTGATCCGTCAATAAATAGTCTCCACAGTTCTGGCGAATAATGGTGGCCTAGTACCCATCAATATCATTAGAAAAAACTAAACTATCCTCTTTTGAATAAAAGCTAGTTAAGAAGCTGTAACGATTTCGATAAGCTGTAATTTTAACGTCAGGCTGTAAAAGATTCCACTGTTTTAATCTCGATCCTAATATTTCAGATTTTTCTTTGGTCAGATCTAAATCTCTAACAAGGCCGTTTAGTTCTGACTGACTAATCAAATGTGGTTGTGATGCAATAGTTGGATCTTGAATTAGCTCTCCACTAGAAGGAATGGGTTCGCTTTTTTCTTCTACAGAACTCGATGGGCTTAAAGATCGTTTCGGTATAGGAATTTCAGGAGAATGAGGTAGCGGCATTGATACTGATGGGGTATATATATATATATATATATATATATATATATATATATATATATATATATATATATATATATATATATATATATAATCGTATATCCCTTCTACCATATGGTGTAGCACAGTTATACATTCTCCTTTTTTTTTTCCTCTCAATCTCCACATATAAACTTCTTCCATCTGTCTCTATTCTTTGGCATTTTCACTGTTTCTCTCCAGGATTTTACCTTCTCCTTAAGTATAACTTCAATACTCCTATTCCAGGTCTGTCTATGTCTTCCTCGTTTCTGTTTTCCCTGTATTCGGGCTGCATACACTTGTTTCACCTGTCCATCATCCTTCATTCTTTGTATATGTCTCCACCAGCCCAGCTGTCTTTGTTGTATATATTCCATAGTTGCTTGTACTCCCAGCTTTCTCCTTATTTCTGTATTCCTTATTCTGTCCTTCCGTGTAACTCCTTGTATTGCACTCAAGTATTTCATTTCGATGGCTTGTATCTTGTTTTTCTGCCTGTCTGTTAGGGTGCATGATTCACATCCATATGTTAGGATTGTCCTATAAATTGCTTTGAACACTTTTATTTTTGTTTGTTTCGTCACTTCTTTCTTCCTAATCAATTTATTACTTATTGCATAGTAAAGTTTGTTTGTTTTTTCGATTCTTACATTAGTTTCTTTGCCTTGTTTTCTAGTTTCATTCATTATCACTCCCAAATACTTACTGTTCCACTTGTTGTATTTTATTCCCTTCTATGTAAATGTTCGTTTGTTGGTTTTCCATTCTCATTACTTTTGTTTTATCTATATTAATTTTCATACCTTCTTCTTTAAACGCTTTATTCCAAATATCGAGATTCCCTTGTAATTGTCTCTCATTTTCCGCCGCACAATATCATCAGCAAAAGCCGCTTCAGATATTGCTCTTCTTTTTAGCTTCCAGTATCCAATTGTCATTCTTTTTACTTTTATTTCGCATTTCTTGATTATTTCATCCATGTATACACTGAACAATGTTGGGCTCAAGCTTCCTCCCTGCCTCAAACCTTCCTGTGTTGTAAATCCGTCCGACTTTATGTTGTTTTTTATTACATACTGCACATTGTTGTTGTATATTTTCTTTATGATTCTTATTGTTTTGTTGTTTATTCCCTTGTTTTCTAGGCTTTTCCACACTTTATTTCTCGCACACTGTCAAATGCTTTTTCTAAGTCGATGAAAGCAAGGTGTAGACTTTTATTTTGTTTTGATCTTTTTTCGATAATCTGTTTCAGTGTAACTGATGGTACATTAACATATTTCACGGAACTTTATGTTTTTTTAGAAAAACTCTTCACACTTATCAAACAGAAGTAACAATCGTCTGTGTGGTTCTTGGGTTCACGTCACTGCATTGTTACGCCAAAAGGCATTTCTTTTAGAGTATCATTGTACCAAACTGTCAAATATTAATAACATTTATAACATTCCAAACAACACACTCGGGGCATTCACGATTGATTTTCAATTGCGGTTTTAAAATAACCTTGATAACACTTTTCAAGCAGGGGGGATATCGGCTTTTTTCACTTTTAGGGGTAAATCTACCACAAATGTAACAAAACGAACTAGGCGAATTAACACAAACGCATGGCGTTTTGTATATTTAGCACTAATCTGAATGTTTTGACCACATTAATACATGAAAAAGTAATATTTTTATGACTAACTTCAAACAGGTGGTACGAGGAGTAAATAAAACAAATTACTAGTTTTCTACGTTATGAGATGTGATATCGACATAAAAACTTCTTTTTTGTATACTAAATGTACCTAATATGAATCACTATTAGAGATGTAGGTGAATTTTTTAGTGTTGCATAGTGTAATTTAGACAATATTCCTACAAAAGCTCATTTGAAATCAATTTACGTACTTTTTTACAGGTTACTTTTTATTTAGAGTTAATATGGTCTAAATTTTTCTCACAGCATAAGTTTTAACCATATAGAGGTTTAGGTTTTGTAAATTTTTAAATATTCTCTTCAATGTTCAATATATAGTCAATTAGCAATAAGAATAAGCTATTTCCAAATAACCTTAACAAAAATTTGACTGTACTGCTAACCCAATTAAAATTAATTTTAATTTGCAATCTTAATACAATAATACAATAAACAAAATCAAGGTTAGGTATCTTTCAAATACCTATCTCTAGCATGCAAAATATTCTTGTCATTTGATGAAGTATGATTATCGGTCGGTACCGGTGTTCGAAAGATTTATTCTCTAAGAAAAAAAACTGCTTTGTCACATTACAAATGAAATAAGTAGGAAATGATTTTAATTAGAATAAAAATTGTGTAACATAACGTATTGTTTTAGCATTGAAATAATTAATTTATATTTCCTTTCATGCCAAAATAATGATCAATAAACACAGAAAAAGAATGGATATTTAATTGGGACATAATTTAGAGCACCCACCAATTTTACCTAGAAGCTTCAATTAATAAGACAGTACTCAGTGTTATTTTCATTAAATTTGTGTCTTTTCTGGGGCTTAGTACTCGTTAAAGAGAGCAGGTACACTCTGCTAGGTGAAAAAAGGCAAAACAACGTTAAATAGTACATTAGAAGTGCTGCTGCCTGTGCAACGACATAATGGAGGACTGCAATGTTTAAAAAATGGCTTACTCTGTCAGAGATAAACTACAAGGTAAAGATAAGCTGATTGATCAGTTATCGGAGAAAGTCAAACTAATATGTCAATAAATGGGGGAGCTACATCGAGATGACATGAAGGATTAAAACGATAATAACTGCATATATTGAAAAGGGTAACTCGTCAGGTCATGTAGAAGCACACTCAAGACTTTTTTAAAAGCGAAAATTTTTGAAAAATTAAAAAAGGGGGCAAAACTGGATTTTACCGACAAAGTAACCTGAACTAACCTGAAAGGCCGCCATTGTATGAACTAGCTTAGACGCAGGCGTATTGTTGTTTCCGCAGTTCGTAAAAGGCGCCTGCGCTAAGTTAAATCTCACCAACACTGTAAATGTCATGTTCTTGTTAACAATCGGCCATATTGGTTAGTTATTTTATTAACCAGTGCCGCAGCGAAAACAATATCTTCACTTCATTCATTTCATCATTTCTTTAGGGTCAATTTTTTACTTTATTATTTAGATCCGTTAGTTAAGGTGAATTTTTTTCTGCAATCAGTCTTGTTACTAGAAAGTGCTAGTATATGCAGTGATTTTCATAACACTCTATATATATATATATATATATATATATATATATATATATATATATATATATATATATATATATATATATATATATAAAAAATAGAGTTTGTTAAAATTGAAAGATCCATCGATTTTATCAAACCTAAGCACAAATGAAATAAGAAAAAAAATTAAAGCTTCAAGCAGCAAGCAACTAGAGAATATTGAAATGGACACCCTGGCGCAAACAGCTTCACTGCAGTTAGACGTAGAAATAAATACAACGAAAGACCATGGCAAAACCAATCAACAAGAGAAAGTAACACCCATTATAAAATAAGAAACGCCCTACTGCCACACCAATTAAAAAATCCAACGAAGTAGTAGCTAAAAGGAAAAATTATCCATTTTCTAGGAAGAAACGAAGAAAAGCACAACAGAACATGGTAACATCAACATTCCACAACGAATTGTACAAATTTTGTTGTTTGACTGCTGATCAATAAATATTTTAATAAAAATCTTTCCACAATACATACTCGAGTCGTTTAAGATAATTTAGGAACACCAGCTATCTGTGCAAAAGTCTACAAACAGTCGGAAGTTACATCACTTAATTATAATCTGGAAGACATTTTGTCTTGAGATGATAGTAACTAAGTAGAATTTGATGCTACGAAAACCCAAGCAAAAGCCTTTTAAGAAACAGTTAGCATACAGCATCGTACATAGGTATGTTGAGATACTCTATTTCATTAGCATCCTTGTTCAGCTTGCTGGGTTTAACTTGGAAGTAAATATAAGTCTTGGTATGATCAAGTTACATGCATAGCTCAGAAAGTTTCTCAAAAGCTCAGAGTGGGTTTGCGTATTAGAAAACTGTATCCTTATAAAACCCAAATTCCATCACTAATAAAATATTTTTTCTATGTTTGATGCTATTCTCCCAAATTTACTTTAAATTTGCTAGATTCTACCCAGAAGAAAGCTGTTCGTCGAATTGGGAACCAGGAGCTTACCAGAGTCCCGGATCCTTTGGATCATCTAATAAATGTTGATGACCAGAGTGAATTCGTGGGTACTTTCATCGAAAGTGTTCGATGGATGTAGCCAGCTTCATTTGTCCTATCATACTTGTCTAAAATTCAGCTCGTTGCTCCTCGTACCAACCTCTTTAAGAACTATTTTGTAAGGAAAACGTCATCCGTTTGAAATAAACACTGTTTACACAGATAGAGGAAAACATTAATAATAGTTTTATTTAATACCAAATGAGTTGTTAAATTTTATTGACAAGTTTAATTTTTCTTCCTTCTTATGCAAACTATGGGGCAAGAACCTCTAATAAAGGCTGGGTTTCCGCAAATGATTTCTAATTATATTAATTATTTTGTTACTTTGTCCAACCTAAGGAAATCTAGGTATAAATAGATGCATTAATTAATTTTATATTTGGTGAAATAATGACAACTTTTATTATTAAGGATCTATTACCATAATGCGAGGGTTGAATGATAAGTACCTGGCCTTGACTAGAAAAAACATTTTTAGGTGTAAAATTTATTTTATTTTTCAACATAGTCTCCTTTTAGCTCGATACAATTAATCCAACGTTTTTCTATCTTTTGTATTCCATCTAAAAAAAGTTTGTTTCAACAATTCCCTCATCGTTTGAGGCTAGAGGCTAAATCTGTCGAATATGGTGGGTGCGGAAGCAATTCGTATCCTAACTCATGGAATTTTGCCATGGCAATGACACAAGTGTACACTCTTGCATTGTCTTGAAAGAGATGTTTTTCTTCGCTAAATGCGGGCATTTTTCTTTCGCAGCATGGTTAAAACGATCCAATAAGTTGACATAATACCTTCCATTAATTGTTTTGTCCTTTTCAAGGTAATCGGCGTGGATTATGCCTCGTGCATCCTCAAAACACTGTGGCCATGACTTTGTTGGTCTATAAAGTCACCTTGGTTTCTTTTTGGCGCCGGTTCGCCACGGAAAATCCATTGCTTGGACTGTTCTTTGATCTCTAGTGTGCTATGATTAATCCATGTTTCGTCTGAAGTTATGAATCGACGCCAAAAATCAAACCGATTGCGGCACCTATCTTGCGGAAAGCTTTCTCATATCGAAATGAATTGTTAAAATGTTCTGTACTCGTTCAGTTGAGATCCCCACAGTCTCAGCATCGCACGCACTTTTAATCTCCGATCATTTGTCACTATATAGTGGATTTTTTCAATCATTTCTGATGTAGTGATTTCATTTGGACGACCTGGACGTTCTTCATCAATAATGCTTGTACATCCGCGTTTGAATTTAGCTCTTCAATGTTTTATGGTGGATAACGACGGTGCAGGGTCCCCATAAACTTGGCCGAGTTCCGCTTTTATTTCATCATTTGTTTCCCTTCTCAAAAATAAATATTTTAACACTCCTCGATATTCAATTTTATTTAAAAGGCTGCCACTTACAAACTAAATTACGTAGCGACTTGAAAATTTGGCAGGATTCTTGTGAAAGGTTATGTTTACGAAAAATCTAATTTTTTAAACAGTAGTAACGCCATCTCTAACCGAGGCCAGGTACTTATCATACAACCCTCGTAATTAAACTAGTGAAGGTATGAGGTTGCATTAGTAAGATTTTATCGATTACCCACACAGCCCGGATTTATGACCGCAATAATTTTTTTATGTTGCTATAATATACACTCGTCACAATATGTTTTAAAAAACTAATTAAATAAAAAACTAATTTGCCTTGTAAAACTGCTGTAAACAGCGTTCGTGTTAAACTAATAAAAAAAAAAACATATTTATCCATTTGTGTCGGAAGTTCTGAGTGACAAAAATTGTATTCATTATTTTAATTACTAGTTTGCCTCTAAATCAACAATATTAGAAAACTATCGATTAAGGTTGATACACTCTTTGGAATGATTTGCTCAGGATTGTGATTCCCATCTAATACAATTTACAACGATTCAAGACCTAACCTAATTAAAGCAAATAAAAGATCTCAGATTTAAAGGTCACCATCCTAAGTTCATTTAAAATTTTTTATCTCCAAGAATCTTTCAATACAATAGAAATAGATATTTCTATGTAAACAATCATCCTATAGAAAAAGTGATGCGACTAACACAGATACAAACAATTTTTATGAGGCAGAAACGACTATTCTGTCGCTATGTTATCCGTTTCGGACTGTTATGTTCCCGTTTGAAAATTGGAGACATTTGAGACACGAGTGGGCCTCAGATTAATGAAATTTAAACGAGTGGACAAAATTCTTTTTCTTCTTCTTAGCCTAAGTTTGTCCACTCCTGGACGTAGGTCCCTTTTAATCTCTTTCATGAGTCCCTGTCTTTTGCCACCTTTAACCATTGCTTGCTTGCTACTACTCTTATATCATCGACCCATCGTTTCTGTGGACGTCCCACGCCTCTTCTGGTTTCTCTGGGTGGAGAAAATAACTAACGTAAAAGCTATGAGAATCATGAGGAAACAAAAGGGAATTATAATTATAGTGAAGAAACACAAATTGTAGTTTTTGGAATATGTGCCCAGCAGTTAGAAGTACTATTTTCTCTACATGACAATACCTGTTCTTACGACGCCGTTTCCTTACGAAGGTTGGCAACGCATATAGCTAAACGAACTTTAGAAACTGCTGTTCGAAAAATATTACTCGAAGCACATCCAAACCACCTTCTCATGCCCTTCAGCCAAGAATTCTATCGTCTTCAATCGATCGTTTGCTCTTTATTTTGTCTTCAATAATTAGACGTAGCAATTCGTACTTCGAGTCCCTCATTATACGTCCGAAATATTGGGTTTTTCTCATTTTTATGGTGGTTAGTAATTCCTTCATGTTGTTTATTCTTTCCAGTACTTCTGTGTTTTTTATTTTCTATACCCAGGACATACGAAGAAGGCGTCTATAAATGTACATTTCAAAATATTCATGTCGTGTTTCTAAGCCAGGATCAAGGGTCCAGTACTCACATCCACTCTCATTCGGAGTTCGAGACTGAGACTTGTGCGATGGAAACATTTTTTCATATTCATGTATGTTACTCGGGCCTGTTCAATTCGGGAATATATTTTCTTTCTTGGGTTCCACTTGTCATTTATATTGATTCCCAAATATTTAAATGTAGAGACCTAGTCTACGGTGTTTTCCCTGATTTGGAAGGATTCTGGTGGTAGATTTTCCTTGTTATTACCATCCACTTGGTTTTTCTTATATTCATAGTTAATCCAAATCTTTCACTGGCTGTTACGACTCGATTGATCAGTTGCTGGAGATCTTTGATATTAATATGAGTTTCTTCCGGAATTTGAGGCCGTGTTCTCCAGATATTAACTTTCTGACGTTTCGTTGACACTGCGGTCCACATTTTCAAAGGCGATGTGGCAGTGGTGGGAGGTTTCTTCCTGGCTATTCGCTGGCAACTGTGCTCGACGACGCAGCGCTGTCCGATTTTGTGTGTTCGGGAGTAGGCGTGGCCATTTGGACTCTTGGCCAATCAAGTGCCAGTGATACTTCCCTGTTTCTTCACGTTTTTATTTGTCGTAATGCGGGCAGTTTTGCTGATATTAAGCTCTTCGTCTTTTTTTATAAAAATTCGGTGTGTTTGTAGATTTCGATAGCCTTTCTGTATAACCTCGAGTAGTAGCTCGATACGTTGGCTAGAACTTGAGTCTGGTTGAACTGGAGAACACGGCCTTAACCGGTCGTGAAAGCCTACATTCTTCAATCTTTGATATTATTTTTGCTAATAGAACAGTATCAAACCGTATGTTGTTCAGTGTACTTCCAGTACCTGTTATTCCTTCAATGGATTCATAGATGGCCTCATTAAACACAGCATCAGAATAAGGATTGAATAAAAGTGGTGAGAGAATACACCAATCATTTTAATGAGACGAAAAATGTCGACGACTTGCCAAACTCTGGCTCGGTAGGCAAAGTCACTCCGAAAGTCGAAAAACGAATTCTGTCTTTGTTTTTTTAGAAAATCGGGTTTGAATGTATCCCGTGAGACCATTGGACAACGTGCTCATGATGTCAAATTCCGAAGCACGTGGAAGAAACCTTTGCTGGGCGAAAATCAGGTCGCGAAGTGGCTCGTCTGGGCTCACGATAAGATACTAGAATGGCCCAGACAACTATTGGACGCCAGAACTATTGAACACGTTTGGTCCCTTCTAAAGAGAAACCTCAGAGGAAAGACTGCGTATTTTGAATCAGTTGTCTCGAGAGATTGGAAAAATTTGCAGAGTATGCAGAAAATCTGGTCGACAACATGCCTCGAAGATGCTTGGCGATTATTGATGCACGAGGCGATTGAACAACTTACTAAGATAATTGCGCCATTGTTAGCACACCAAAGCATACATTGATGGCGAAAAATATTCTCGAAACACATTTTTTTTGAAGAATACGAGCGGTCACGTTTTTACTTGACAGACTGTAGAAGTACTATTTGCTACACTACTGTACAAGGAATAACTAAAGAATGGAGAAGCATAGGAAGATGGTTTAACTTCCCTGATGGTTGCTAATTTCCGCAATGAAGGCTTCACTATAAGTAAAAGAATTTAAAAATAATTTTGTAAAACATGTGTAACTGACAATGAAGAGTTTTTTTTCAGAATAAATATTATTTTACAACACGTTTCATTAAAACTTCGTAATACCGTACTCTAAAGACTTGCAAATTAATTTAATTACATTTCAAGTTGGCGTGGTTTTATGTCACAATATCTATATACATCAATCCATTGTTCTTTTCTTAATTATGTAAACAGTACAGTCGTTTTTTTCCGTATATATAGTATACCAAGTAATTGCCTATTTTTTATGCTGAAAAATAGTTAATTTTAATTAAAGAAATTAGGCGTTGAAAATTCAAGTACAGGTTGCACAAACCTGTTATTCAAAAATATTTGCAAAGGAAATATGCTCGTTATTGTTGCATCGCATCGGTCCGATAAATTTTCATGCTTAGTTATGTAAATTGTTTATTTTAACGAATACATTGTGTATCGAATTTATTCAAATTATTTATATCGTATCTCGTATTAGCACAGTAAACATAAAACACAGTAGCGACAGTCCGACTCGGCACCTTTAATCTCAAGGGGTTCGAGTTTGTAATGATCACATGACTTGTAGCCATATTGCGGGTATGATGTCTGCATGTTTTTGAAATATTTAAATTCTTTCTATCAAGAAACATCCTATTCTGTAGGAAGAAAAAAAAACGGGGAAAGTTTTTTTAGAAACATTTTTTTATCAGGTTCTTATTAAAACAGATAGACAAAAAACAGAGAGAAACGTAAAAAATACAAGGAAAGAATATATTTGGCTTCAACGCTTTTTACACGTTATTCATTTAAATATCTCATTATTGAATTTATATTTCTCAACTATTAGAGATATTGTCAGGGCGGAAAAATGTTCAATTTGAGAATATATTTCTGTAATAATTCCCAGTAATCTGGTGAGATTGAAAATAATTATAATTATCATTTTAAGATGAGATCGTCTTTCTTCTGTACTTAAAAATGAAGTAAACAGACTTTTTGCTCTATTTTATCATTAGTTAAATCTAATATAATAATTTTATTACAACTAATGACTTTTCGCGCCTGTATACTTCTTCTTCTTCTTAGCCCTCCATTGTCCATCTTTGGACATAGGCCTCTTCCAAATCATGCCAATGTTTTCAGTCTTGAGCTGCTCTTATCCATCCAAAGTTAGCTACCGTTTTCAGGTTAGGGATCTTCCCCTACCTCTTTTACCCATATATGGTCTCCACCCTTGTATCAGAGCATTCCATCTCTCATCACCCTGTTTTTCATTGTGGCCTGCAAAGCTCAACTTCAATTTTGTTACGTGATCGGCTACACCCCTTATTTTTGTTCTTTGCCGGATCCAGGTGTTAGTCTTCCTGTCTTTTAAGCCGATACCCAACATAGATTTTTCCATTACTCTTTGCATCTTAATGAGCTTGTCCATGTTTGCTTTAGTGAAGGTCCATGTCTGGCAGCCGTAGGTCAATACTGGCAGCACACACTGATCCTAAACTCGAGTTTTCAAGTATTGTGGTAATTTGTTGCTTTTGAGGATGTATTTTAGTTTTCCGAAACTTGCCCACGCGAGTCTTGTTCTTCTTTTAATTTCGGCAGTTTGATTTTCTCTGTTCAATTTTATTACCTGTCCCAAATATACATATTCCGGCACATTTTCAATGATTCGATCCTTTCCATTGATGTTTCTTGGATCGTCAGTGTTTGTCATCGTTTTTGTTTTTGTAAAATTTACTTTTGATCCAATTTTCTCAGAGGCTTCCACTAGTTGGTTAAAGATGGTTTGCAGGTCCTCAAATTTGTCAGAGATCAGGATGATGTCATAGGCAAATCGTAGGTGGTTTAACCGTTTTTCGTTGATTGCTATGCCTTTTTGTCCCCAGGGCAGAGTTTTGAAGATATCTTCCAACGCTGACGTAAAGAGTTTCGGTGATATTACGTCTACCTGTCTTACGCCTCGTATACTATTGTATACTACTGTATACTAATTATATAAAAAAATTAAATGCATGCACTTTGCATGCCCAGATAATAAAACATCAACGTTTTACAAACAAAATGTATCTTTAATATGAAGACACAATTATCATAATCTTTATATAATATATTGCATAATAGAAATAAAGAATTATGAATGAATTACCTTTTAGGATCTTTGGGACATCTAAAAAACTAACTCCTTTGGTTATACCACATATATAGGGGACGCATGTGTGATAAAAAGCAGGACCTAAAAATTTTCTTGGTGAAATTTAGAGTGTTGTCAGACTTTCAAAATGTAAAACATCTCTTGGTTCACCGGATTTTATAATATCATTACAATGCTGCCCTAATGAAATTCATAGTTTTGACTAATAGAAAATAAAGTATATTATATTCACAGCTTAATATTTTCTAAATTGTTATTTAAATATGTTATATATAATTATACATAACCAGCTATTAAAATTAGTAAATATAAGTAGCAATTCACTTACGGTATTCCAAGCGGTTCGTACTACAAAACAGATCGTCAATGTAGCATAAAATAAGTCTTACACATCGTCAGGATGCACTGAACGTTCGATACGGTTGCAATTTAGATCGCTGTTTTCTATCTGTTCTTACTGTACCCATTGAAATTTTAAAATGACAATTGATTTGCCGGAAAACGATTGTTATATATTTGTATTTATATGATGATAATTTTTTTTTGCCGTGCTTAATATAAGACTGGGGCATACTAATAGGTTTCTAGGCTGACATAAAAAATTACTTATTCAATGTAATCTCCTTTCAACTTTATATACTTAGTCCAACGGTTATAAATTAAGTATCTCTAGACCAGGGGTGCTCAAACTTGAACTGCTGGCGATCTACCTCAATATTGTTAGACTACGATCGATCGACTCTGAGAGGCTGCAAGTAAGTGTGATGCAGGATTGTCGTCTAGGTAGGGTGTATCGTGGCATAGATATTAGTTTTCCGCACAATATGCATTTTTTTAGTCAAGGTAAGTGTAGGTCTGCTCTAAAATGTCAATGAAAAAACTCATAATTATTCAAAATTGCGAGTTTATTGATTCTTACAAAACAAACGAGTTCTAGTGTCTAAACTTAACTAAAGAGTGACTTTGGATGTTGAAGCGTGGTACTGCATGTCCTCAGCATACTTTTCATAAGATGGTACGTAATTACCGAGTGCTAATCGCAAGCATGATGACATATGTTCGTCAGTTAGTCGATTGCGATATTTTGACTTAATTATCTTCATTTCAGAAAATGCAGACTCGCACAAGTAAGTTGACCCAAACATTGCCGTCAGTTGAAGGGCGATTTGCCTTAGATTCGGATATTTATCTTCAGATATAAAACACCAGAATTTTGTATCAGATGCTGTGGCTTTGAGATGTATATCTGATATAATCTGCACTAACTCATTTTCAACAGAACATGAGTCCATGTTAAACTGACTTGCTATTTCAGTAGCTAATTCCTCAATGTGTTTTACACGAAAAAGGATAACTCATAAATGATGCGATATTTGCCAATTTACTGAAATCATAAAAACGTGTTTCGAATTGGCCCAAAATATTTGATAATTCTGCCTCATAAATATCATAATTCAACTGAGGAATCCTTGCTTTCAAAGACGGAAAATTTTTCAGATCCTTTCTTTTCAGTTGATCTACGAGTATCATAAGTTGCAATTTACTTTTGAATGCGTTTATTGCGCTAATCATCTCAATAATAGTTTTTCCTTTACCTTGAAGCTCCAAATTAATGGTGTTTAAATGCATTGTGATGTCTGTCAAAAATGCCAAATCAGTCAGCCATTTTCCGTTTTTCAGCATCTGAGTGTCATCATCTCTTTCGTCCAGAAAAGCTGTTATTTCGGGCAATAATTCTTGAAACCTTTCTAGGAATTTTCCGCGACTCAACCACCTGACGTCCGTGTGACGAACTAAAGTATGTTCAGCTGACTCACTATCTTCCAACTGCAATTTAAAGAGCCGTCGTTGCAAGCTACGTGCACGGATAGAATTCACAATTTTTATTGCAATGCCCATAATCTCCTCCATGTTTAGAACTTTTGAACACAAAACTTGTTGATGTATAATGCAAGGAAGGAGAAAAATGAAGGGAAATCATCATTAACTCGACACAATGCCACAAAACCGTTTTCGTTTCCAATCATTGCTGGTGCTCCATCGGTTGTAATGCACACTAGTTTATATATTGATAGCTTGTAGTTTGTTACAAAATTGAAGAAAACGTCATATATATCTTCGCCACGGGTCTTTCCTTTCAGAGGAATCATTGTCAAAAACTCTTTCTTAGCCGACATGTCATTGAATACCATTCGAATAAAAATACACACTTGGGCAGGGTTTGTCATATCGGTGTATTCGTCGAACTGTAAAGAAAAGTATGTACATTCCATGATATCATGTTTTAGTTTATCTGCCATGTCCTGACTCATGACTTCAACACGCCTTATGACAGTCGGACGAGATAACTGAAGTTCTCTAATAGCAGACATAATCTCTGTTTTATTTTTAAAATCTCCAATTAAAGTCTCACCCGCTTCAATAAATGCTTCCTTTACAACCAATCCATCATGAAATGGTTTCTTGTGTTTCGCCAATATATGAGATATTTTAAATGACGCGATCGTTGCAGCTTTTGATTGTTCGGCTGGTCTTGTGAACATGGTTTGTTCTTTTTTCAAACAAGTTATCAAATCACGTACTTTTCGTTTTCTTAATTCACTCTGTGACGGAAAATCCTTTTCATAGTTTTTATAAAACTGTTTTATGATGCCTCTCTAAGTTCCCACGCTTAGGTATTGCAACTGAAGCACGGCAAATGAGACAAATGCACTTATCCTTTACCATACAAAAGAAAAATTCTTCCTCCCAATCGTTATTAAAATGATAAGTTTTACTTTTCTTCGCCGCACTCATTTTGGACTATTTATTAATAAACTTTGTATCGATGTATCGCCTTCAAGTTACAACTCAGACTGACTCCTATTCCTGCAGGCGCAACATTTATATCGGCGCGAACGAAGTCTCGAATGTTCCCGTCAAACACGCCGCCCGAAGTTTCTAGAAAAATCGGCGGGAATCAAAAACGCGGCTTTTCTTTGGCCAGTACCGCGCGTTCCTTTGATAAAGCCGCCTTTTGCCGCTAGTAGGGGGTTATTACGATAAAAGAAAGTGATGAGGGGGTTATTCTGGCCTAATTGTGGATCGAATAAATTTTAGTAGTTTATTCATTACATTTTGTTTTAGTTACCTAAAACAAAATCTGTGAATAGTTCTATATCGGAATTTTTTTCTCGAGATCGACTCAAAAAGCACTCGCGATCGACCGTTTGAGCACCCCTGCACTAGACCTTCTTTAGGGTGGAAGGGCTTACGAGGAGGATATAGTCTGATAGAAAATAATTCTTTAGGCTGTACTCTTACTTGACACCTGTTATTATCGGGTCAATTGCACTGTGGCTATACATATGTAGAGGCAGGCATTTATTCATATCTTTTTCTCGTCCAATAAAGTAATTTATAATACTAATATTTTATATTGAAAATGCTTTCACGTATTTCACTTTTTGTACAAATTTCTCTTCCGTTGTAGTATTACGAATCTAAAAAGTTGTTTACAAGATCAAGGTTGGGTTTCCGCATCAAGCCATTAAACTTGAACATCATACTCAATACAATACAATTTACTTACGCCGCGCTAGCATTTTCTTCATCTAGTTATTTTATACATTATTTTACCTCAAAAGGCGTTTATTTTATTTAAAATAATTGATTTTGTGTTTTAAATGTTTTATTTAATTACAAAACATACCTAAATAGTAGTTGCGTTTATATACACCGTGTTTTCTAATTTAAGACATATTTATAATACTAAGTTGGGAATGTGGAATCTGTGGCACAACGATACTACTCAGTATATATCACCACTACACCAAATACTTTATTTTTGCACTCGACGCGCATTTCGCTAACCAATAGGAGCGATGATTGACTAAAGCTAAACTACAAATCTACCCTATTTATACTTAGCCTAACCCTTGAATTACTCAGGCGGAACTAATGGCATAGGCAAGGCCATCAGTTCCGGTCAAGTAACCAGTAGAAGGGACTATAAGGAATAGGCCCTCTGTCTTCATTTAAACTACTTTTACATTTTATAATTTCCATACTTTCGTATGTGTTCAACAATTTCCTATCAGATACATTTTTTATTAATCTTAGTTTATCTAATGTTACAGTATGATCAGCAGCAAGGGCATGTTCGGCAATGCTAGACTTTTCTGTTCTACTGTATTTTAAATTTGCTAAATGTTCTTTAAATCGTGTTTTAATTGACCTTTTAGTTTGCCCAACATACTTTTTGTCACAATCATTACAACTAATTTCATAAATTCCACTTTTCTCACAATTAGGAATCTTATCTTTGGGATTTCCTAAGATATTCCTCAAATTGTCTGATGACTTATAGACTAAGGTGAGGCCTACCTTATTAAATACCTTATTGAGTCCCTTGCTATATTTCGGATTATATGTTATGGATACATTCTTGGTGTTATTTTCTTCGCTTGTAAAAAAGGTGGAATTCTGAATATTAAACCTACACTTATGTCTATTTATTAGCTTATTTACTAAGTCATGGTCACAACCATTAACTCTAGTTATATTTCTAATACGATTCATTTCTTTAATAAAGTTTACTCAATTCAGAGGGAAAGTGACCAAACGATGAATTAAAAAATGTAATGAGGGTAATTTGTGTTGTTTGCAATGAAATTAATCATTAGGAATATATCTATCTATTACTGTGTCCTTCCTATAGATATCAAATTCTAATCTATTATTATTTTTAATAATTAAAATATCTAGAAAAGGAAATTGTCCTTTGTTCTCAACTTCGTAAGTGAATTTAATGAAATCGTAGCGGCTATTTAATTTAGAAACAAAATCTTCAATATTTGCTTTTTTTGTATCAAAAATTGCGAAAATATCATCCACATACCAATATTTCCCAAGGGTATGATATAGGTATGTGGATGATAGTTTAGCGATTTTTGATACAAATAAAGCAAACATTGATGATTTTGTTTCTAAATTAAATAGCTGGTACGATTCCATTAAATTCACTTACGAAATTGAGAACAAAGGACAATTGCCTTTTCTAGATATTTTAATTATTAAAAATAATAATAGATTAAAATTTGATATCTATAGGAAGGACACAGTAATAGATAGATATTCCTAATGATTCATTTCATTGCAAACAATACAAATTAGCCTCATTACATTTTTTAGTTCATCGTTTGGTCACTTTCCCTCTGAATAGAGTAAACTTTAATAAAGAAAGGAATCGTATTAGAAATATAACTAGAGTTAATGGTTATAACGATGACTTAGTAAATAAGCTAATAAATAGACCTAAGTTTAGGTTTAATATTCAGAATTCCACCTTTTTTACACGCGAAGAAAATAACACTAAGTATGTCTCCATACCATATAATCCGAAATATAGCAAGGGACTCAATAAGGTATTTAATAAGGTAGGCTTCACCTTAGTCTATAAGTCATCAGACAATTTGAGGAATATCTTAGGAAATCCCAAAGATAAGATTCCTAATTGTGAGAAAAGTGGAATTTATGAAATTAGTTGTAATGATTGTGACAAAAAGTATGTTGGGCAAACGAAAAGGTCAATTAAAACACGATTTAAAGAACATTTAGCACACTTAAAATACAGTAGAACAGAAAAGTCTAGCATTGCCGAACATGCCCTTGAAGCTGATCATACTGTAACATTAGATAATCTAAGATTAATAAAAAATGTATCTGATAGGAGATTGTTGAACGCATACGAAAATATGGAAATTATAAAATGTAAAAGTAGTTTAAATAAAGACAGAGGGCCTATTCCTTATAGTCCCCTCTACTGGTTACTTGACCGGAACTGATGGCCTTGCCTATGCCATTAGTTCCGCCTCAGTAATTCAAGGGTTAGGCTAAGTATAAATAGGGTAGATTTGTAGTTTAGCTTTAGTCAATCATCGCTCCTGATGAAGCTAACATGGTTAGCACAACGCGCGTCGAGTGCAAAAATAAAGTGTTTGGTGGAGTGGTGATACATACTGAGTAATATTTATAATAGGTTATAGTACTTAACAAAATTAGTAATTCCATCTACATACAAGTTAATATAATTTAAGATTTAAATAATAAATAACATACGACTTTTTCAAATTGTTTGTTACTGTTTATTTTAATTTTAAACACTTGCATGCTACCCGCTTTAATAGGTCATTGCACTTTCGAATTGCCGGACTGGTTAATAGGAGTTAGTTACTTTCCTCTGGAATAATTATTCTAAACTAAGTTAAGAGTTGTGCATGCATATATGCTGTCGAGGCCTAGAATAACGTGGAAAGTGTCGACGTTATTCAGTAGGGTGTCTCTTGCTGATACGTTGCTGTCTTGTATTATTACGCATTTTCATGTAACTGGGTGATTAGGTGTACCATCGCTGTTTAAGGTGTCCTTTTTCTGAAACAATGGCTATTCGAATGATTCTTTAGATATATATATATATATATATATATATATATATATATATATATATATATATATATATACATATACATATACATACATTATGTATGTATGTATATATATATATATATATATATATATATATATATATATATATATATATACATATATATATATATATATATATATATATATATATATATATATATATATATATATATATATATATATATATATATATATATATATATATATATATATATATACATATACATATACATATATATATATATCTATATATATATATATATATATATATATATATATATATATATATATATATATATGTATATATATATATATATATATATATATATATATATATATATATATATCTATATATATATATCTATATATATATATATATATATATATATATATATATATATATATATATATATATATATATCTATATCTATATATATATATATATATATATATATATATATATATATATATATATATATATATATATATATATATATATAGTACCAGGTGAACAGGTATGAAATGCGGATTTCAGGCAACAGATGGTGCACCAATGCAGTTTGTGCTATAAAGATTTGACACTGCGCCATTTTGTTGTGTCATCAACGAGTGATAAATTGGAAAAGTGTGTGCATAGTGTTGTGTTGTGTGTCGAAATTTATACCGAACAAAGAGCATTCGCGGACAGCATTAATTTTCTGTTTTCATTTGAAGAAAACTGCTGTTGAATCATACCGATTACTTTGAGAAGCTTATGGTGAACATGCTCCATCGCAAGATACGTGTGAACGATGGTTTCGAAAATGCGCCTAAAAATTGGAACAAAATCTCGAACTTTAAAGGTCGTAATGAGCCATACACATATACTAGCCTACACGGAAACCTAAACCAGACCATAAAAAAATGAAACAACAGAAATTAGGATAGCCCGCAGAATAGCGAGAAAGGCCTTATTGGACAGAAAGGGAAGCGGCTACACAGACATGCAAAATAGATAATATCAATCACTGGGTGTTAAAATAGAAAGATAGGATGTGACAAACATATAAAGAGAATGATAGAAAGAATATTTTAGAATAAGATATTTGAAAATTTTAATAAATAAACAATTGTGCCTTCTCTGGGTTGAGGTGGAGTCTTGACGTTATTTAGTAGGGTATGACTTGCTGATGTTGATGCTTTGTGTTATTACACCATTTGCTTGCAGTCCCATTTATTCCAACACCAGCTAGCGTCAGACCATAAAATTCATTTTATTGGTTGCAAACATGATTCACAAATTATATTGTACATATATATATATATGCATATATATATATATATATATATATATATATATATATATATATATATATATATGTATATATATATATATATATATATATATATATATATATATATATATATATATATATATATATATATATATATATATATATATATCGGATGTTATTTATAAGAAGCCCACCGACCTGATAAACGGACTTTAAAAAAAATGCTACCAACTAGATTGCAATGGCCCGGAACAAGGAAGAATGGTAACATCTTGAGGAGGCCTACGTTTAGTCATAGACGGAAG
This sequence comes from Pachyrhynchus sulphureomaculatus, assembly GCA_019049505.1. Taxonomy (NCBI): domain Eukaryota; kingdom Metazoa; phylum Arthropoda; class Insecta; order Coleoptera; family Curculionidae; genus Pachyrhynchus; species Pachyrhynchus sulphureomaculatus. Next base: position 95,435,654 of record CM032452.1, on the reverse strand, counting down.
AGGCCGATTGATAATGATAATGATTATAAGCGTGAATCTAATTAAAAAAAATGTGGTTAGTCAGTCAGTGCATAGAATCCTTAAAATCTAAAAGACAATACTCACACGTAGTTTATAACTAATATTGTGATATCTTGACCTTGTACTGAATAGTGTTTTATATAGTAGCAACAGAATTGATATTGTTTTCATTATTACAGCGTTTTTTCATTTACCAATACATATTATCAATTCTATTATTCCTTTATATTGATAATTAACTTCCCATGATTCTTATTTTTTTTGTATTTTTTACTGTGTTATCAGACAAAAGTTCTTTTTTACTTTACTCTTTCGGTGTATTATGCGTAGACTATAACACTATGTTAATTGTTACAAGATAATGAAATGTAAATACAAGAGATAAATTACTGTAAGGTATTACCTAACCAGTAAAAAATAAACGTTTATTTTTTTTATGAGTAAATTTGCAAACGTAAAAAATATTTTTTATAACAATCTTACAGGGTTTTCCATCGTTTTATTATTATTTTTTAGAAGTCAAAGTCTAATTTGACTGGAATACATAAACAGCACAAATTTCTTCATAGGCCCGCGTCGCATGTGTGCTTTTATTAAATAAAATTGTGGACTATAGTGAACTTTTGCAGAAATTTCACTCATTCTCGAGATGCTCTAAAAGAAGTCTGAATAAACGATTTCCAACGTCTACTACTTTCAAATATCAGCTTTCAACTGACCCTAAGTATGGCTGATGCGACTTGTATTACCTGAGATATGTCACATTAAAGCTATCTAACGAAGAAAAAAAGATCAATACTTTTTGACAACCCAATAAATGTTAAAATTATAGATACTATTAATTTAAAAAGATTAAAGTGTGATATTATTTACTATAAAACAACTGGAAGTTCTACATAATAATCACATTTTTCTACAGGATTCAGAAATACAATCGTCATCATCACCAAATCTCAGTCCATATGCAGTCTGTCAAGTAAGAACGTGACCGCTCGTATTTTTGAAAAAAATGTGTTTCAAGAACATTCTTTGCTATCAATGTATTCTTTGGTGTGCTAACAACGGCATAATTACCTTGTCAATCGCCTCCTGTATCAATAATCGCCTAGAATCTTCGAGGCATGCTGTCGACGAGACTTTCTGTATACGCTGCAAATTTTTCGAATTCTTGTTTTCTGTTTCTTATCCACATGTTAATGTCCTCTACTTCACATATTTGCCTTATGTTGTCATTTGTTTCTCTATCCCAAAGTGTTCTTCCTGCAATTCTTCTTAATGTTTTCATTTCACTTGTTTGTAAGTATCTCTGAGTTTTGCGTGTTTCTGGTCTTGTTTCTGCTGTGCAGGTCATAACTGGTCGAACTGCAGATTTATATATACGAGATTTTACTTCTGTTCTCAAGTATTTATTTTTCCAAATAGTGTCATTCAAGCGTCCTGCTATTCTATTGGCTTTTACTATTTGTTCTTTTGTTTCTTTTTCCATGTTGTTATATGATAATTTAATTCCTAAATATTTAATTGTAATCACTTGCTCTATAATCTGTTTGTCGATTTCCAGGTTGCTTTGGAGATAACTATTGATTTAGTTTTTTCAGCTGATATTTTTATATTAAATTTCTTTGCTCTTGTGTTAAACAGATGTAATAATCTCTGCAAGTCATCTTCATTCTTAGCGACTAGGACGGTGTCGTCAGCGTAACAGAATATTTATATTTATAGCCTTTTTTGTTTTTTCCTGTTTAACTACAACAATGCGTGATTTAAATTAATCATTTGTTGGGTCATCATCCAGTAATGCCTGCAATTCCTCGTCTTCGTACTTTTGTGGTCTACCAGAGCGCACACTGTCTTTCACATTGAAATCACCACGTTTAAATTGTCGAAACCATGTCTCAAATGTTCTAATCGATGGAGCGTGTTCATCATATGTTTCTACCAGCAAACGATGACTTTCCGCAGCATTTTTCTTTTGATTAAATAAGAAAAGCAATGCGTGCCGTAAATGTTCTTTTTCGGCACAAAAGTCGACATGATCACTGAACGATACAATACAGAGGCTAATATTTGGAGGACTCAACTTGTGTAATTCATACACTGCGTACTGTTCGCTGGTGCCATCTCTTAGTGAAACCGGCAAAAACTCATACATACACCGGTATTTCATCTAATATAACCTTAAACAGTAGGGGACTCAGTGAGTTTCCTTGTCTAATACCAGTTGTTACCTCTATGGGTTCAGTTAACTCCAATTTTAATTTTATTTCTTTTGTAGATGTTCTCAATTAGTTTTATTATATCCAATGGAATATACTTGTCATAAAGTATGTGCACTACGTCTTGCAGCTGTACTCTATTAAATCCTTTTACCAAATCTATAAAGCATAACAACGCTGGTCTGTTAAATTCAATTGATTTTTCAGTAATTTGTCTGATTACAAATACTGCGTCGTTACAGGATCTTCCGTTCCTGAATCCTTGTTGTTCTTCGGAAAGCTGTATAAGTGGAGTTATATTATTGGTAACAATTTTTGTCGTCAGTTTTAAGGTTGTGCACTAGAATTTAAAAGCATTAAAATCATTTTGTTAACTAATATGATGTACAGCTGCATTTTTATTGAAAGCCTACGAGATCGGCCAGCTTGTTGAATTAGTATGTACAAAATCTACTTTAAGGTGTTTTATTTACACAGATGTTATTTTAATTTATAGCAAATTTAAATTTAAAACTGATTCTTTATCTCTTCATTTTCATCTTAAGATGAAGAATTATTGAGCCATTTCTATCTGACAATTTGAAATAATTTAGACTTACAAAACGATTTCCTTTAAGTTAAAAATGATTGGTAAAGAATAAGTATCAGTTATTGTTGTGTCGTCTTCACATCTTAGATATATGTAAATCAATAGTTGAAAACAACAATTTACTTGTAAACTCGTAAACATTCATTTGTTGACTACAGTTGTACATTTGCGAAACATTAATAAAGCGATAGTTAAAATTATATAAAAACAACACTATGTTTTAATTTCCAATATATTTAAAGTCACTTGACATTTGTTTCACCATACAATGGCTTCTTCAGAAGTAAATAAGAAAGAAAAATATTTGGTGGTAATCTTGGTTATAAAGTGCTTAAAACTATCCTTAATTACCTAAGTTTATGCTAATCATTTTATTATATTATTTACAGACAGAATTATTTTAAGAATGCAAATCTATGGTACTATTTCCGAGAACTAATAAAGATTAAGTAAGGGTGAATGGTTTAAGTCTACCTGTTCGTTTAATAATTGATTGGAGTTTTTCCGTTTGTTAATTTCAAGATATTCAAGCAAATTTAATTTTTTAGATTTATTTTCTACATGTAGAATGTTTAACGAATCATCAAAATTATGGGATTCGTTTATTATATGGGTTGCGTAATGTGAATTGTTCTTATTTTTTAAATAACTATGTTTATGTTCTTTAAGGCGAGTTTCAAAAGATCTACCAGTTTGTCCTACGTAGGTTTTAGTACAAGATCCACAGTTTAATAAATAAACTCCTGATTTTAAGGATTTCTTAGATTTGGTTTTGCTATTCAAAATTATACTCCCTAAGGAATTACTGGTTTTGAATGCTATTTTATTGTTCTTTTTATTAAATGTTTGGAAATTGTTCTAGTTATTTTCCCTGTGTATGTGAGTGTACTAAATTTTCCTTTTTTGTCATTAATTTCCTGTTTCACGGGAACAGATAGACAACTAACAATCCTCCTTAACTTCCTAAATAATTTGCATCCTAATATTAAATTTACCATAGAATTAAAAACCAATAACTTTATAAATTTCTTGGACATATCTATATCAAAACTGAACAATAAACACGATTTCTCGATTTTTCACAAACCTTCACATACTGACACAGTCATACACAATAGTTCATCCCACTCTTATCCTCACAAAATGGCAGCTTTTAACTCTTTCATACATAGATTGTTACATATCTCTATGACTAAAACTAATTTTAACAAAGAATTCAACATAATCAAACAAATAGCAACTAATAATGGATATGACCCCAACATTATAGATAATATCTTGAATAAAAAATTCTTTAAACAAGCAATATCTCTAATTTATTCCACAATTAATGACAAAAAAGGAAAATTTAGTACACTCACATACACAGGGAAAATAACTAGAACAATTTCCAAACATTTAATAAAAAAGAACAATAAAATAGCATTCAAAACAAGTAATTCCTTAGGGAGTATAATTTTGAATAATAAAACCAAATCTAAGAAATCCTTAAAATCGGGAGTTTATTTATTAAACTGTGGATCTTGTACTAAAACCTACGTAGGACAAACTGGTAGATCTTTTGAAACTCGCATTAAAGAACATAAACATAGTTATTTAAAAAATAAGAACAATTCACATTACGTAACCCATAATTTTGATGATACGTTAAACATCCTACATGTAGAAAATAAATCTAAAAAAATTAAATTCGCTTGAATGTCTTGAAATTAACAAACGGAAAAACTCCATTCAATTATTAAACGAACAGGTAGACTTAAACCATTCACCCTTACTTAATCTTTATTAGTTCTGGGAAATAGTACCATAGATTTGCACTCTTAAAATAATTCTGTCTGTAAATAATATAATAAAATGATTAGCATAATCTTAGGCAATTAAGGATAGTTATAACCAAGATTACCACCAAAATTTTTTTCTTTCTTATTTACTTCTGAAGAAGCCATTGTATGGTGAAACAATTGTCAAGTGACTTTAAATATACTGGAAATTAAAACATAGTGTTCTCTTTATATATGTAATTTTATTATGAATTTCCAACAAGTATCGGCTAACACAATTAAAAATGCGATAGTTGACAAGATAAAACTTACCTTATAGTTTTGTAAAATATGCCCCTCATATTGTACTTGTATTAGATAATGAATGCACATAAAAATTTTTGAAACATTTTTTATCTAAATTATATTAAAATTAACAGATAAAATGGCAATTATATAGGTTCGTATGCTGTAATAACATTCTTATGAATAGTTCCCATAAATCTTACCCAAATGATATGTTTATTGGTGAGAAGTTGTGTTAAGTGCCAACAAACGAAACCATAATTTAAAAATAAACGACTGCATTTAAGAAAGATTGTTTTACGTGTTTTAAGTAATGTTAATAAGTGCAATGTTTTAAATAAACTCAATTAATCACCAGGCAAATAATAGTCTGCCGTAATTGCCTTGCATAAATCTTTGTGAAATTCTTTCATCATTTAAAACAATAATATCACGTTATGAGAGTACACGGAAAATAGATTTTTGGTCATTGTCCTTATTTCATTTACCATTAAGAAGTTTGTTAACAGAAATGATTGATAGCTCCTATTACTTTTAATAATAATGCAATAAAGTTTTCTGGTACGTGTAAAATTGTAAAATCAAGTTTGTTTCGTAACTTTGTCACTTGTATGTTTTAAAGTAACACAAATAAAGAATCGAACTCACGTTATGCGTGGTGTGAGCTCTTTGAGCCTGATTTCGATTTGCATACATATCTGCCTTGTGATTGAGGATCCATAATTTATTCCATGTCTATAGCTTTCATTTCAATTTTCTTTCTTGCCGTATTAATATTCTTTTAAATCTGAAGTCAATAACAACCGGATTATGATTACTATTAGTGTTAGCGCCAGGGTATGTGATTAGTAAATACTTGACGTACTTACTAATTTCTCGTTTTATTAGGATAAAATGAATCAAATCTTTTTAGTTCAAAATAATATTTCCAGTTTAGAGAAGCTCTTCTTGCTATGCATGCAGCATGTTCATGCCAACGATCTGTAATGCCAAACACGATCAAATGTTTTGGATATATCAAGTGAAACCTTTTGTTTGTCGAAAAAGTATCGAGTCTTTTAAAGTCAAAATTGAGACAATTGTTTTTTATATTTTGGAAGAACTTTATTAAGCCAAATATATGCCATTTTGTTCGATAACCTTCGCCCATTTCTCTGGCAACACGATAATCCTATCACTACAATTTCTGTAGTTTCTGGGAAAAAAATTGTGACAAGTGATTTTCACAGGCCTCTTTTGAAACTAACTTACCACCATTCAGGGAGTTCCGTAGAGATTGAAGCAAATAGTACTCTGGCCGTATAAGACCCAGGCTATACGGTGAATGCTTTAAAACACCCTAGTCAAGCCATCTCAATTTTTATTCATTCATCAAAGATATGTGTGGTCTACCATTGTCATGGTGGAAGGAGACACCTTCCTGTTGACTAATCCCAGCCGATTTTTTTAACCGCTTGGTTCAATCTTATCACTTGCTGACAGCAGAGTACAGAACCAATTGTTTGGTCTGGCTGCAGCTGCTCATGATGCACGATTCCCTTCCAATTCTACTAAACACATAGCATCACCTTTTTTTGGAGGCAATCCGGCTTTGCCATTGTCTGAGCTTTGGCTATGAGGTTTTTCACACATTATTGTCGCACTCGATCTACTTTTTATCGCCCGTGATCAACTGCTTCAGAAATGGCTAGATTTCATTGCGTTTCCGTAGATATTGGCAGATGGAAATTCGATCGCGTAAATGTTCTAGCGTCAAATCATGTGAGATTGAGCTTCTTTTTAGTTTAGAACTGTTTAGTGATGGATGTTTAGTTGCTTGAGGATGTTATGGTTACTTACATGCCAGTCTTACTCAAATTTTGTCAAAATTCTATCCTTTTCTGTCACTGGACGACCAGTGCGAGGAGCATCTTTGATATCGAAATTTTGAAAACGAAGGCGACTGAAACATCTTTAGGCTGTTGCTTCTGGTAACGTATTTTTATCATAAACAGCACACATTTCTTCATAGGCCTGCGCAGCATTTGTGCCTTTATCGAAATAAACTTAGAAAATGTAGCGAACGTTTGCAGAAATTTCACTCATCTTCAAGGCACTCTAAATTAAGTCTGAGTAAACAATTTTTGCACGTCTACTACCGTTAAATATTAGCTTTCAATTGAACTTAAGTATGGCCCGATGCGACTTACATTACCTGACATGTATGATGCTAAAGTTAGCTAACGAACAAAATACTAAATACTTTTTCGACAACCCACTATTTTACGTCTCTGACCTTTACCTAAAAAGTAACATAACTCTTCAAAAATTGAGACAACTAGCGTTGAAAATTTTTGTTGTCGAGAGCGACAACCTTCATTAGCGTTATGTCAGTTTTTCTACAAAATTTGTAGTGAGCTAGTTATAGTGGTAAGAGTGACATTGCATTTAGACAAAGAGTGGAAAAATGTGCTTCAGACAAATAATGGTTGATTTTCGTATTAAACTTGGCAATAATTCGTTCAGGTATTATGAGACCGTTTTTGAGCAAAAACCATGTTTATGTGTTGGTTCACTCATTGTATTTACCTGATTTAGCACCCCATTTCTCCTTTATTTTTCTCGGCTTCATTTGCCAACGAAAGGAAAGTGGTACCCCGAAAATGTTTATACATACATATATATATATATATATATATATTTTATATATATATATAATATCGCCATATATATATATATATATAATATATATATATATATATATATAAGTAAAAAGAACGATTTCTTAATCTCATGTAGTTTAGGTTTTCAATGAATAATAATATATCAACTAAGCCAATAATCAAACTTATTTACTTATATATACAGGGTGCCCCATATGTATGCAATAATGATTCCACAGCATTTATTAATCAGTGTATCAAAAAAATATATATATATATATATATATATATATATATATATATATATATATATATATATATATATAGGTTTAAATAAAAGTGATAGGGTGTTTATACGGCATACATGTTGATGTTGACGATAAAATGTTTTGAACTGTCAGTTCGAAGAAATTACGCCATCTTGATTTTTTTAAACGGAAAACTCTATATATTATTTTATTTTTTGAATACTACTAAAAATTCTTCCGATCCGTTCCTAATCTTCTGTAATAATCAGGTATTAAAAAGCGATATTTTGAATTTTAGTATAAATCATGACTTAATTTTTATTCATTTTGACATGGACAAATCTTTAGTTGCAGCGCAGAATAAGAAAAAAAATTTAAAAAAAGTGTTAAGGCGCGAAAATCATAATTTTTAGAATTAGACTCTATAATTACAGTTAATTTCCGTCGTTTCTGCTACGATTGCACGATGTACGTTCAGAGATCTTTCCTATTTGAGACTAGAACACTAAATGGAAGTCTCGTACCTTTACTTGTCTAAAGTTTTTTTGGAGCATCTGCACAACATATCTATATTGACGACACATTTGTCATCTAACCGCATAGTGAAAACAGTTGTTTAACATACCATATGTCTAAATTGAACTGTTTTGGAATTATCGTCAGTTGAAATTTTAAATAAAAAAAAGACAAAAAAACTATTAATATTTACTGTAGGTTTATTTTTAAGGTAACAATTGCTCAAAATGTCTACCGATAACAGTGAGGTAATGTCCCAAACTGTCAAAACAGCCTGAACAGAGTTTTGCGAGAATCCGGGGTGATCTGTGCTACTTCATATTGAATTCTTTGTTGTAAATCTTCTACAGTTTCAGGTCGACTTCGATAAACTTTAGTTTTCAAATGACCCCATAAAAAAAATCGAGTGGCGTAAGGTCGGGGCTCCTTGCAGGCCATTCAACAGCATCTCTTCTGCCTGCCAATCGATCAGGAAAAATCGCATCCAAATATCTACGAACACTGATTTCACAGTGAGGAGGTGCTTCGTCCTGTTGATACCACATATTCCTGTTAGGCGTATTCAAATTATTTTCATCGGGAAAAAGACCTGCACAAGTTGGAATAACTTGCTCTTGGAGTAACTGTAAATACCGCTGTCCTGTAAGATTTCCATCGATAAAAAAGGGACTAATGATATGACGTCCACAAATCCCTGCCCACACGTTCATCTTTTGTGGTCTTTATGAATGACTGTTGATTATTCAGTGGGGATTCTCAGTAGACCAGTACCTGCAGTTATGCCTGTTAAGTTTTCCGTTAAGACAAAATGTGGCCTCGTCAGAAAAAACAATATTATGAATTAGGTTAGGATCATTATTGCTTCGTTTCATCATGACCTCACAAAATTCAACGCGTTTATTGTAGTCATCTTTAGATAATTCTTGAAATAGAATGGGTTTTTATGGATGCAATTTTTCTTCATTCAGTATACGACTTAAGATACTTTTGCTTATATTGTGGTCTAGGTAAAGCTGACGAGTGGCTGTATGGAGATCTTCTGGAATTTCTAATAAAACATCTAAATTTTTATCATCGCTTGTTTTAACTTTTGGAGGTCCAAATTTAGAACGAACCTTAACATGACTTAATTGTTTAAATAGTTTTAATGTTTTGCTAACTACAGATTGGGTAATAGGTTCTCGATTCGGATATTCTGTGTTACTTCTGTTGTGTTCTACGGTTTTCGTAACCAAGCATCATTAACAAAGTGATTCTTTCAGTTTCTGTTAAATGTACCATTATGATATTACGCTCAAATTGCAGTTTCAAAATGCAACAATAATGGTTTTCGTCAATAAATCATTTTTTGACGCGTTAAGTTGTTACCTGATAGTAAATGTTTGACAAAAGCGATTGTAAAAAAAAATAATTTGGTCTCCTTAATTTCAAATATCAATAATTTTAAAACAATTCAATTTAGACATTGGGTATGTTAGACAAATAATATCTAGAATTTTCAGTAGGACTCAAAAATAAAATGATATACAGGGCATTCCATTTTAAAAAAAAATCAAGTTAGCGTAATTTCTTCGAACTGACAGTTCAAAACATTTTATTGTTAACGTCAGCATGTGCGCCGTGTAACACCCTGTAACTTTTATTTAAACATTTTTTTGATACACTGATTAATAAGTACTGTCAATCATTATTCCATACATATGGGGCACCCTGTATATATAAGTAAATAAGTTTGATTATTGGCTTAGTTAATATATTATTATTCATTGAAAACCTAAACTACATGAGATTACGAAATCGTTCTTTTCACTTTTTAAAATGTAATTTTTTCGAGGACCTTGTTTATTCATTAAAAAAAATATACGAAATAAATTAAATGCAAGTAATTATTAATTATCGGGCCTTGTACTTGTGTGCAAGGTATGACATTTAAAATTTTATTCAATTTCTCAGTGGCTGCATGTAATAGTTTTTGATTAGTTCGTAGTAGCTTTAAATACTTGCACTCCCAGTTTTTCGGTTAATAATAATTTACAAAAACCTGTAGAGGACATTAAATTATAACAAATGTCCTCCGGTTATGTCATACCATGACCAGTAAGTTTGGTAAAATTAATAATACCTTGACGTAAATATATTAGTAAGTATTAATAAAAAATGTGTACGCCTAATATAGTTCATATCAGCAAGACAATTTTTTTTTATACCAAAATGTGCTTGTATTTGGCCGTAGGCCGTAGCAATATATGTTTTTTTTTTTAGCGTTCCGTACGAACACTTATAAGATCACTTCGGTGTCTGTCTGTCTGTCTATCTGTCACACCCGATTTTCTCCGAAACTATTTGACATAGAAAGGTGAAATTTGGTAATAATATAGATTGATGGCCTCATCAGAGCTATGTAGTTTTGAGAATTAAATTTTGACTTAAGGGGTTAGTTTTGGGGGGTGAAGTCGGAAGTGAAAAAAAAATTTTTTTACTAGGTCATCGAGTGTGGTGTCAAATGAAAGCTTGGGAAAACACGAGTAAAAAACATATATATAATATTATACTTGCGCGCACTTTTCTTTGTATTATTTTTAAAAATTCGCGAAAAATCGCTGTCCCGGGCCTTATCTCGAAAAGTACTTATCAAAAAATTTCGAAAAAATTCTGGAATATTCTCCACGGGGTGTAGATTGAACGAAAATTATCACAGTGAATTACCTTTAATAATTTATATGGTATATAAAAAAAACAAAAATTTCAAGGTCATCATATTTCAGTAAAGATTGGAAACAAACTTTGTTGAAAACTCATTTGGGGTGTGTTTTGTTAAGTCACTGATCATTTTATACCACCGTAACATAAATTTTGACTTAAGGGGTTCGTTTTGAGGGGTGAAATCGGAAGTGAAAAAAAATTTTTTTTTACTAGGTCAATGAGTGTGGTGTCAAATGAAAGCTTATGAAAATACGAGTAAAATATATATATATATATATATATATATATATATATATATATATATATATATATATATATATATATATATATATATATATATATATATATATATATATATATATAATGTAATACTTGCGCATACTTTTCTTCGTATTACTTTTAAAATATCGCTGTCCCCTACCTTATCTCGAAAAGTACTGATCAAAAAATTTTGAAAAAATTCTGGAATATAGGGGTATAGATTGAACGAAAATTATCACGCGTGCATTACCCTTAATAATTTATTTGGTATATAAAAAAAAACAAAATTTCAAGGTCACCAGTTTTCAGTAAAGATTGGAAACAAACTTTGTTGAACACTCATTTGGGGTGTATTTTGTGAAGTCACTGATCATTTTATACCACCCTAACAAAAATTTTTATTTTAAAAACAATCAACGTACGGAACAGTAATTGTGCAAGTTCAACTTGCACTTGACCGGTTTTTTATTTAAAGATGGTACCACAATTTGATTAAACAAGAAATTTTATTATTATTTTAATTGACATGACGATCGTTTCGACAGCACTGTGTCCTCTTCGGATGACTTACAACTACAATACGTTGATTTCAAGAAGGTTTTAAGATGATTAAATATGACACAAAGTCGATCAATCCAAAAACTGGTCTAAGTGCTATTAACAGTCAAAAAGTACGTGAGGACTCTTACAGTTCGGCTTGAGTGAGAGAGTGCTTGAACAAGAACCAGGGTTGTGCGTTCACTCTCTGTGACTTCTTTTTGTCGACACGACGTCACTGAAAATATCTAAATCTCTGAGATCGCGACTCACCAAACTAATATGCAAAAATGCATTGAGCAAATTATTTGCCAAAGCTAAACATACAATGTCCAAAGAAACTGTACTGATTCAAATTAATGATTTGATTTTTTTATATTGGGCATGTGTATTTCAGTTCAGTTTCTCTTTTGGTATTTTTTAGAAAAAGGTATAATTTAACGTCTATAGAGGTCAAAATGTTATTTTATAGATTTCTTGTCTGTTAGCCTGCCTGTCTGTTTGTCTGTCACTAAAACGACTGAACGGATCTCTATGAAATCATGCATATAATGAATATAAGGATGCCTGGATAAAATGTAGACGAGGATCTACGACTAGGTCCTGGTCTAAATTTTATCCAGGTAAGATGTATTCAGGAGGTTTTGCAAAAACAGACAGTATGCGGTATATAAAATATTGCAGATACGGAAACTGATACTTATATAACTGATATTCTGGGTGCATCACAATATAGCTTGTTATTTAAGAGAATTTGAGACATCCTTTCACTAGCACAAACCTATCACTTACATGAGTATAATAAAATTATATTTTTTTTTTATTTTGATCCACTGCAACATCATTGTATTACGGGTTTTAATATTGTACAATCTTTTAAGGTTGTCGACATTTCTGATTTGGCTCTTAAAATTAACATTTTATTGATATTTTACAATGCTAATCCTCGAAAACGTTCTTTTGAATCATTAATAATGCAGGTATTCTTGTAAATTGATTGCATATTAATTAAGAGACAAAATTTAATGATGTCGTCTATCTACTAATGGTTATGAAGGTGGTTATTAGAAACATTTGATTCGGTATTCTCGCTCGTTCGTTATAATTCGAAATCAGATAATTATTCGGCCTTTTTTTATGGGTCTAGCACACGTGCTACAGGGAAGTCTGTAAAGCGCTACAGAAGCGACACGTGTGCGGAGAAAGCGATTCACGTTGTTCTTGAATCGCTGTAAATTGTACTTGGTGGAAAACACAGTCCTGAGCAAATTATTCCAAAGGGATGATGTTCTCCATATAAAAGACTGCTTGAAAAGCGTTGTACGAGGAGTAACAAGCTGAACTTCATACGGATGTGAAGCATTAGCGCGACGTGTATTTCACATGCACCGCTCTGGGAGGAATTAAGTAGGCCACATCCTTCGAAAACTTTCCATGAAAATACTTGTAGAATAGACTCAAGTTGCCAACCGTTCTTCGATGTTCCAGCGAATCAAGGCCGCCGGTCAGACCAGGGTCTCCAACAGCTCTTCTCTGAATAGAATCCAACAAATGCAGTGTATGTTTGGGAGCGAAGCCCCAAACATGGGAGCAGTATTCCATAGTTGGTCGAATTTGAGCTTTGTAAAGAAATAACAGTTGTGGAGTGTAAAACTTTCTGGTTCAAATAATATTCCCAACTGTTGAGAAGCTCTCCTTGCTATGCCTGTAACATGTTCATGCCAGGACATATTTGCTCCCAAAATAACGCCCAACAAATTGAGTGACGATGTTAGAGGAATGGAGTGCCCCGACATAACTATGTCGGGTCCAGCAACGTTAACTTTTTTAGAAAAAATTGCCGCCTGGGTTTTTGTAGCGTTAAATTCCACTTGGTTACTGTCACCCCAAGATAGAATTTCTTCCAGGTCTTTGTTAAATTGAGTGACTTCCTTACATTTCTTTGCCCATAAATTTTAAAAACCTAATGTGGCTTTTCAAGATGGTAGGCTTCATTCCAGGAAGAGAAAAAGTCGGGGAATTCCAAATAACAATCTATATCTGTTTTATAGACTATTCTAAAGCTTTCGAGTGCATACAATGGAACAAACTCTGGTCGCTTCTAATCAGCATGGGAGCACCTATATATATCTTGTAAACTCTATCCGATTTCTGTATTAGAACACAAATAGCAGAATTAAACTGAATAATTCTTTTTCCCATCCCTTTAACATAGAAGCCGGTGTCACACAGGTATGCATTCTGTTAGACTTACTTTTTAACATACACTACCGCCAGAAAGTATTTGCCCATCTAGTTATTTCAGTCCCAGGACAACACAGACAGGTATTTTTTTTTTAAATTTTAATTAATTATTATTTATTTTCGCATTATTTACAGTCTAGAAAATCAGAAAATTATTTATGATTTTTCCTTTGTTTTTAGTTACCGCTTTACAGAGTTTCGGCATTCTGTCCAGTGGTTTCTTCGGTTATTTTAACTTATTCTGCTTGTAAAAGTTCCCACAAGTGATTTTCTGATGTTGGATTGAGTTTTCGAACACACCTGTTCAAATGGTCCCACAGCAATTCGATGGGGTTCAAGTCGGGTGATTTTGGAAGCCAAGTAATTTGTTTACCAGAATGTTTAGGGTTGTTGTCATGCTGAAAAATAAATTTCCCCTGAAAAATATTTCTTTCAGAAGAAAGTATTTGAGTTAGCAAAATTTCTTGATACTGTTCTTTTCGTATAATTCCTTCTATCCTTAAGATTTTGCCAACTTTACCGTTGCCAAAACAACTCCAAACCATTACTGAACCTCCACCATGTTTTACTGTAGGCTACTGACAGGCTTCTAACATCCTCTATCCAGCTGACTGCCGTACGTAAACTCGTCGTTTTGAACCAATAATTTCGAATTTAGATCCGTCGCTCCAAAGGACGGAATTCCATTGTTCTCATATCCAATTTTCATGTTCTCTGGTTCATTTTAATCGTTTACGTTTATTCACTTGCCTAAGAGGTGGTTTCCTCACTGCAACTTTCCCGTGTAGTCCACCTTCTGCTAACCTGTTCTTCACGGTTGTCACGCTGATGGGGAGGTGCCGCTCCAGGTTTACTTAAGCCGTGATTTCTGGTGAGGTTAGGCGGCGATTACATTGTTATAGCTCTGTCTTCAGGGGGAGTCGTTCTCCCGCATATCACTCGCGATTTGTCGACTCGAGTGATCATTTTGATGTCTCGTAATTATCAGAGCCCGATTTTCAACGGAAACTCTTTTCGATTTTGGCATTTTCACAAAACAATTGAGCCTGTATCAATGACAAAGTACTGTTTGCGAATGGTTAATTTCCAAAAGGGCAATGGTATTTATAGCATAGTTTTTATCATAAAATGTCACTAAGAATTTCCATAATCCCTAGAAACTTGAAATGAGTTCTTACTTCAACTGGAATTCTCAGAAACCGCCACAAAACGATTATCATGCAAAACTTGGAAATTTGTTCTAATTGGTTTTTAATTTTTAGCTTATCTAAACGATTTTATGATGGATACTTGTTAAGAATAATTAAATTTACCTAATATAATAAAAGGGTTTAATTAGGTATTAAATTTTGGCAGTTACATTGAAATTTCTAAGTGGGCAAATACTTTGTGACGGTAGTGTATATAGTGAACATATAATGAGATCTGTTTTGGATGGCTGGAGTGGGGGTGTGACGATCGGTGGAAAAGCTATGTAACATATACACACACAGACTCACACGTACATTCTCAAATATTTAGTACATATAGATTGCATCTAATATATACGAATTTCCAAATATTAATTCTTTGCTTACCCTTATTTATGAATTTCTTCAATCTTTTAAATGTTTTCTTCAAAAATTTTTACTTACAATTTATTTATAAAAAAAACGCGTAAGCTTACATTATAGCGCTACTTTTGACGAGTAATTAAAAAAAAAATGTTACGATACGGCTTAAATTGAAGCAAAGACAGAATTTTGTAGAGCACAGCGAATCGAATCCTCACTGTGCAGCATGTAGAAATCCCCTAGCGTCTATACATTAAAACGAGTAAGGCTGCCGATGCAGGGTATATAATAATAAATATTGTTGTACAGTTACCCTAGTTTACGCCACTAAAATTGCAAAATATTTTTATAAAGTAAATAGGTTTTGTTGTTGCCAAAATTTGCTTATATTTGGCCATAGCTAACACGTACATTTTCTCTTAAATATATTAACCTAGTTTGAATATTAGATAATCGCTTTTTTTATTCATTTGTTTACTATTGCTCATTAGGTCATTTCATCTGGCAAAATATAAAATGTGTTACGTACTTACGCATTAATTTTTATTACCATCATTATTTGATGTAAACTACTGCTCCTTTTTTGCAAGAAATTATGTTTACTATAATAAAAGTAAATGCATATGGCTTAATACTAGAGATGGGTGCTAATAATTCTTACCTATGAATAGGCGATGGTAATCTACTTAAAAATTTAGTTATCTATAATTTTGGATATTCTTATAGCTATCTCGATAGTAAATCCAGACAGTGTGTCATAAAACATATTTTAATGAAGTTAGACACCCGAAAAGCTTCTGGTGCTGATGAATACCTGTCAAAGTACTAAAAAAATGCGCGAGCAAACAAAGACATGTTTTCTTTTCAACCTAGCTTGCAGAAAGGGAATATTTTCTTCCTTCTGAAAATGTACTACAGTTCAGCCGATACTCAAAACAAGCAAGAAGACCTTGTCAAATAACTATCGGCCAGTCGCACTGCTTTCAATGATATCGGAAGTTATGGAGAAGATTACCCATCCATATAGGGGTGAGTCTGAACTTTTTAAGAGTAATGTCTGGTTGTCACACCAGATTCAGATATTTTGTCCTAAGAGCTACAGGAGTTTGTCCTTCGTACATATTATTTAAACTCGCGTGCGTTATTTGAGTTTTAGGGGTACTTTCCACCCCTTATAAAAATGGATTTTGGTTTAATTAATAGAAATAGCTTGCTGTGATTCGAATGCATATTCTCTTCTCTAGATTATAAAATATCTACCGTTTTTTACACTTCATTAAGAATCATTTCATTATTACTATAGTTTTGTCAAATTTCAAGGGATGTTTTTGGGCAAAAAGAAAAATGACACTATAAATCTTTTTTTAACTACGGATTCGATATTAGCGTCGAAAAATACACTGGATCCTTGTATTTTGGTTCATGATAATGAGCTTTTTTGTGTGGCTGTGTAATAGTACAGAAAAAAGTAGGTGCCCGATGTTGTTATACTAAAAATATGGTAGAAAGATAGAGAGAGTTTAAGTTAGGTGAACAGTAAAACAAACAATTTTTTCATTTACTTGATCCCTACAGGTAAAATGCAATAATTTTGGGAATTTCTAATTATACTTTTATAAAAACTTTATATTATAGGTAACAAATTATTAGGTACAGTATTATTGAAATATATTTAAAAGGGGTGAATTATTTAATTCTAATTGGTCATTTAACAAATAATTAGTATTTTTAATTTTATAGATTTCCAGAGATTCAGGCAAATTTAATTTATACCCTTTATTTTCAACATGTAAAATTTCAAAGTTTTTATTAAACTGATGTTCTGATTGTATTAAATAGTCAGCATAATTTGAGTCTGATTTACTAGTTATAAAAGAGGAAAAATGTTCTTTTATTCCGTTTTTAAAATTTCTTCCTGTTTGACCACACAATCGCAATTTTCACAGTTAAGTTTATAAACCTCTGATTTTTGCTCTTTGTCTGTTTTTGATTTATTATTTTTTATATATTTGCTTAGGGTGATCTGTTTTCTTAGGGTGTTATCTGTTTTAAATGCTACATTAATATTTAGTTTTTCTGTTAAGACACTTCTAATTTTATTGCTAGTCTCACCTATGTAACACTATAACGTTCTTGATTTATTTTTTGTCTGGGAAAAATTAGTTCTAATGCTTTTTTATATTCCTTCTTTTTCAAAATTTTGTTTATTATATCTACATTATATCCGTTATTTGCTGCAATTTGTTTTATTATGTTTAGTTCAGGTCAGGTTAGGTTCCGCACTCGTGCCGCTCCTGGAGCGCTTTAGGGACTTCCCTGCAGCACGTGTGCCAAACCAATAAAAAAAAAAAAAAAAGTTCAAGAAAATCTTTTTCATTTAATAGAAGTGATAGTAATCTATGGATCGTGCTATGATCCATAGATTACCAGCTAGTTTGTGTTGGATCGGGTGACATGATTTATTATGTATTGTTGTGTCAGTATGCGATGGTTTGTGCTAAATAGAGAAAGAATGTTTATTATTATATTTTGCTATAGTTAAATCTAAGAAGTTTATGCTATTATTAGTTTCTTCTTCTGTAGTGAATTTAATGTTAGCATGTAAATTGTTTATATGATCACAAAATATTTTGAGTTGTCTATTTGTTCCTGTGAAGCAGGCTAAAATATCATCGACATATCTATACCAATAAATGAATTTTTTAAACAACGGATGTTCACTGATTTTGGATTCTATAAAGTTCATGAAAATTTCTGCTAGTAAGGGAGTAAGGGGATTACCCATTATGAGACCTTTATTATTAGTGTATATAGTGTTACTAAATTCAAAATAGTTTTCTGTTATACAAATCCTAAGTGTAATGAGTATTTCTTGTTTTTTAATATAATTAATGTGGTTTGAGTTTAAAAGCTGTTCGACTAGTGTTATAGTATTCTGAGGTGGTATATTCGGAAATAAATTGGTTACATCAAAAGAGATGAGTTTCGTTTTGTCAGGAAGTTGTATATTTTGAATTCTATTAACTAAATCATACGAGTTTTTTTATTTGAAAATTAACAACAAAATGAGGATTCTCGTTAATTATTTCTATTAATTTCTTTGTCGACTTATAAGATGGTGCTGAAGTAAAAGGGACTACTGGTCTTATTGGATAATTTTTTTTATGCAATTTTATTAAAGAATATAGTTTTGATGTTTGTGGGCTCATGGAAGTTAATTTGCTTAAATCTTTAACATTAAAAAAACTTTTACAATCACTAATAGTAGAGTTAAAAATTTTTTAAATTTTTCGGTTGGGTTATTATTTAACTTCTCATAATTACTATTGTTGAGGAAATCTAAAGTTTCTTGAATATATTGAGATTCATCAATGGCTACTACTGTTTTGCCTTTATCAGCTTTAGTGAAAACAATGTGATTTTGTTTTAATTTTTGTTTTATTGTTCTAATAGTATGGTTATCTTGTGTTTGGTATTTTTCTTTTAGTAAGCTTAATGGACCTCCATCATGTATCGGCCAAAACAATCCAGTTATAGAGAGAGTTGATAAATTGATGTATCTCGGTAGCAATATCAACAACTACTGGGACCCGATTGTGGAAGTCAAAATTCGAATAGAGAAACCCGAGCCGCATTTACGAAGAACAAAAAAATCTTCCGGAAGCATTTGAGATGTGGGTGTATCGACAACTGCTGAAAATCAGTTAGATGGACAGAATTAGTAGCAACAAAGTTCTCACTCACATGGACAAGGACTTGAAGGTGGTCACGACCATCGAGCGACGCAAATTAAAATATTTTAGTCACATTATGAGACATCCAGAAAAATATGAAATCTTGCATCTGATTATGGAGGGAAAGATTCCAGGCAGGCGTGGTCCAGAGAAAAGGAGAACATCGTGGTTGAAAAATTTGAGGAAGTGGCATGGAAAGTCTTCGGTTCAACTTTTCCGAGCGGCTGTCAATAAAACGATCATCATCATCATGGTAGCCAACATGACAACCAACGATCGCTGAACGGTCATTGCACCCGAAGAAGAAGAAGAAGAAGAAAAAAATATGGCTAATTAAAAATTTATGAGATAACTTTTGTAATTATTTCTCTTCTATCTATACTTTTTTTCATATGGTGTCATATCAACCAATTGTAATATTCTTTTATCCTATCTTAATTTACAAAAATACATGTGAGTGCATATGTGGGTATGTATATAAGGGTATTTCTCAGACGAATTACCCAATTTTCCTGCGGTTTTCTTTCACGCATAGGTACCTTATTTGGGCAGATTTTTCATTATATCTCAAAAGTGTAGATTATTTTTGACCTGAATAAATCAAATTTCTGGAGTTGAGTCTCGGATCGCGAAGTGTGTGCATGTGAATCGAACGCCCGGCAATAGTCAACTCGTTCAACAAGTATTATTACGGTAGTGTTTCGATCTATTTAATTATTTTGTCGACTGCAAACGAGAGGGATTAGAAATAAAGCAGAGTGTAGTATTAGAATTAAGACAATAAATAAAAAATTTAGAGATTTATGAGAATAATTCTGTGAAATTATATGAAGCTAACGAAACGATAAGCGACTACATTGACCGTTTTACATTGGATAGCGATGATTATACATCAGGAGAATTGAAAAGAGGAAGAGTCGAAAAAAAAGAAGAGCCAGTGGGATTATTCAAGAAGAGTAAAAAGATGATAAGAATACCACAGAAAGAAGAAAGAGAAAAAAACGAAAGAGTAGATAAGATAGACAATTTGATAGAAATGATCAGAGAACTAATGTCAGATATAAAGGAAATAAAACAAGATCAGAAGAGATACCAACAAGAGTTGAAGAAATTAAGAAAGGAGAATGAAGTATTGAAAGAGGAAAATAAGATAATTAGAGAAAACATGAGAAGTATGGATTTGAAGATGGTAGGCTGGAATAAGACATAATATTGTAATAGTGGGAATGAGATTTGAAGCAAATAGCCAACCAGATCTGAAAATGGGTGTAGAACATTTTATGGAGAGGAGTATGGACACTAAAGTACAAATTAAAGATGTGATAAAATAGGAGCGACTATATACAAGATAGAACTTGGAAACACGGGAGATAAAGAAGCTGTGATGAAAAATAAAAACGAACTGAGAAATCTAAGAGAGAGAGTCTACATAAACAACGATTTTACAAAAGATGAACGGGAAATGCAAAAAAAATTGAAGCATATAGCAAAAAATCATAATCGAAGGAAGAGAATATAAATGGGACATTGAGGAAGAAAAACTGAAAGAACAAACAAAAAACACTACGACCAAGTCAAAAAACTGAGAAAATGGAGAGAAATAGGTAGATTGACGACAACCCTGGCAAAGATAAAGGATGCGGAAGAGAGGACCAATGAAAGGAATACAAATAAAAAGATAATCAAAGAAATAGATAGGAAGAAAGAAATGGGAAATAATTATCGAGTTATTAAAATGAGAACACGGAATAATAGGGGTATAAACGGAAAAGAGGATGAACTGGCAGAAGAATAACAAATGTACTATGTAGGAATCACAGAAACACAAAGGAAAGGAAATGGATGCAAAAAATTAGAAGGAACTGTCATAAAAGAAGAAGACAAAATTATGGAAAGATGCAGGGAATACTACAAAGAACTATCAGATGGGAATGACATAGCATACAAAAATCAACATAGAGATATAATACCGGAACAAGATACAGAACTCACACAAACAGAAGAAACTAATACAGAAGAATCAAAAGAGGCAATCGACAATTTAAACAGGATAGAAATATATAGAAGGAAATATGGAAAAGACAAATATAGAATAACTCAACTTCACGGGCCTTACACTCCTAAAAAAGGGGGGTAGAAAGGCATAAGGATTTAGTAAGTAAATAAGTATAAATCAAATTTATAGCATTTTTCGACGTCTTTAAATTGTTCTGGCAAAAAAAGGTTTCTTTTACTTTTAACTGACGCATTGCTTTTTAAGGATAAATGAAGTTCTGAGAAAATGCAAATAAAGTTTTCGATTTGTTGTAAACTTTCCTAACCACCCATTATATGTATATATGTCGTAAAATGCTTTATTTATATAATAAGGATGGCAAGATGTTAGCTAATATATTATATATTTTATGTGAAAATCTCTATTTTGAACAAAGTATAAAATAATGCACCATCAGTATTAATGAGGCAATCAAGGTATTAATGTGAGAAGTTATAAAAGATATAAACTTGTAAAACACCTATATTATGCAAATAAGCAATTTTTCCTTGCATTTTCTATTATTCACTTTTTGAATACATTTTCTTTTATAAACAAAGGAAAAAGGCCTATAATTGGATTTATTTTATACAAGTTAAATAAAACCATTACAAGGTCTTTGTAACGAATTAACAATGCCTCTTTTTATTTGTTTATATACCTATTTTTATATTATTGGTTTTAAAAATAAAATATAAAGGACAGGCTAGAAAAAAGTAGATTATAAATCAACCATGCAACGTTATAATTGTTTTATTACCGTGAATCAAATCTTATAAAAACATTTCTTTTATAATATTGTTACTTCTTGATGAATATTCTAGCAGCAATTTGTTATCTCAAAATATACAAATTATATTATTTATTTGGTTTGGGATGAGACAACATTCCAAACTACTTTATCAGGAAGAGAACGATGGTACAAGATGCAGTCAAATTCATTCTAGATCTTAAATGGAACTGGACTGGGCATATTGCTAGATTAAAGAGGAATATAGAGTGGCGACCAAGATCCGAAGCCTGTTGGAGTAGAGGTAGACCACCAAGTTAGACTGATGATTTGAAAAGAGTGGTTGGAAATTGGGTATAAGCGACCCAGAAGAGAAAGAGGTGGCAAGACTTGAGGGAGGTTTTCGTCCAGCAGTGGATAGTATAAGCTGATGATGATTATTTATTTATTTATAAAATACAGGTCTTCAGACAATTCTAGTGACAAAGTAGAAAGGTGCAAATGTTATACAATGTATCTGAGTATTTGACAATGTTACTCTATGCAAATATAGAGTTACGAAAGCTCACCACAGGGATAATACATATTGCAAGGGATGAGATATAGTTTATTCTATTATTGAAAATTTTGTATAAAACAAAATGATCCACCAAAGAGTATACAAAAGATTAGTTAAACGCACTGGACAAACACAGTTTGGCTTCAGGAACGGACTCGGTACGAAGAACGCATTATTCTCCATCCGAGCTCTAAATGAAAGATATAGAAATGTCAACTGTGATGTTTATCTAGGCTTTATAGATTTCTAAAAAGCATTTGATATGGTAAATCATGAAAAGATGATGGAAGTACTACAATCGTGTAATATAGTTGGCAAAGACATACAATTATTATCATGCCAAAATAAAAGTTGAGACGTTATACGTCCCAGATAGAAACTGAACTGAATCCAGTTCATGGCGATTTTACACCAGCATTCAAGAACCGTTATTACTGGATAAATGAATTTAAACGTGGCCGTACGAGCACTGAAGATGTTGCTTGTTCAGGACGCCCGACTGAGGTTTCTTCTGAAGAAATGGTCGATAAAATTCATGGTGTCGTGATGGACGATTGTTGCATTAAGCTTCGTGTGATTGCTGAAATGGTAGGCATCTCATATGAACGAGTACATAATCTGCATGACGTTCTAAAAGGGAAAAAGTCGAGTGCTCAATGGGTGCCGAGTTTGCTGATTCCAAAAACGCACGAGGAAAGACATTTCAAAATTGATTTTGAAAAAGTTGCGGTGTAAACCGAAGGACTTCCTGCAGCATTTTGTGACTATAGACGAAATGTGAATCCACCATTACACCCCGAAGACAAAACAACAGTCAAAACAGTGGGTTGGCGAAGGTAAAAGTGCACCGAGAAGTGCGAAAAAAAGTTTTAGCGGCGGAAAAATTGATGACAACTGTCAAGATTGACTATTTGGAAAAGGGTGAAACAGTGGCTGGTTTCAAATTAGGAAACGTTATTGGACCGCGCAAAAAACTGCTCCTTCATCAGAATAATGTACCTGCAAACACATCGGCCATTGGCATAGCAAATGGGTACGAGCCGGGTTTCGAAATGGTTTTTCATCCGCCCTATTCCCCAGATTTAGCCTAAAGTGACCTTTTATTGCCTCCTAATGACAAAAATTGGCTTGATGGATAAATTTTCGTCAAATAAAGATCTTTTTTATACTGTAAACGGGTGTTAGGCAACCTTCGAAACATTTTTGTTTTTGCCAAAAAAAATGGTATCTACCTTGTTTTTTTACAAGACTTTTTAATCCACCCTCGTATCTCACAAAAAACCGATAAAAATTTGAAATATTGAGAATATACAAAATTTATCGACCTCCGTCTCTTTCACATTTTTCACCAACAATATATGTATTAATTCCTTACTCTGATGAGTAAAGAGAATGCTAGAGCTATCATTTTTCCTTGTTTAGTCAAAGGTTACAAATTTTGTTTGACATTTCATATTGAGGGCACCTGCCTTGTAATGAAAAATATAAAAATAGTAAGATAATCAAAAAATTATTTGAAATAACAGTATTAATAAGAAAGCACTTATTCTGTGTTAGAAAATTACCCCTGTTACTTACCCTGAAGCATGAAGAGAGAGAGAAAAATGCTTTATAATCAATTGATCACAATTATTAACCGATGAATTTTTATAAGTTAGACTATAAAGAATCCCAAACATAAAGTCTTTGACAATACTTTTTGAAATAACACTGGACAGTGAACTTAAAAATTTAACCACCACAGCTTAAAACATATCTCTAGGTGTATTAATAACAGTGGGAGAGGATGAACTTGGAAACCCCGAGTAAGTGTTTTATTTGGGCTCTTATGCCCCGAATTTATAAATCAAGCTGACCTTGGCAAAACAGGTAGTTTGGGTGCAGGGTTTGCTACTTACGTATGCATACTAATGCATGGAAAAAACAAAAGCAAAAATATTCGAAAATTCTAATATATTTTGTTTTTTTTTTTAACACATTGATATTAATAATTAATAATAATGGGCACACAATGTGCGTAGCCAAAACAAATTAAGGTGTTTGTTTTTATATCTTAATGTCATAATTTTTATAAAGAATGCACGCTGTTTTCTAAGTTAGAGCATTTATGTCAATAGGTTATGGTACTTACGAATATAAGCCTTATATATATATATATATATATATATATATATATATATATATATATATATATATATATATATAAATATATGCAGGGTGCCCCATATGTATGGAATAATGATTCCAAAGCATTTATTAATAAGTGTATCAAAAAAATGTTTAAATAAAAGTTATAGGGTGTTAGACAGCGCATATGCTGACGTTGACAATAAAATGTTTTGAACTGTCAGTTCGAAGAAATTACGCCATCTTAATTTTTTTAAATGGAAAGCCCTACATATTATTTTATATTTGAGCCCTACTAAAAATTCTAGATATGTCTAAATTAAACCGTTTTGGAATTATTGTCATTTGAAATTTAAAATTTAAAAAAAAGACAAAAACACCTATTAATAAATACTCTAGGTCTATAACTTTTACTTAAACATTCTTTGATACACTTATTAATAAATGCTGTGCAATTATTATTCAATACGTATGGGGCATTTTGTATATACATATATATATATATATATATATATATATATATATATATATATATATATATATATATATATATATATATACATATACATATATATATATATATATATATATATATATATATATATATATATATATATATATATATATATATATATATATATATATATATATATATATATATATATATATATATATATATATATATATATATATATATATATATATATATATATATATATATATATATATATATATATATATATATATATATATATATATATCCGAGGTGCGATTTTTCAGTAAGTACCGATTTGAAATATAGCCGTTACAGTATTGTGGCCACAGAAGCCATTACGGAAGCACCCGGCAATTTACGTACGTGTTTAAAATGCCTTAGACCATTAAAAATACCGCGGATTGTGAAATATGCGGTGTAGTTCATTTCTTAAATGCAAGAGATGTAAAAGTGGCTGAAATTCATCTACAGATTAGTGAAGTGTATGACGAAAACTTTATGAGCAATGGAGTGGTAAGAAAATGGGTGCAGTATTTAAATATGATGATCGTACAAACGTACAGGATGCGGGATGAAGTGGGCGACCATCCGTTATTAATAATAACCCGGTGCAGAAAGTTAATGACAAAGTTCGATAAAAAAGACGCTGTACGATTTCGTCATTATCTAATCTGTTAATGCTGCAATGGTTAGCAAACCAGGTTTAAGATTTCTATGAGGATGGAATACAGAAGCTGGTCTTACGATACGACAAGTGTCTTAATATAGGTGGAAATTATGTTGAAAAATAGATTAAGATCTGGGCGTGCATGTAGGAATAAAATTGTTGAAAGAATACGGTTTAATGTAAAACCACTGAAAATGGACAGAGTCCATATTTCAGCAGTCAACACGCGTTACGCCCTATCACGGCTCATCCGTCGAGCTGAGATCGATAAGAGAGAACAGAGAACTAGGAGTACTTATTTCCATACTGACGTAACTTCATAGTCAGATACAATAAATTATACCAGAAAGTGAAACGACTACCTACCCTTAATTGAAGAGTGGCTACGGCCACAAACTGACAGAGGATTGGTTAACAAATTGATAACATTTACCGCAGGCAGCGCGATTCCACGAGGGTTCCACCCAATGCACATCATATACAATCAGTCCAAAAACTCTCCATGTACCACCTGTTTTTTATACTATTTTTCTCGTATGTTTAACTGATTAATTGGAACTATGAGAAAACATGTTTAAATTAATATTTGAAACTTAATCAACGAGGATTAGTATTAAAAACAACTATGGCACATTTTATTTAGAAGTTATATCATTGTTATAAAAATGTAAACAAAATTAATGTCAAAAAAGTCTCCATACACTTAACAATTACCAATAATACTCGTAGTTTGACGGAATGTAACGGAAAATAACAACTTCGTTTGAACTAAAATTTAGTGGGACCGCCGTGGGCCTTGATAATCTCCTGTAACTTTTTTGTCATGCTTGCAACCAGCTTTCTAGTAACTTCTTCTGGCATGTTCTCCTATTCGTTCAATATTCTATTTTTTAATTCCTCCCTTAAATGCTCGATGGGGTTAACATCGGGTGATTGCAGAGGTGTATGAAGCTGCTGTCGCACATTATGGATCATCCATTCTCGCACCAAGTTTGCGGTATGTTTTTTTGAGTGCTAATTTTTGGACACTTTTCTCTTAAATTGTCTCTCAAAATGTTCAGATAAACATGCTGATCCATAATACCATTAATAAAATGTAAATTTCTAATCCCTCCAACGGACATACATCCCCAAAGCAGAACACTGCCACCCCCTTGTCTCACCGTGGAACAAATGTTTTTAATATCGAATGCGGTATTCTTCTTTCTAGAAACTTTAGTTCTGACATCAGACCCAAAAAGGTTCATTTTAGTTTCATCACTAAAGATTACGGATTTCCAGAATTCAGGAGGTTTAGTAACGTATTCCCTAGCAAAAGCTAACTGTTTTTTGCGATTAGCTTCCGAAGTTAACGGCTTCTTCCTGGCTGCAAACCCCTTATAGCCTATCCTGTGTAAACAATTTCTCATTGTTTGTGAACAAACATTTTTTGAAAATAGTTCCGGTACTTCTTCTCTGCCAAATTACTAGCAACAAGTGACACATTATAAAGTATGGCTGAAAATTATTCATTTGTTTTCAGTTTAGCGAGCAATAGATAGCTTCATAAAATGCGGCTGAATATAAGGTATTTTTTTCAATGTAGTTCTTGAGTGTATGGAGACTTTTTTGACATTAATTTTGTTTACATTTTTATAACAATGATGTAACTTTTAAATAAAATGTTCCGTAGTTGTTTTTAATACTAATCCTCGTTGGTTAAGTTTCAAATATTAAGTTAAACATGTTTTCATAGTTTCAATTAATTAGTTAAACATAACAGAAAATTACTATAGAAAACAGGTGGTGTATAGAGACTTTTTGGACTGACTATATACATATATATATATATATATATATATATATATATATATATATATATATATATATATATATATATATATATTTCGTTGTTACTTTAATAGGCCATTGAACCCTACAATTTCCAATATCATCATTTATTTTCACTTAAAACTTTTTGGTTAAAAATTTGACTCTTGTCAATCAGATGATAATAATCGTGAGCGATAACCAGTAAGAGATGATGTGTGAATGAATAATCATTATCTAAAAAGTTCAGCCGTAAACAAAACTTTTCATGCCATAAGAGTGTAGCTTAGCTAAAAAGCCGTCATGCCAAACAGTCAAATACCTAGGATATATTAAGTGTAACTGTCCAAGATTCTCCAAAATGTTAGGAGATCTACTGTTGATCTTTGCTTACGAAAGCCATATTGATCGCTAGTAATATTAAGTCGTACTTATTTTGGGAAATGCTGATTGACATCCCTTTCCATAACTTTTGATATTATTCAAAGCGGTGCGACTGGTATCGGCTAAATTGTAGCGCATTTTCTTTGCAGCAAGAAGGAAATATTTCCTTTTTGTAGGATAGGTGAAAAAGTCTGTAGGAAACTAGTGTTAGTTCTCTCGCGTATTTTTTCAGTACAATAGTAGGTATTTCTGCAGCGCTAGATGCTTTTTTGGTATCTAGTTTCAATAAAAAAAAATTATGATACGCTGTGTGAAAACAATATCCGACATCCTTAATTACACCATGAGAATAGTTGGTGGTATTTGTTTTGGGAAATTGACAATAGAATATGGAACCAAGAGTTCAGCCAAAGAGTTGGCTTTCTCAGTAGGTGTTGTTTCAATAGTATTATCTGGCCGTGTGATTGGTGATATAGTGGATTTAGTGAAATTTTTACTAATGGCCTTAGCAATTGATCAAAAGGACGAGACGATTTGTCAGCTTGTAAGAAACAAATAGCGAATTCAGGTTACGGCAGCCGAAATGTATTGTGATAAAAATTTTATTTGTATATTTTTTTAAATTAATCTTTTATTATTTTTTTTTTTACCAAGTATAGTAACTACTATTACAGAAAGTTGTCCTAAGTTTAAATACGAGTACTAAGCTACCAACAAAATTTCATGCTGCATAAAATTGCCATCCTGTCGACTTTAAGTCTTTATCAAGGTTACAATGCAGAAAAACGAGTTCAAAAGTCGTGGTTTTGAAGTTATTTATTTTTATATTTACATGCAAATTGTAAAACGCGGTTTCTAAATTTACGTGATGCGTAAACAAAAAAAGTAAGATCTTTGTGATTTGAAATGTAATATGTATTAGTATCTTGAACAATATTACAAATCGTTTTGTAGCGCGGAAAATTCTTTCTCGATAATCGAGGACAAAAGACATGGTCATAGATTAAAACAAAAAGCATAGTTGGCAGATTTAACACAACAGTCAGATTCTTTAATATAGTCATTTTAGCTCAAAAAAACAAATAAATTACTAATTGTTAATTTAGAGTTAATCAGTAGAAAATGGAAATTGAAGACGTAGACATTGAACATATTATGAAAATTATATAATTAGGAATTACCCTATCTAGTTACTGAGACTTGGAAAGAGAAGTTAAGGAACATATATGGTAGAGAGACCGAAAAAAGTGGCAGGATGTGTAGACACTATAATATGGAGGAATAATAATACATTAGATTAGAAGCAAAATCTAGGCTTTATAAGGACTCAATAAAAATATTAATAACTTATACAAGAATCTAATCGAATATGGAGAAAAGAAGTTAGAAGATTGTAGTAGAGTTTCGTTGCTTTGGCGCATGAGGTACCCGTTATCTGTCGGTTGGTAGATTTTCGGACGGTAATCCATTTGGATTTACATAAGAAAGGGCCCGTCGGAGCTTCGGGTAACTTCTTATAGTAGAGAAACTGTAACCCAGGAGTCAATGCGCATGTCAGCTGCTAGCTGATAGCGGCCTATCTTAAATACGCCCTGAGAAGCAGAAGGGATGAGGAAAAGAAATAAAACAAGCGGTTTAACCAAAATACAACTAAATGAAGATGAGGAGTGTGGAGTGTGGAGTGAGGACAGAGGTAGTATTCATGTATACCCGATCCTCTTTCAGAAGTCGGCCAATTGTCTTTATAAAGATAACTTTTGAACTACAAAACCAGTTTAAATGATTCCTTTACTGTGGCCTATGGGGGAAAATACCTGATCAAATAAAAGAAATTTCATTAAAATAGGTCTCCAGTAGTTGTGCAAATATTTAAGGTCAAATATACCTACGTTAGCGAAATTTGGTTAACTAACGGGCATAAATATTACGCCTTTTGAATAATATTACATACGTACGTATTACCTTTGAAATCTTTTCCTTTCCTTTCCTTTTCAGAAATCACCACAAAATACTGACGACATAACAACCAATAAATCAAAATAGATTTCTTCATTAATTAATCCCTACTCTCCTTCTTCTTCTTCTTATACCTTTTATAGATCCGATGATCTGAACTCCACGGTTGTGCGACTTTTTGAGAGGTAAAGGGCCAACTATCTCTCTATCTTTTTGGTGATCTCCCTGGTGGACGTTTGCCTGCTGGCTTTCCTTCCAGGTAGTCTGTGCTCCTCCATTCTTTTTACGTGGTTATGCCACTGTCTCCCTCTTTGTCTTCTCCATCTTACTACGTCTTGCACGCAACATCGTTCCCTGATGTCAGTGTTTCGTATCCTATCCCTTCTTGTTTTATCAACTGTTGCTCTTAGAGTTTTTGTTTTCCCGGTACGTAGCATTCTTTTTGTTTTATTTTCCCGACTCACAAATATATATATATATATATATATATATATATATATATATATATATATATATATATATATATATATGTATATATATATATATATATATATATATATATATATATATATGTATATATATATATATATATATATATATATGTATATATATATATATATATATATATATATATATATATATATATATATATATATATATACAGGGCGTTATATAACCACTAATAATAACTGCAGAAAAATAGTGATAAATGGAACTGAGAAAATTCAACCTAAAGTTTAAGTTTTATGATTTTTCAGCATGTACGCAATGATTGTAATAAAGAAATACGTTAAATATAATTGGATATACTTGGAATACTTAAAAACCAAGTTGTATAAGGAAAATATTTTTAATTGATGATTACGTAACTGGAAAAAAGATGAACATTTGGCAACATGTGATTTATATTTTATTGTATTTAGAATTTATCTAATGACTATTAGGTCCTTAGTATTCTTGTAATATTATGGAGTATGTTAATCTGTGTTAGGGTTCTGTTGTAAGCCAAGTTACAATATGTAAGCAGAAAAGGGTTGAAATCTTTAATTAAAGAAATTTATTTCTTCCATCGCCACAGTATTAAATATTAGGCATGAAGATTGAAACTAATACCTCAGAGCTATTTCATCAAATCATAAGACAGTTAACATAAATTTATAAATGAAATTTTCGTTACTAATTGTATGTACATGTACTGTTGACGGTTTACTAGTTGTACTTTTACGCCTCAAGCATCGGTTTTTTGTAATTTTTATTTCAATTTATTGGCTTACGACATGTTACCTAATTTATTCAAATCATAAACAATTATATTTTTTGTATTAACTTGTCCTAGATTTAGAGTACTAATGTCTAGAGGTTGCTGTAATTACGGATATATTTCGTACAGATTTAAAACCGTATGAAAAGAAAAATGCAATATGTAAACCTAACCCAGGTATGGTTCTCATCACCAGTATTTGGCCTTTGGTTTTTGTCCCTTCAGTGAAATGACTTTATGGTAACTACACAAATTATGAATTTGAATCCCCAGCTGCTTATTTAGTTCATGTGGGTACACCAGCGTCACATTTGCTGCGAAAAATTGAAATGAGGAAATCTGCTTATTGCTTCTTTTATGTAATTAATAAATACTTTCTTATATATTTTTCGGTTTAAAAAAAGCTCCATACTCTACTCTCTTTCTCTTTTACATTAGTGATCTGTTGGAAAAAGCAAGGAAACTAGTCTATCTCAAATACTCGAATATCAGCTACTAATGTTCAACTTATAAATGTTCTGGACGAAATTCTATCTTGGGATGGAGTAGAATTTAAAGCATCAAAAACCAAGGCGGAGGTTTTTTAAAAAAATTAACGTTTAGTTATGTCAAAATACATTATTCGTCTAGAATCCCCACTTAACTTACCGGTTGTTAAATTAAGAGCAAATATATATTAGCATGAACATGACGCATAGCAAAGAGAGCTTCTCAAATGCTGCTCCAGAAGTGAGGCGTGCCTGGAAAAAGCGATTCACGTTGGTCTTAAATCGATGTAAATTAAACTCGTTGGGAAATACAGTCCTTGGTAAATCATTTCAAAGGGATGAGGTTCTCCATATAAAAGACTGATTGTACGAGGAGTGACAAGCTGACCCTAGCATGCATCGCTCTGGGAGGAATTAAGCGGGCTACCCCAACCGAACACTTTCCTTGACAATACTTGTAGAATAGACTCAAGTCGCCAACCGTTTTCCGATGTTCTAAGGAATTCAGGTTGCTGGAGAGTTCCGTGTCTCCAATCAGGCGAATAGCCCTCTTCTAAATAGAATCTAACAAACACAGTATATGTTCGGAAGCTCAGCACCAAACATGTTAACAGTATTTCATCGTTGGTCGAAATTTGAACTTTGTACTGAATTAAAAACTTTTAGTTTGAAATAATATTCTCAGCTATTGAAAATCTCTCCTTGCTATGCAGGCAACATGTTCATGCCAAGATATATTTGTTCTCAAGTTAACGACCAGCAAATTGAGTAACAATGCTAAAGGAATGGAGTGTTCCGACGTAACTCTGTCCGGTTCTGCAGCGTTAATTTTTTCAGAAGAAAGCTGTCGTCTGGATTTTTATATCGTTAAATTCTATTTGGTTACTATTACCCCAAGATAAAATTTATTCCAGGACTTTGTGAAGTTGAATGACTTCGTGCTATCTGCGAATATTTGCATGAATAGCCGATGTCTGAGCGTTCAAAGTAAATGAAGCAATAACCATACTGTCATCAGCAAATTTGCACATTGGATTTCTAGTGATTCCCAACAGATCGTTAATATAAAGGAGAAATAGAGTAGGAGCTGGTACAGAGGCTTGGGGCGTACCAACGTTGATAATAAAGGTATTTGCTAGAAACCCGTGAACTGTCACTCGTAAAGAACGCTTACTGAGGAGAGCCATAAACAAAACTGTTGGGATATACCATAAGAGCGTAGCTTAGCCAACAATCCGTCTTGCTAAACACTGTCAAATGCTTGAGATATATGAAGTGCAACCGCTCAAGATTCTCTAAAGTGTCCAACTTCGTTGTTCCAAACGTGTGTTACATCAATTAAAAGATCTCATGTTGATTTCTTGTTTACGAAAGCCATATTGATGGCCGCTAATAATACTGAATCTTTCTCGGTAAGATGCTGATCGATCACTATAACTTTCGATATCATTGAAGATAGTCTGACTGGTTGCTACTTGTTCAAGTAAGAACATTTTTTGAGAGGATTTTTGGCTTCGAATGCTTTATGCGCTAAAATTTTTAATCGAGTACAGAGCCTAAATTTGACCAACGATCGAATACTGCTCCCCTATTTGGGGTTCTGCTTCCAAACGTATTCTGTATTTATTGGATTTTATACAGAAGACATCCATTCGCCTGATTGGAGACCCAGCACTTACCTTGAGTTCTTCGAACAAATGTTAGTGACTTGATTCTGTTCTTAAAGTACTTTCATGGAAAGTTTTCGATAGATATAGGCTGCTTAATTTCTTTCAGAGTAATGCAATCCAGGAGTACACGCCGCTTTAATATGTTATATCCGTATGAGGTTCAGTTTGTTATTCCTAGTAATACCTTTTGCAAGAATTCTTTTATGGCCTATTTTTATTTTATAATTTTATTTTTATAAATTAAAAGGTAATTTAAATGTCTTTAATGTCACAGCTATTATTAACTTTCATAATAATTACAATAACCTTTAGAAAGAAATTAAATTAAATATCAAAATTTTAATAAAATGTAAATTATCTAGAAATTTCAAAAAATTGACCTTTATCGGTAAAATAATTTGCGCATTACTCGCGAATACGCAACTCTAAAATAAATACTAACTTTAACATCAACACACGAGAAAAAAAAAAAAAACAAACCTTACCACTTAACAAAAAACTGTGGACCAAAATTGAAATCAATTTTTCTTTTCGTGTGGAAGTTATACCATAAGGCCGACGCACAGACCTCAAATTTCATCGGTTCACCATATTTTTTTTTTAAATCATCGCTCCTGATGAAGCTAACATGGTTGGCGAAATGCGCGTCGAGGGCAAAAATAAAGTGTTTGGTATAGTGGTGATATATACTGAGTAGTGTTATGGTGCCAAAGATTCCATATTCCCAACCTAGTAGAAAAGTACTGTCGAGTCACATTTTGGAAATATATATTTTAAATGGCCTTTCTGCACACATGCCGCTCCTGGAGCGCTTTAGGGACTTCCCTGTAGCACGTGTGCTAGACTCATAAAAAAAATGGCCATTTTACGCAAATACTGTGATAAAAAATTAATCAATCTGAGAAAAAAAAATACTGTTGACTTTACTATTGATTTTCTATTGACCAGACATACAGGGTGACAGCATTTATTAATCAGTGTATCAAAAAACGTTTAAACAAAAGTTATAGGGTGTTATACGGTGCATATGCTGACGTTGACAATAAAATGTTTTGAACTATATATATATATATATATATATATATATATATATATATATATATATATATATATATATATATATATATAAGTGAAAAGAACGATTTCTTAATCTCATGTAGTTTAGGTTTTCAATGAATAATAATATATCAACTAAGCCAATAATCAAACTTATTTACTTATATATACAGGGTGCCCCATATGTATGGAATAATGATTCCACAGCATTTATTAATCAGTGTATCAAAAAAATGTTTAAATAAAAGTGATAGGGTGTTATACGGCATACATGTTGATGTTGACGATAAAATGTTTTGAACTGTCAGTTCGAAGAAATTACGCCACCTCGATTTTTTTTAAATGGAAAGCCCTGTATATTATTATTTAAATCTGCTACAGTTTCAGGTCGACTTCGGTAAACTTTGGTTTTCAAATGACCCCATAAAAAAAATCGAGTGGCGTAAGGTCGGGGCTCCTTGCAGGTCATTGTACAGCACCTCTTCTGCCTATTCATCGATTAGGAAAAGTCGCATCAAAATATCTCTGAACACTGTGTGTGAGGAGTGCTCCATCCTGTTGATACCACAGATTCATGTTAAGGGTATCCAACTTATTTTCATCGGGAAAAAGATCTGCACAAGTTGGAATAACTTGCTCTTGGAGTAACTGTAAATACCGCTGTCCTGTAAGATTTCTGTAGATAAAAAAGGGATCAATGATATGACGTCCACAAATCTCTGCCTACACGATTCTCATTAGACCAGTACCGGCAGTTATGCCTGTTAACTCTTCCGTTAAGACCAAATGTGGCCTCGTCAGAAAAAACAATATTATGAATTAGGTTAGGATCATAATTGATTCGTTCCGTCATGACCTCGCAAAATTCAACGCGTCTGCCGTAGTCATCTTCAGATAATTCTTGCAATAGAATGGGTTTGTATGGATGCAATCTGTATACGACTTAAGGTACCTTTACTTATGTTGTGGTCTAGGCAAAGCTGACGAGTGGCTGTATGGGGATTTTCTGTAATTTACAAAAAAGGATCTAACTTTTATTCAATGCTTGTTTTAACTGTTGGAGGTCCAGATTTAGAACGATCCTTAACATGACCTGATTGTCTAAATCGTTTTAATGTTTTGCTAACTACGGATTGGGTAATAGGTTCTCGGTTCGGATATTCTGCGTTAAAAAAATCACACACCTTCTGTTGTGTTCTTCTACCGTCTCCGTAACCAACCATCATTAAAAAAGTGATTCTTTCAGTTTCTGTTAAATTTACCATTATGATATTACGCTCAAATTGCAGTTCCAAAAAACCGGTCAAGTGCAAGTTGAACTTGCGCAATTAGTGTTCCGTACGTTGATTGCTTTTAAAATAAAAAAAATTTGTTACAGATGTATAAAATGATCAGTGACTTCACAAAACACACCCCAAATGAGTTTTCAACAAAGTTTGTTTCCAATCTGTACTGAAATCTGATGACCTTGAAATTTTTTTTTTTTAAATATCAGAAAAATTATTAAAGGTAATGCACTCGTGATAATTTGCGTTCAATATTCCGGAATTTTTTCAAAATTTTTGATAAGTACTTTTCGGGATAAGGCGCGAGACAGCGATTTTTCGCTATTTTTTAAAAATAATACAAAGAAAAGTGCGCGCAAGTATTACATTATATATACATTTTTTACTCGTGTTTTCACAAGCTTTCATTTGACACCACACTCCATGATCTAGTAAAAAAATTTTTTTTCACTTCCGATTTCACCCGCCAAAACTAACCCCTTAAGTCAAAATTTAACTCTCAAAACTACATGGCTCTGATGAGGCCATCAATTCCTATATTATTACGAAATTTCAACTTTCTATGTCAAATAGTTTCGGAAAAAATCGGGTGTGACAGACGACAGACAGACAGACAGACAGACACCGAAGTGATCTTATAAGTGTTCCGTACGGAACACTAAAAAATACACGTTTTCGTCAATAAATCAAGTTAGGTCGTTACCTGATAGTAAATGTTTGACACAGGCCAAATTAAAAAAAAAAAAAAATTTGATCTCCTTAATTTCAAATATCAATAATTCCAAAACGGTTCAATTTAGACATATGGTATATTAGACAAATAATATGTAGAATTTTTAGTAGGACACAAAAATAAAATAATAAACAGGACTTTCCATTGAAAAAAATTTAAGATGGCGTAATTTCTTCGAACTGACTATTCAAAACATTTTATGGTCAGCGTCAACATATGCGCCGTGTAACACCCTATAACTTTTATTTAAACATTTTTTTGATACACTGATTAATAAATGCTGTGGAATCATATTTTCATACATATGGGACACCTTGTATGTATTCCTACGTATTTTTGATCACTGAATCCAAATATGATATCCGATTTGCCTATAAACCTATTCAATTGCAGTAATTCTACAAAAACGGACTCGAAGTGGTCAAGAGTCGTCAAGTTAACAATAATAACGAGGCGTACATATTCCGATGTATTTTTGGTCACTAAACTCAAATGATTTGCCCAAACCCAAACCCAAAACTGATTTGCTCGTACACCCATTGATTTCAAATTAAAGTCCAAAATGGCCTCAAAATGGTCAAAATTGGTCAAGTTAGCAATAGTAACGAGATATATGTTATATATTTCAATGTATTTTTAGTCACTGAAACCAAATATGATATCTGATTTTCTCATTCCTCTCTTCCCAAAAATGGGAATTTAGTGACCAATATTACGTTCGGTATAACATATATAGCTATTTTTATAATATTTGGATTCAGTCACCGAAAATACATCGAAATATGTTTCCTGACTTGGCCACTTTTGACTATTGTGAGGCCATTTTTGGATCTTATTTCGAAATCAATAGGTGTACGAGCAGATATCATATTTGGATTCAGTGACTAAAAATACATCGGAATATGTATTTCTCGTTATTATTGTTAACTTGACGAGTTTTGACCACCCTGATGGGGTTTTTGGACCATTAGTCGACTTCAATTAGTTTATTAGCAAATCGGATATCATATTTGGATTCAGTGACCAAAAATATGTAGGAATACATATATATGGTCAATAGTAAATCAATAGTAATTTTTTTCTCCGGTTGATGAATTTTTTATCACAGTATTTGCGTAAAATGATCATTTAAAATATATATATTTCCAAAATATGGCACGACAGTTCTTTTCTAAATTTTCTTACGATGATTAATATATATATATATATATATATATATATATATATATATATATATATATATATATATATATATATATATAAATATATATATATGGTGATCCGAAGATTTGAGGTCTGTAGGAATTTTTGAAAGAAAATGTTTTTATTCTACCTACTGTGCGACGAACAGATAGACCTATAGACTGACGAAAATGGAATACTATATTTTTCGTGATACAGAGACTTCAAAAAATGTGAAAGGGTGATTTTTTACGGCTACAATATTTCCTTGTAATAAATGGAATAATAAAATTACACGTTAAAATATTTAGAAAATATACTTTTCATTGTTTATATTCATAACTTTTAATATCAATTTGGGGAATAGCAATACTATCAAGACCTTTAAAACAACTATAAAATAAAGTAATTATTATAAATGTAATCGTCAGTAATCATTTTTAAATCCATCTATCAATTTATATAAACCAAAAGGAGATATTGATATAGATATACCTTAAGAATTAAATTTAAGCAATGACAAATAAACAACAGTTAAATTAAATTTCGCAGATATATGTCATGATTAGAACACAAGATAAATTAATTTATTTAGCGCCTTGATCTATATTGGTCAAATTTAAATTTTGCAAAAATATGTCATGAACACAACAAATGAATTTGTTACAAAAATAATAATTAAAAGTAATAATCGAAAAAAATCAATTTTATTAAATAATGTTTTGATTTATAATAGTTTATTAAAAGACTTCAGAAGACTATATAAAATGCTTTTTTTAAAACTCCTGAAAATATAAAGCACAAATATTCAGTTTCTTGTTGTATCGATTACTGTTCGTGGCAGTTCTATTATTATTTTGTTTCACTTAATTTTTGTAATTCTTATATGTAGTATATTATTTTATTTTACTTAATTTATGTATTTGTTGCTTGTATTCTTGTATTGAAGTCATAAAATTCCTGCACAAATAGTAACTATAATCAATGACATAAACCCTAGTAATACAAGCAGAATATTAACCAACAAAGAAATAACACCACCTATTAATTTCAAGGAATAAGACAAGGAGACTCACTCAGCCCTGTGCTGTTCAATCTGATGATGAACAAGATTATTGGTGACCTAAAAAATAAAAGAGAATACATAATGGGACATAGAAATATTAACGTGATTTGCTATTTGTACGATGCCGTCGCCTATAACGGAGACGATCTACAGATATCACTGCACAATTTCATTATAGCAGCAAGAAAGCCTAACATGGAAATTTCTACCGGTAAAACCAAATTTATGGTGATAGCAAAAGAACCGATAAGGGGTAAATTGGAAGCGGAAGGGAGAATGATTGAGCAAATCATATTTGCAACTACCTCGAAGAAGATATTTCCAGTGACGGGCAGCTGGAAGAAGAGGCACAGTGACAAACAGTAGTAGCGGCACAGGTAGCGGGAGTGCTTAGAGGAATGGTATGGAACAACAAGTACATGAGTATGGAGAGCAAAGCGAGAACATATAAAACAATGGTAAGACCAGTACTGACGTATGCTAAAGAAACTCGAGCTGAAACAAGATCAACTAAATAGAAAATGAGAACAACTGAGATCAGGGTATTGCGATCAATGTTGAGAATAACACTCCGGGACAGATACAGAAATAAAGAGGTGAGAAGAAGATGTCAGGTGGAAGACGTGCTGAAGTGGATAAAGAAGAGGAAGAAAAGATGGCACGGACATATACAAAGAATGGATGAAGGAGAGATTGGCCAAAATATGTAAGAATTAAAGACCTAACGGAAGACGACCACGAGGCTGACTACCCAACTGATGATTCGAAAGTTAGAAATCATTCACAGAAGTTTAAAACAACAGGCAACATGATGCGAACGCTAGTCTATGACGGAAGAAGAAAAAGTAATGAAATATTTTTAAGTTAATTTATTTCGGTCAGGCATAATACATTTTGCCTCTATTCATGTACGTGGTCTTCTATTAAAGTAGGTAAAGGGAGTAGGCGAGTTTGGCTTCGGCATTTGCTAAGTTGTATTTAATAAGTCAAAAACTGATTGCTTGTTTGTTAAATTACTGCCGTTTTTCGGAGAACTTTGGAATAACCCACTGTGAAAGAGTTTCTCACTAAAGAGGAAAATAGAGTAAAAGTTGTTTATAAAAGATATCCTACTTATATGGTAATGACAATCCAGCTTTTGTCCAAGTAAAATTTAGGTCTAAATAGTTTTGACGTGAGCAAGAACAGGAAGACCAAATGAGGAAGGAACTAGGAAAGTTATTAGGCTTGTTGTGGATTTGCTGCTGTTAGATTGACAGATGAAGATCTTAGTACTTGCTAAAGAAGCTGAAGAATCCAAAACTACAGTCTCCAAGATAATAAAAGAAGATTTAGGAATGAAAAAAAATTTTGAGCGATAATTTTTGAAACTTCTAACACCTTAGCAGAGCCTGGCGAGGAAAGCAACTTCTCAAGAATATTTGTCCGGTTTAGAGAACAATGTGAGTTATTTTTTGCCAATTGTCACCCATGGGCGTTCTATTGTAATCCTCCAACAAAGCAAAAATCGATGCAATGGGCTTGTAAGGAGTCGCCACCTCCAAAGAAGGCGAAAATTAATTTCGACATCTATATTTACCCTCATTACAAAATCGTAGCTATTTTGATTCGTTCCGGTCTTGTTTTTAGGTTACAGTTACTACCTATCTATCTAGCTATCCTGCCGATTAACTGTTTGTGACTTTGTTACTAGTTGTGTTTTATTATTA
The DNA here is from genome assembly GCA_019049505.1 of Pachyrhynchus sulphureomaculatus. NCBI lineage: Eukaryota > Metazoa > Arthropoda > Insecta > Coleoptera > Curculionidae > Pachyrhynchus > Pachyrhynchus sulphureomaculatus. The sequence goes on along the minus strand of CM032452.1, from coordinate 95,395,110 downwards.
TCAAGATTTAGTGATTCTAAAGTATGTCTAGAAAGTGTAAAAATTATCCTGACCGATTTTTTAGGAAATTAAGCTCTCGATATATGCGTTTCGGAATTCCCATGATTTGGATAGAACTCAGAGATTATTCGTTGGATTGTTATTTCTGCCTAACGGGTATAAGAGGACTCACTATTACGACTAAAAATAAAGTTATGTATTCGAACCACCTTCTGTAAAACAACCGATTCTTCTAAGAATTGCCTATACCAGAACCACCTCAAAGCTCTGACCTAAGTGTTGAATCTACCCAAGTAGACAACGTTGCGGTTAATTTTGACTTTTAAACAACTTTCTCATCAAACAAATTTGTCAAAACAACAGGCCGAACTTCTAGGGTCTCGACTGAAGAGTTCGCATTTGTTTCAGCCAAAAACAAAAATATGTTATTCTCGGCGTCGTGACGAAGAGTTAAAAAGTTTCTTCTCGCTGGAGAATGATCTAGTATTTTCTAATGATATTAATGTCTTAATGAATATATTGGGTCTGCAATACAATTCGGAAGACGGATGTTTATTTATCGCCAAAAGTTAGTTTGAAGACTGTACTTTTACATGACGGGAATAAACTTCTCCCAAAACCAATAGCTCAGGCTGCAAACATGACATTTCTTTTGGAAAAGATTCAATATGATAAATATAATGAAATGGGACAATAAAGACAGGAAAAATCATTATATTAAGACGGTTTGGCCCAAAAGAGAATCCCTTATTTCAGGGAAGAAGAATGTCAAAAATTCTCCCTTAGTGAAACCTAATGATTTATTCTTACCACCTTTATACATCAAACTCGGACTTACTTTAAAAATTTTGTGAAGGTAATGGATCGGGATGGTGCTGGTTTTTTATATTTGTAGGTCCTCAAATAGGGAACTAATGAGAGAGGAAATATTTAATGAAAAACTAAACCGTTTTGAACAATCTGTTTGGACATCTTTTAAAAATGTGACCTCAAATTTTTTGGGAAATCGCCGATCAGCTTAGTCGAAGAGCTCCTAACTGCTTATGAGGCTTCCAAAGGTAATATGTCCTTAAAAATACATTTTTACATTCCCTCTTGGACTTTGTTCCTGCAAATTTGGGAGCTATCAGCGATGAGTATGAAAAAAGGTTCCATCAGGACATTTTAGCAATTAAAAAACGATACCAGGGCAAGGGGAGTCCAAGTATGTTAGCGGATTATTGCTGAAGCAAAATATAGAAGAAAATCTTAATATATTAATTTTTATATTATATATAAATATATATATATATATATATATATATATATATATATATATATTTATATATATATATACATATATATATATATATATATATATATATATATATATATATATATATATATATATATATATATATATATATATATATATATACATATACATATATATATATATATATATATATATATATATATATATATATATATATATATATATATATATATATATATATATATATATATATATGTATATATATATATATAAGCCAGCGACGAACGAACACGTTACACACGGTTATACAGAAAACAACAGAATATAATGTGTATTGTGGTCTTATATTGCTGTAATTTGTGATCTTATAAAGTAATAAATATTTATAAATAATCTAACGTAACAAATGTTTATAAATAATATCAGTGGACTGTTAAAATCAATAATAGCCAAAAAATCGCAAAAATGTCGAAGTGTGGAATGTGCAGTGATAAGATCGCACGAAAACCGAGTATCGTGTGTGCTGGAGTGTGCAATCAATCTTTTCATGCCGCCTGTGTAAATATACCAACGGACATTATTCCATTATTTTTAAACATTAAAGGTTTATTTTGGAAATGTCATGCCTGTCTCTCCATAAACCGTTTAGAAAATCAATTGCAAAAAAATATAGAAGAAAAATTTCAAACCCTCGTAGATGATTTTATGGAAAAATTCAGTGAACTGAAAACCGCATTGATAACAGAGGCATCAAATAAAATGTCTCAAATGGTGTCCAATGACCAGGTAAATTTTGTATCTCAAACACAAACGTACGCCCAAAACTCACGCATGGATAAATCAAGAATAATATTAAAACCTAAGAATCAAAACCAGAGGAACTCTGAGACAAAGAAAGATATTTTAAGTACTATCGATCCTATTGATATTAATATTCACAAGGTTAAACACCTAAACAATGGTGGAATTCTCCTAGGGTGTGAAAATCAAGCTGAATCTTCAAAAGTTAAGGAAATTGCGGAACGGAAATTAGCGGAAAAATATGAAATTCAACAACTTAAGGAGCTCTACCCTAGAGTTACGATTGTAGGGATGACACAGGATATCGATAAGAAGCGCCTAGTTTCCTGGATTCGAAAGCAGAACCAAGAAATTTTTGGAGACAGTAACATTGAAGTTCTGCGAATATGGCCAACGAAGAGAAATGATAGTGTTTATCAAGTCACGCTGCAGTTGAATGAGGAGGTATTTCGGAAGGTAATATCTAGGGGTTCTGTATTGGTGGGTCTGGATACATGTACTGTCTATGAAGCTTTTAAGTTAACCCGATGTTTTAAATGTAATAGTTTTAACCATAGCTCTAAATCATGTCAAAGCATTTTGAAATGCCCCCTTTGTGCTGAATCTCATCTGGTAAAAGATTGCAAGGTTGATAATTCCACTCAATATAAATGTAGTAATTGCACATTAGTAAATCAAAAACAAAATAGCAAAATTGATACAAATCATGCTGCTTGGAATTATAAATCCTGTCATACCTATAAGCAAGCATTGGAAAGGTTTAAATTTCATGTATTGGGTTCTCAATAGCAATTAAACGCGGCCTCTAACGGCAAACCAACGACTGAGTTTTATAATAGGTCCTCAAATTCTGTTTCCCTTAGGAGGAGCATGGCTTCTGACAAGGTAGATAATTTATCTGTCTATTATCAAAATGTCCGTGGTATGAACACAAAAATTAAGGAGATTTACAATGCCGCTGGCTCTGGAAATTATCAAATTGTTGCCCTTACAGAAACATGGCTCAATGATAGTGTGATTGATTCTGAAATTTTTCCTCCAAATTTTATAATATTCCGAAGTGATAGAAAGTTCCCCTTGGTTGACATGCAGAGGGGTGGTGGTGTTGTTCTAGCCCTCGGATCTGAATTTTCCGTATTTCCATTAGATATGTCTATGTTTGACCGTCTAGAGATTATTGATATAATTAGCGTAAAAGTCTTTTTAAATAACGTAACTCTGTATATCTTTGTTTTGTATATTCCTCCAAGAGTATCGGTCCAGATATACGAAATATTATTTGAGACATTATTGTCTTTACCGTTTGTTATGAATAATAAAGTGCTAATTATGGGTGACTTTAATATACCCAATTTTAATGTACCTGAGAATACATTGCGTAGCAGTAGTAAAACAATAATTGAAAATTTTCTAAACTTTTCCGGTCTATCTCAAATTAACGTCATAGAAAATACCTCTGATAGACTTCTTGATCTCGTGCTCACAAATGACGATGGCAGTGTTGAGAGAGCCATGGATATTTTGACAGCGGAAGATAATCACCATCCTGCTTTAGATATTTTTTTAAAACTACAGTGTGAATCCAAGAAACATAAGCAAAAGAATTATTCAAACTATTATAATTTCAAAAGAGGGAATTTAGTAAACCTATATCTTAACTTTTCATATATTAACTGGGACTTTCTGTCACAATTTACAGATGTAAATAAAGCCTGCGAAAGATTTTATCAAACAATTTACACTACTTTAGATATACATGTTCCTAAGACACAAAAGACAAATAAATATTATCCGCCTTGGTTTACTAGTGAAATTATACAAAATATCAGAACTAAATACAGCTCTTGGAAAAAATTTAAAAGAACGGGAAATTTATTCGAATTAGAAAAGTTTAAAAATCTGAGGCGAATCATTAAAAATGACACAAAAGCTTCCTACAAAACATACTCTTTAAATATTGAAAACAACATAAAAAACGATCCTAAAAAATTCTGGCGCTATATTAATGACAAGAAGAACTCTCATGTTATACCAACCACAATGTCTTATAATAACAAACATCCTTAATAATCCTAGACATATAGCCGAAAGTTTTGCATCCTTTTTTCAAGACTCTTATGTAATGTCTTTTCAGAAACAAAGAAACGTGGAGAACAATTTATTCCCATCACAGAATCCTATTAACATGGAGAAAATAACGGAACAACTTGTTTTTAAAGTATTAAAAAAGTTAAAACCTACAGCTACTCTTGGTCCAGATAGAATTCCTGCCTTCTTGTTAAGGGACTGCGCCTCTGTTTTTGCCCATCCTCTTACAATATTATTTAATTTATCGTTTGACACATCTATGTTTCCAGACACATGGAAAACATCACGTATTACGCCTGTTTTCAAAAAAGGTGACAAGAGTTGTGTAACAAACTATAGACCGATAAGCATTATTAATAACTTTTCAAAAGTCTTTGAAATCATATTACATGATTATTTATATAATTCAATTGGCATGCAGATATCACTGCAACAGCACGGTTTCGTGAGGGGCCGTTCGACGGTTTCAAATTTATTTTGTTTTACGCAAGACCTTGCCGAATCACTTGATGGGGTGAGCAGACCGACGTGATTTACACTGATTGCTCTAAGGCCTTTGATCGGCTGGATCATGGGATTCTGTTGGACAAGTTGTTCGCAATTGGCTTTTCGCGTAAGTTATTATCTTTTTTTAAATCATACTTGATAAATCGCTCGCAGTTTGTACAGTGTCTTGGTCAGAATTCTTCTAGCTTTGTTGCCACATCGGGAGTGCCGCAGGGATCACATTTGGGGCCACTCCTTTTTAATATATTTATAAATGATCTTACTCGGAGAGCGGGTGTTGAATACCTACTTTATGCTGATGACGTGAAGCTATATTGCAGAATCGGAGACCTGAATGATTGCATAAGACTACAGGATGGCTTTAATCTTGTAAACAATTGGTGTAGTAACAACAAACTCCTTTTGAATGTATCCAAGTGCAATGTAATTACCTTTACAAAAAAACTGAGTCCCATACAATTCAATTACAGTATGAACGGTCAGGTCCTAGAGAGATGTCAGTCGGTGTCTGATTTGGGTGTTTTGCTGGATACTGCCTTGTCTTTTCGTGGCCATATTGCAAAGATTACGGCGGAGAGTTTTAAACTATTGGGTTTCATCATACGTAATAGTGCCGACTTTGTTGAATACGATACTCTAAAATTGCTTTTTAATAGTTTCGTGAGATCACGGCTTGAATACTCAGTTGTCGTTTGGTGCCCCTTTTATCAAGCGCACATTCAAAATATTGAAAACATTCAAAAGCGTTTTTTAAAGTACGCTAGTTTTAAACTCGATGGAGTATATCCCGAAATAGGTTATCCCTATGAAAGTCTCTTGGATAGATTTTCGATGGAAAGTTTAGAGGCACGCCGAAACAAAGCCCAAATTATATTTTTACATAAGATAATATCAAACAAAATTGATGCAAACAAAATCTTGCAGTGTCTGCCTTTTCATGTACCTAGAACGGCGGCACGCAATGTGCAAACTTTTAATTTACCAATCCCAAGAACAAATGTCCTAAAATTTTCTCCCCTTTTCCAAATTTGCGAAAAATACAATCAAATGCAGAACCAGCTTGATATTTTCAATTGCAGCGTGACAAAAATAAAAAAAATGTAGTTTTAAAATATGTTGTTAATAAGTTATAATGTAATTTTAATATATTATATAATATAATTTTAATTAGGTTTAGTACATTTCATTATGTTATTTTCCCATTCTGTAATTGGAATACTGTAGAATGTGGTAAATAAATAAATAAATAAATAAATAAATATATATATATATATATATATATATATATATATATATATATATATATATATATATATATATATATATACGCCATTATTTTCATGAATTTCTTTTTTTTTTTTTCGTATCCGAATTTACGTGTATTTGACATCATTTCTTGTTTAAATAAGTTTGTCTCTAACAGAATCAGGTATAAGTTTTTATGTCACAAAAAAAAGATCGATTTTGCTGACCAGTAATATATAGAAGGATCTAGAAAAACCTCCGAATTCATGAAGAATCAAAACTCTACTGTTGTACAACTTCAGAGTTCACAAAGCTAGCACAGCTCAAGCCATTACTGAAAGCCGGGCATTCATCGAACTATAACATCCACCCTATAGACCCTCGGACTTATACTTCTTCAATCATTTGACGACCTCGAGGGCCGAAATTATTCTCAGATAAGGAATTGAAAGCTTCTGTAGCGTCGTTTCTTAAGAAGCAAACAAAAGAGTTTTTCAGCTACAATGCTGGACTAAGTGTATTAATGTAGACTGTAGTTAAGTAGAAATATATATAATAATAAATATATATTAAGCTCTGCTAGTTCTTATTTATAGCTAGATAGATAACTTTAAAAATGTGAAAAAAACAAATAAATTCTATTTTTACAGAAAGCGTTTAAATTAACAAACGGCATAAAATATCAAAGTCAAACATCCATTTTTCATTTATGACTTGTTACAAAAATCAAAATTTTAAATTAAACCAAATAAAAAAAACCTTACAGAAATTTATATTTAAACTATAGAAATATGTAAGCTACTGCTTTTTATAAGATATCCAAAAATAAATAAAATCAATAACTCACCCTTTAGATGAAACACAAACAAATAATCCTAATCAATAAATTTCAGAATTGGATCTAAGTTTATCGAACACTACAACTACCCTGTAAAGGCCACCCTACACCGAAGAGTACCTACTTCAAAATGACACTTTAAATAAGATACTAAAAGCTTAAGTCTTCGTCAACTCTAATTTAAGTAACTTTACGAGAAGTAGTGAAAGTAAAGCTCAGCCGCCACACAGTTTAAGACATGTATCCTAATATGCACGTTCCGGTAACGCTTGATAAAGTACGGTAAACTTGATTATATCCCCCCGATTAAAATCTTGATATGGAAATATATCAGTCAAGAGAAAGATGGAGACATGGTAATACTTCAAACACTACTCCGAAACGAGTAACAGGTGCTTATCACGGAAGAGGAAGGTTTTTAAATTTATATGTGTATCACATGATTCTACAATCAAATAACTTTATTCTAAAATAACCTGTGTAGTGCATTTAAATTCCTTACGAGGTAATCAGATTAATCAAATCTGCCATTGCAGATAGTCCCATCCAATTTTCATATTTTATAAAAGAGGCTCTTTACCGTGTGTAATAATAGACAATCGGCTGAAATAGTTTGTTTTTGAATAGGAATGTTTCAATGTTAGTTATTGTAAAATTTCGGTATTCTGGGGGCCAGGCGAGGAATTAAATTCAAATAAAAAATATGTCTTAGTAGATAGTGACATCAAATTTTACCACGTTATAAAGAGATTCCATGAGTAGTAATAGGCAACCTGTTGAGAAGGTTGTTATTTGAAATCGACTGTTTCAATTTTAGTTTTTGTAAAATTTCGATATTCTGGTGGTCATGCAAAGGTTTTAATTCAAATAAAAAATTGCCTTAACAGATTATGACATCAAATTTTAAGATGTTATAAGAGAGACGCTTCTCTATCATGAGTAGTAATAGACAATCCGCTAAGATAGTTTGTTTTTTTTTAAAACGACTGATTCAATTTAATTTATTGTTAAATTTCGATATTATGGAGTGTTATAAGAAGGTTTTAATTGAAATAAAAAAATTGCCTTAGCAGATAACAAAACAAATCTATCAGCAATGCTCCAATGTAAAATTTGTTTTTTTATATATCTCGTAGCAATTTTTTCTAAGATTGGTAAAAGAAAAAACAATTCTGTTAAAATGTATTTAAATATTTAGGTCGTCAAAAAAATAGTGAAAAAGTAACACAATTTTCTAAGTCTGCCACTCTAAGAATCTTGAAAATGGCATAGCATGATATTCCAGACACTAACGCGTGAATGTTCTCTATGAAAGAAATACGTGTCTATATTAAACGACTTAATTGTCCACCATATTGATAAAAAAGTTGAGGTGCGAAGAAAAACCAGATGATGAATTTGGGAAGGCATTTATGTGAATGAATATACCAGGTGTACAAGTATGAAATGCGGATTTTTTTTCTAAAAAAAACATGTTAAATTCGGAAGAATGATAAAAAGTGCTTTATTCAAAGTATGCTCCATCGCTTGTTACATATTTTTTCCATCTTTCGGGCACTTTGTGAATACCACGCCAGTAAAAATCTTCCCCTTTTGCTGCGAACCATTCATCGAGCTATTTTTTCACATCTTCGTACGAACCAAAGCGCTGCTCAGCAAGTGCGTGACCCATCGATGCAAACAAGTGGTAATCGAAAGGAGCCAAGTCTGGTGAGTAAGCTACATGCGGTAGAACTTCCCAGCTGAGTGCTTCCAACGTGTCGCGAACTGGTTTTGCCGTATGTGGTGGAGCATTTTCATGAAGAAAAATGACTTTGTGTTGCCTCTTTCGGTATTCTGGCCTTTTTTCAAGCAGCGAACGGTTCCAATCGGTCAATTGTTGTTGGTAACGTTTAGTATTAACCGTTTCCCCAGGTTTTAACAGCTCATAATAGACCACGCCCCTCTGGTCCCACCAACCACAGAGTATCGTCTTTCTGCCAAAGCGATTCGGTCTTGCGGTCGATGTGGGTGGTACGCCTGGGTGTATCCATGATTTTTTGCGCTTGGAATTCTCAAAATAAATCCACTTTTTATTCTCTATAACTATACGATGCAAAAACGACTTCCTTTTGTAGGAGCGAGCAAAATGTCACACGTGTTTTTGCGCTTTTCCATTTGCCTGTCGTTCATCTCATGTGGTACCCATCTACCGGCCTTCTTAATCTTTCCCATCTCTTGGAGCTGCTTGGAAACACCTTGTTGACTAACGCCCAATTGTTCGGCGAGTTGTTATTGTGTTTGCGAATCATCTTCGTACAACAATGCTTGCAATTTCACATCTTCGTGTTTTTTTTGGCGACATCGAAGTCACCACTTTTGAAACGCCGAGACCTCCGTTCACACGTATCTTGCGATGGAGCATGTTCACCATAAGCTTCTCGAAGTAATCGGTATGATTCAACAGCAATTTTCTTCAAATGAAAACAAAAAATTAATGCTGTCCGCGAATGCTCTTTGTTCGGAATAAATTTCGACATATTGAACAAAACAACACAACACTATGCACACACTTTTCCAATTTATCACTCGTGCGCGTGACACTTGTTGATGACACAACAAAATGGCGCAATGTCAAAACTTTATAGCACAAACTGCATTGGTGCACCATAAACACATTAATTTAGAGCAGTTTAGGTTTACTAATATCAAACTAAACTCGGTCATTAATATCGCTGCTCAATTGCTATCACCTACAGCATAAATGACCTAACCTGAAGCGATTGGAATGAATGAGGTCTTAGAATATTTATCTTTATGGCGAAAAAGACACTGAATTTATTAGCTTTGACATCTTTTTGGATGTGTTATAGATAAGTACGACTAAAAACTGACATTAGTTCTATATAGTCCCTCTAAAAAGTTATGAAGATTAAAAATTTAAAAAAATGTCAGTAATGTTATATTTTTTTTACTGACGTACTACACTGACGCAGATTTTTTAGAAACTTTCAAGTTTCTACATACAGAAAATGTTTAGTTAGTATTAACAATAATTCTTTATTTTGAATAGTTTCCACCTCCAGAACACACTGTTTATGTTATGATTCATTACTGATTGTAAAACAAGTAGAACACAACTTGAAATAAAAAAAAAATAAATTCTTGAATTAATCTAATAAATATATTTCAAATTCAAAAAATTTTCTTGCTATATTTTTACTGGTCAAAAACTGACGAAATACGATTGTTGTCCAATCTGCCTAAAATTTTGCACACTACCATAAAATGAAATTCTAAACCCTTTTTCTTAATAAATGTTTTCGATATTTTAACAAACAGAGTGACTGTTAGACTTTAAACTCTAGAAAATTCAAATGTCCCGGCAGACGACAAGTGACAATCGACACTGCAAAAACATTCTTGGGATTTCAAGTGATGCAGAATCCACGTACAAACTTATTTTTCCTCTAAATTTAATAACAAAAAAAAATCCCATACCTACTTTCTGCCTGTAACTGTATAATAAGCCCGTGATTAAACAATATCAACAAGGTTGATTTTTACTTAAAAAAAAATTGATAAAATCGATGATCTTACATTCATAATAATCAAGTTTGATGAGAAAATGTGGTTCTTGAGAGTAGACTGAACGACAGTGTCGTAATCGCGAAGAGTAAACATCCCTGATGTAACCTCGCGCAATCGTATGTAAAACGTCGGAGAGTTACTCCAAAACAACAAGGTCTATTAAAAAAAACCACGGTTTTTCACTTAACTAAGGCTCACGGCTTTAGTTTCCGTTTAATGTTAATTATCGGGTTGCTCTCTTTTTTGACTGTTGTTGCCTTTTGTGTAGGGGAAGCAGATGGAAAAAACACGACTGGTAAAGAAGTATTTAGATTGTTATTGAACTTAAATTAATTATAGACTAAAAGGTTACATTTCAAGAATTTTTAAGATAAATTTGTCTACGTGGATTTTTTGGTTATAAACTGCTAAGGTATAAACTTAAAATGTAAATAGGAAAACAGACAGCGCTTGACTTGAACGACAAACTATTAAATGCTATAATAAGAGTAATAAATCACTGCTTTTATCGATGGAAATAATGGTGTCTATAAGTACAAATTATAGAAACTTACTGTGTAATAATACGATATAATAAGCTGTAATACTAGATTTGTTAACAACAATAATTTAAGTTGTTCATTTTTGTTAAAATTTGTATGTTTTGTTTAGTTTTAAAAAATAGTATTTTTTTTTTAAGATATTATTATTATTTAATTATTATATCATTTCATACAAACAAAAAAATGAAATTGAAATGAGTACTAAAAGAACCTGCTCTTATTCTTGCGGATGGAAAATTTATTTAACCGGTTCCCAGGACATCAGTTAAAAGGTTACTCGTTATACACACTTACGATATAAAGAATGAATTATGTACAGTAGAACCTCACAAATTAGAACCACTTTGTGCACCGGGCAGTTCGAATTTCTGAAAAGTTCGAATTTCTGGACATTTTTTTTTTACAGAAAATGATAAAATTATAATAAAACTAGTTATGTAAGCTTTATTTTAACACAAAACAGTTTTTATTTATTAACATTTAATTAATTGAACATATTAAATTCATAGAAAAACTTTTAAAAAGTTTTTTAATTATTAGGTATTTAATTGGTTTTTAACATAAAATCAGTAATACTTGTTTGTTTTTTTGATTTATTTAAACTGGATACAACGATATCGTTACGGACGTCCAAAAGGTTAGACATGTGTTTACTGGAAAATATATCACTGGTTTTGCACCATTTTATAACATTATTGATGCCTTCAAGGACTTTTAAATGAGGAATAGCTGGCGTTATGACGACGTCGCTTCTATCTGAAGCCTCCTCATCGCTATTCTCTGCATCAGATCCGTCAGTAAACACATCTTCATTCCATTCCTCGATTTCATTTACATTTACGGAATTGTTTGGCATAATTTCATTCAAAAGATCAAGATTTATTTGAAGAACTTCATTGCAATCCTGATTTCGTTGAGCCAATTGTGCTAGTGGCAAATCATCATCGCTGTAGTAATCGCCTGAGTCCCAATTTAATAATTTGGACCAAGAATTTTTTAACACTATCTGTTGTACCTCATCCCATGCTTGTTTCAACAATATTATTGCATCTCGGATTGAATGCCGTTTCAAAAGCTTATCAATATCACCACCATCACCAATTAATTGAGATAGCAACTTACTTCTGTAAATAAGTTTTGTCATTTTAATAGGATTTTGATCCATTGGCTGCACAGCTGCTGTTACATTTGGCGGCAAGAAATATGCAATTATATTACCATCCTCACTTTGAAGTTTATCAATTGGTGCATGAGCGGAACAGTTATCTACAAGCAGAAGAGCTTTTGGGGCCAAATTATTGTCTTCAGAAAATCGGATGACCTGTAGAACAAAAAAAAAAAAAAATTAAAAAATATGGAACTTAAAAAATATGCATTGGTTAAACATACTTCTTTGATAAATATCTTGTGAAACCAATCATGAAAAATCCGGGAAGTCATCCACGCATTTTTCGAAAAGTCATAATGAAGTGGGTTATCAAATCCTCTGACGCTTCTTGGTTTTTTAGCTGTTCCAATAACCAACGATTTTAATTTGTGTGAGCCATCAGAATTTGCGCCTAGTAAAATTGAAACGCGTTCTTTTTGTATTTTAAATCCTTGGGTACTTTTTTCACAAGCAGCGACAAATGTTTTATCTGGAAGGCAACGGAAAAATAATCCGCTTTCATCAGCATTATAGATTTGTGTTTCCAATAACCCCATTTCCGCGACTTTTGCACGAAATCTGTGTAGAAATGGAGTGACCTCACCAACATCACTTGAAAGTATTTCACCACCAATTTTTAAAAACCGTATTCCATGACGGGTTTTAAATTTGGAAAACCATCCATCACTTGCAGTAAATGCGTTTTCATCTTTATCGGGGTACACTTCACTAAAAATTGACTTAGCTTTTGCTTTTAATACGGGTCCTGTCACTGTGTTCTTCTTTTCACGTTGATTTAAAAACCACTTATAAAGGCGCTTTTCCATTTCCTCATATTCTGCCTTATGTAAAGATTTTTTTTGCTTCCTGATAGGTGCTGGTAACTGCATCCATTATTTCTTGTTTTTTTGATTTTATGTAGCTGATGGAAGATTTTGTCACATTAAAATCTTGAGCTAAACGATTTCCACTCACGCCTTCATTAAGTCTTTTTAATATTTTAACCTTAGTATCCAAAGATAAGGTATTTCTTTTACGTTTGTTTGGCATTTTTTTTTTAACTTTCACACGTATGAACACTTCACTTTGACCTTCAGTCATCAACTGACCCAAATTTGTACAAGCATATCAAATTTCACACGCATATGACCGAATTGTACACACCACGAATAACTCGGTGATTCCCTGTTTTATTTTTACTTTAATGAACGAAAAAAAATAATTTGTAGTGAAAATACAAAAAAAAGTAAAAAAAACTTCCAGAAATTAGAACCCCCTGTTCTAATTTTAGAGCGTTTAATTTGGTTTTTCGCCTATTTAGTTCAAAATCATAGAAAAAAATATTTTCTAGTGGAAATAAATACCAAAAAAAAACAACACTTCCAGAAATTAGAATCACAGGTTCTAATTTCAGAGCGTCCAATACATCGAAATGGCCGGTTCTCAATTTCTGGACGGTTCGAATTTGTGAGATTCTACTGTATATGTATACTTATTTATATAAGTTGTTTTATCAAGATTTGTTAAACAAAAATCTCCGAATTATCATTAGTGGTTGTAGTTTGCTGGTATTCTCTATAAAACCATTATTTTAAAAAAAAAACAGGAAAAATGGCATAACTACTGTAGATATGTATCAAACTACTAGTTCCATATGGAATTACTTTTAATAACTAACAGAAAATAATAATAACTTCGCGATTTCCAAAACGAGTGAAGTAACTTTCCTTATAGAATGTAACCTCGTTCCTTGGACAACTAGTTGCTCTGGAGCGTTTTACAAAAGCTGTATCTTTTGCGACTATCGCGTTGCGAAGTCGCAAAAGTGCTCTCAATATCAATTGAGCATAAAGTCTCGATGGTTGAATCGAAATGAGTTTGAAGTAACTAATTGATCTTTAAGTGAATCTTAAGGGAAGATCAATGACTCCAAGAAGCGATGCAACTTCCCAATACGCAAACGATCAACGATCGTGAATATACCTAGATATTCGTTACAATGCAGTCTTCGTAAATAGTTATTTATGACTGTGCCCCTGTAAAATACTACTAGTCCAGGGGCTCATCTTAGTTAATCAAATTTTTAAACGCTATTTACCATTAACTAACATTCTATTCTCAGAGAAGCCACATTTCATTGTGTCATTTAAAGACAACATTAGTAAACATAACTGATATTACAGGAGTCCTACAAATACATAAATAAATCATCAAAAGTCTTTTCATTCTCCTAAAATAATGGACCCGTACTTCCAGAAGGATGACAGTGGCCACACAACAATTGCTAATTCAGCGAACTGGGAACTCCCTTACATCTTATGATTACAATCAGGGAACGAGTAAATCCATGCCCATTGAACAGTACAAGCTGTTTTCAAAAAAAAAATCTTGTGGGTGTAACTTGAAACGAAGGACTCTGAAGAGTGATGTTCAAAATTAATCTCTTTTATGATAAATCTTTCCTTACTACTTGAAAAAAAGATTTTCATGAGGAATGGTAGGTAATTTTACCTGAATCTGAAATATCTATAAAGTTTTTATTATAGTTTTATGGTTTAAAATATTTCAATTCACTTTTGCAATTACGGAGTTTAATACCAGGTCTAATAGTGATTATTTCTAAATCACTGCATAGGAATAATAATTTATTGCCTATTATTAGGTATTAATTTGTTACTTGTGTTAAGTACAAGTAGAAATAAAAACGTGCCTTCAAATTTTTTTGATCGACAATAAATTGGAATGTTGTAATTTATGTCACACTTTTATCTGCGTCATCATTATCTATCTGATGAGTTAAAATAATTTACAAAAAATTACTAATTTTCTTAGCTACGGTCTTAAGATACATAAAAGTTGTTTTTCTTAGATAGTAATTTAATTTTTAAGCCGTGTAAAATTCGAAGTAAGCCCAATCAATTTTAGCGCTTTAATATTTTATTTCTATTTTGCCTACAACAAACCTCAGGCTATATTATGCAAATATTTTATGCATATTAGCTAGGCCTATGTAAATTTAATACGAGACCTGAGTGTGTTTTAACAGCCTTTTCAATTCGCATTCAAAGCGTTTTATCGTGCTTTTTGTCTTCCCTGTATTTATGTCAGTTCCCTTTACATCAAGTTCTTTCAAAATTATAATAATAATATAATATATTGCTCTCTAAAAATATTGTTTTCCTTGTACCAACTTGGATGACTCGCCAGGAACAGGAGTCGTGTCTTTAAATTTTAATATTGTGGCCTCTTTGTGGTAGTGTAACTTATTTTGGGACTGAAATAAGAGATTATATATATATATATATATATATATATATATATATATATATATATATATATATATATATATATATATATATCAAAAAAAATTTTCTACAGCTGACGCTGTCTTCCTTCTCTCAGCCTTTGATTCCATCCGTTTCTATCTTCCCAGTCTCCATCTGTTAGACCCCTGTCCTCCATAGCCTGGTCCACATCGTGTCTCCACGATCGTCTGGGTCTTCCTCTTTTTCTTCTCCCTATAGGGCTCCACTCCGTTATTTTCTTTATCCACCTATTATCTTCGCTTCGTCTTATGTGTCTATACCATTTTAATCGTATTTCTTCAGTGGTATTTATGGCGTTCTCTTTGATGTTCATTTTGCTTCTTATTTCTTCATTGGTTATTCTCTCCATACGTGTCACTCTACAACATCTTCTCCAATACTCCATCTCTACCGCGTGAATTTTAGATTTATTTCTTTTGTTGATCGTCCATGTTTCTGACCCGTATGTCATTATGCTTTGTATTATTGATTTGTATATGCGTGTTTTGTTTCTCTTTGTAATGTGCTTGTCTCACAGGATTGAATTTAATTGTCTTATGCATGTTCGCGTTTGTCCTAAT
Organism: Pachyrhynchus sulphureomaculatus; assembly: GCA_019049505.1. Classification (NCBI taxonomy): domain Eukaryota; kingdom Metazoa; phylum Arthropoda; class Insecta; order Coleoptera; family Curculionidae; genus Pachyrhynchus; species Pachyrhynchus sulphureomaculatus. Next base: position 95,379,231 of record CM032452.1, on the reverse strand, counting down.
CTAGCTTTAATCTCTTCTTCTGATGTTGCGTTTTGTGAAATGATGGTTTCTAGATATTTAAATCTATCCGTTCCTTTGATTATTGTTTCGTTATCTACTTCTAGATTCTCCACGTTTCCCTCCTTTGTTGTTAGATATTCCGTTTTATATAAATACTAGCCGGGCCTGCGGCTCCGCTCGCGTGGACTTGATTCACTACTATCGTCACTGCTTATTCCTTATGTTACCCAACGTAGTAAAATATCTCCCATTATTTCTCCTTATCTCCCAATATTTCTCCTTATTTCCCATTATCTCTACATAATTTCCATTATCTAGGCTTATCTCTGCTCATCTCCCATTATTTCTCCTTATCTCACCTTATTTCCCATTATCTAGGCTTATCTCGACTTATCTCCCATTATTTCTTCTTATCTCCCATTATTTCTCCTTATCTCCCATTATCTCACCATAACTCCCATTATCTAGACTTATCTCTGCTTATCTCCCATTATCTTTCCTTATCTCCCATTATTTATACTTATCTCCCATTATCTCACCTTATCTCCCATTATCGAGCTTATCTCGACTTATCTCCCATTATTTCTCCTTATCTCCCATTATCTCACCTTATCTCCCATTATCTAGGCTTATATCGAATTATATAGAACATATGTATAAATTTATAAAAACACGTAAATCGGATAAGTGGTTCTCGAGTGATAAGCGCACTAACGGACAGACAGACAGAGAGACGTTGCATTTTATATATATTGTATTCTTTGCTACATGATATTGTTCCATATTTAATGCTTTAGGGAGTGTATTGCAAGAGAACGCGCTAGCGGCAAACTTTTCTCCGGCTTGATTCACTATTATCGTCACTGCTTATTCCTTATGTCACCTAATAAAATATATCCTATAACCTGGCCAGAGAACATACATATGTTTAAAAAAAAGAACGTAAATCGGATAAGTGATTCTCCAGTGATAAGCACACTAACGGACGGACAGACAGACAGACGGACAGAGAGACATTGCATTTTATATATATTATAGATATTCTCTGCTACATAATATTGTTCCATATTTAATGGTTTGGGCTGTGTATTGCAAGAGAACGCGCTAGCGGCAAACTTTGTCCGCCTTCATTTACTATTATTGTCACTGCTCATTCCTTATGCTACCTATCGTAATAAAATATAGCCTATAACCTGGCCGAAGAACATATGTATGTTTTTAAAAAAAAAGTACGAAAATCGGATAAGTGATTCTCCAGTGATAAGCGCACTAACGGACAGACGCCTAGAGAGGCGCCTAGGCCGCGCAAGATTTGGCACTACAAATCTGCTAAATGGGAAGATCTCATGGAATACTTTCGAACTTTCCCTTGGATGGACGTTTGTTTTCGATCCGATAACCCATCTGACTGCGCCAGGGAGGTCGCCGATGTTATTTTGGCTGGTATGGAAGCTTACATCCCTTTTTCGAAGAAATGCTCCTCCAACGGCAAGCCTTGGTTCGACCGAAAATGCAAAGAAGCTGTTGCTTCTAAACATATTGCCTACCGACAATGGCGTGAAAATCCTAACACCTTAAATCGAAACATCTTTGTTCATGCCCGGAACAGATGCAAGGGAATTATCGACGAAACCAAGGAGGCACACAATCAACGAATTAGAAACAAACTTCTCGCTTGTCCCAACAATTCCAGGTCCTTTTGGGCAGTCGCTAAGGCAGTTAGTCAAAACTTTACCAAATCCACGATACCACCACTCACACGGCCAGATAATTCCATTGCAACCACACCTGTTGAGAGAGCGAACTTGTTGGCTGAACTCTTTGCTTCACATTCTACTGTCGATTTCCAAGGAAAAACACCACCTACTATTCCCATACTGCAGTCAAGGATGCCCGATGTTGTCTTCAGACAGCGCATCATAAAGCGTATTTTAATGAAGCTAGACACCAAGAAGGCTTCTGGCGCTGACGGAATACCTGCCATAGTTCTCAAAAACTGTGCAAGGGAACTAACACCAGTTTTCTGTAGACTTTTTAACCTATCCTACAGAAAGGGAATATTTCCGTCCTGCTGGAAATGTGCCACGGTTCAGCCGATACCTAAGAAAGGTAAGAAGTCCTTGCCAAATAATTACCGACCAGTTGCACTGCTTTCAATAATATCGAAAGTCATGGAAAAGGTTATCAATGAGCATCTTCTAAAATATCTTGAACGATTCAATATTATTAGCGATCACCAATATTGTTTTCGTAAACATAGATCAACAGGAGATCTTCTGACTTATGTAACACATGTTTGGAACAACGCAATTGAACACTTTGGAGAATCTCGAGCGGTTGCTCTTGACATATCCAAGGCATTCGACCGTGTTTGGCACGATGGACTGTTGGCTAAGTTGCGCTCTTATGGTATGTCTGAAAGGTTCTGTTTGTGGCTCTCATGTTTCCTCAGAGAGCGTTCTTTACGAGTGGCGGTCGACGGATTTCTTTCTAACACCCTCACTATCAACGCCGGTGTGCCCCAGGGCTCCATACTGTCTCCTACTCTCTTTCTCATTTACATTAACGATCTGCTGGAAAAGACCGGGAATCCAATCTATAGCTTTGCAGATGACAGTACGCTTGTCTCTTCATTCACCTTGAACGCTCGGACATCGGCTGCTCAGGCGAATATCCGCAGACAGCAGGAGGTCGTTCAACTTAACAAAGACCTGGAAGAAGTTCTATCTTGGGGTGACAGTAACCAAGTGGAATTTAACGCTACAAAAACCCAAGCGGCAGTTTTTTCTAAAAAAGTTAACGTTGCTGAAACCGACATAGTTATGTCGGGGCACTCCATTCCCCTAGCATCGTCGCTCAATTTGTTGGGCGTTAGTTTGGGAGGAAATATGTCTTGGCATGAACATGTTGCAGGCATAGCAAGGAGAGCTTCTCAAAAATTGGGAATATTATTTAGAACCAGAAAGCTTTACACCCCACAGCAACTGTTAATTCTTTGCAAAGCCCAAATTCGACCAACTATGGAATACTGCTCCCACGTTTGGGGCTCCGCTCCCAAACATACACTGCATTTGTTGGATTCTGTTCAGAGAAGAGCGGTCCGTCTGATTGGGGACCCGGAATTGACCGGCGGCCTTGATTCGCTGGAACATCGAAGAACGGTTGGCGACTTGAGTCTGTTCTACAAGTATTTTCATGGAAAGTGTTCGAAGGATGTAGCCCGCTTAATTCCTCCCAAAGCGGTGCATGTTAGAAATACACGTCGCGCTGGTGCTTCGTATCCGTATGAGGTTCAGCTTGTTACTCCGCGTACGACGCTTTTCAAGCAATCTTTTATATGGAGAACATCATCCCTTTGGAATAATTTGCCCAGCGCTGTGTTTCCCACCGAGTACAATTTACAGCGATTCAAGAAAAACGTGAATCGCTTTTTCCGCACTCGTGCCGCTCCTGGAGCGTTTTAGGGACTTCCCTGCAGCACGTGTGCTAGACCAATAAAAAAAAAAAAAAAAAAAAAAAAAAAAGACAGACAGACAGAGATACGTTGCATTTTATATATATTATAGATGTAATAAAATATATACCTATAACCTGGTCAGAGAACATATGGATAAGCGCATTAACGGACAGACACACAGACAGACAAACATTTCATTTTATATATATTATAGATATAAATTATTATTATTATTATATATCCTGGCCAAAAAATATATGTATGAATTTAAAAAAAGACAGGTAAATCGGATAAGTGGTTCCCGCGTGATAAATGCACTAATGGACAGACAGACAGAGAGACATTGCATTTTATATATATTATAGATTATACATTACAGATATTCTTTGCTACATAATATTGTTCCATATTTAATGGTTTAGGCTGTGTATTGCAAAGGCACGCGCTAGCGGCAAACTTATTTCCGACATCATTCACTATTTTAGGTCACTGCTCATTCCTTATGCTACCTATCGTAATAAAATATAGCCTATCAGCTGGCCAGAGAACATATGTATGTTTTGAAAAAAAAAGTACGTAAATCGGATAAGTGGTTCTTCAGTGATAAGCGCACTAACGGACAGACAGACAGAGAGCCGTTGCATTTTATATATATTATAGAAGAGATTATATAAATAATAATTTACATGTAGGTGTACCGAAATGCTACTCCTCGTACAACCAGTTTCAAACAGTCTTTTATGCGAAGAACCTTATCCTTTTGAAATTATTTGCCTAGAATTGTGTTTCCCATCTAGTACGTTTATAGCGATTGAACGTGAATCACTTTTTATGCACACTCGTCGCTCCTGTATAGCTTTAGGGATTTCCCTGCAGCACGTGTACTAAACCTAAAAAAAAGATAAAGTGTGTGGACTAGCTTTGAAGCTAATTTATTTGGCGTTCAAGAAGGGCCATTGTTCAACGTTGCCGAGCTGCTACTAATTTAGGCCATTTTGAGGAATTTGGGCATGTTTCGGTTTGCATTGGCGACCGAAAAAAATAACGGAGTGATAACGAAGCGGGCATATAAAAAAATCACGTGATTTTAGGCATCTTTATTTTCAAGTGTAACTTTGCAATGGGTAGTGGAAAAAGTAAGGGGCTCAAGAGACACAATTTGTGAAATTTTGTATCTATATAGGGTACCAAAGAAGAATTTTCATATAACTTATTTCTTGGCGATTTTTTCGCGAATATATTATCTGAACCATGAGTTACTACTGGCCTAGAATATTTTGTCGTCGTATACCGTAATAAAGGCAAGATTCCTATATTAGTTGTAGTAATAGGTTATGGACAAGAGTGGTACTTGAGGTATTAGCAGTGCTGACGAATTAATTTTGCTGTATTAGCATAGAGTTATCCAAGGAGTTGACTTTTATTAACTCATTCTGAGCTATTGACATACCATAAAATTACCCTTGGGTTACTTTTTTAGACCTACTCATAGGATTGATTTTGATCTATATATATATATATATATATATATATATATATATATATATATATATATATATGTATATATATAGAATACATTAAAATTCCGGGTTTCAATCCGTTTGTCTAACAATGGATTTGCACAACGTTTCGTCAAAATCTCATTTGGCATTTTCAAGTGTTCTTGTGCTGCTACTCGATTAATGTATTACATTTCACCATTCGTGAAAACCTCTATTGCAACTCCAAAAGCTGCAACCGATTATGGTTTGGCGGTAACGTATAGTCGGTGGCGCCTTCTATTATTCATATTTCAATTAAGACTTACTTTTTGTTGACAGGGTTAGGAAGAGGCATTTTGCCTTACGGCCTGACATTGAGATTAAGGACTCAACTTGAACAATGGAGAAATATTTTCATATTTGAAGTGAGCAAGGCTTGATATAGAATGAAACGAAGGCAAGTTTAAACATTCTCCAGAGTATTGGTACATTTTTCGAAATAGCTATTTTTGAGTAATTTTATATAGCCTATATATGACTAGGAGACTTTATTTAATTCCCTGTATATTAATTCATTCATATGAAAAGAATTAATTAAAACCGATGACTCTGATAACGAAAACATAAACGACATTAATGAAACATTGGCGAATATCTTGGTGAAAATAGGAGAGCAAATAGCTAGAAAGAAAAGTAATAAAACAAAAATATGGAGCATAAACACGGAAGAACTGTTTGAAGAAAGAGAAATACTATTCAATTTGTAGAAATCTTTAAAAAGCCCATTAAAGAAGATAAAAGAGAACAGTTAGAGACCAAGATTGAAAAAACTGTAGAATCCAACAAAAACATGAAAATACTCCGAAAAAGCCTGTGAAAAACTACAACACACTACAACAAGGATGAAAATGGAGAAGATGTGAAGGATCGTGAAAAGATAACACACATGATTCAAACATACTATCAGAACTTGCATGAACAAAATAACTGCCCATCAAATGATTTGAAAGAACGTCGAAACCAATGTTAACTCAGTAGAAATACCAGAGATAACAGATGAAATAATATTAACAACACTAAAAACTCTGAAAAACAATAAAACACCAGGTCGTCGAAAGAGCCTTATATAACAGCAGAATAGACTATAAATACACTCAGCTCATAAGAACAATTTATAACAAGGCTAAAATGATAGTGGAAACGGATCAATCTAATACTTATCAAACGCGGAGTTAGACAGGGAGATTCCATGAGCTCAAAACTATTTATAGCAGCATTAGAAGAAGTTTTCAAGGAATTCGAATGAGAAAAAAGGGGATTTGTATAAATGGATAAAAGTTAAATCATCTGCGTTATGATGATGATGTAGTACTAATATTAAATAATTCTGAAGACATACAGGAAATGATTCCTGAACTATAAAGCAAATTAGAGAGGGTAGGACTACTGCTGAATAGAGATAAGACAAAGGCTATGACAAACGAAGGCAGTCCGCTAGACTTGAGAATAGAGGGCAGAACACTTGAATACGTAGAGGAATACATCTACCTACGGCCAATAATAAAGTGTGGAAAAGCAAATCAAACGGCAGAGAAGAATCAGACCGGCATGGGCAGCATTTGGCAAACAAAGGAAAATACTAAGCAACAAAAGAATTCCTCTGAAACTAAGAAGGTATTCGATCAATGCATTCTACCAGTTCTCACCTACGCGGTCCAGACATGTCCATTGACTAGAAAGATAATGGACCAACTGAGTAAAACACAGAGATCAATGGAACGCCAAATGCTGAATTTAAGATTACAAGACAGAATCACAAATGAAAGTATAAGAAAAAAGATTAAAGTGATAGACGTAAGAGAACAGGTAGAAGGTTTAAAGTGGAGATGGGCAGGGCACATAAGGAGACAAGATGAAAGATGGAATAAAGGAATACAAGAATGGGGGCTATGGTTAGGACAAAAAATCCAGAGGAAGGCCCCAAACCAGATGGAAAGATGACCTAAAAATAACGCTGGTTTGGGATGGATCAGAAGGATGTAGAATCGAGAGGGATGGAAAAAGGAAAGGGAGGCCTATGTCCGACACTGGATGGAAGAAGGCTTATTAGATAGATAGATAGATATTAAATCAAATATTTTGTGCAAAAAAGCGTTTATTATAGAGTGCATATATTCCATACGTAATTTGTCGTCAGCTATATTAATTATTAAATAGGTGCAGAGTAATTGTTCCTTAATAACAGAAATTAATTGGCTACTTGCATTAAGTAAATATTGAAATACAACATAATCTTGACATACTGACAAATATAACTATATATATTTTTGATAATAACTTGTAGTTTTGCAATAAGAGAACAATTTCAATTAAAAAAACACCTTGTAATTACTACAAGCAATATTTGACATACTGGAATTGTTATTAATATAATTAACTTGGTGTACGTTTATCATATAAAAGTATTATCCTATTTTACAGGAACTTATGTAAGTAGCAGAACTAATTCAATTTAGTATTCAAAGAATTTGACAATAGAATACATACTTTAACAACCTTTACATCATTTGGGTTCCACAATTTAAATATCAGACGCCTAAAAATGTGCAAATCATCTTACTTTAAGTTGTGACGCATCCAACTAAGAAAACCTAAAATACTGTTATTTTTGGAATTTCACAATGAATTTGGGTGCCATGACATGTTGCCTAACTATGACAGAATTTCTTGCACACTTTAAATAAAATACTTTTCCAGTTCTTAATGCTTTACCCTAAATTACCGACTTTTGTGTTTGTATTTTCGAAATAAATCAGTTATACACGCGCTTATTTATTTATTTAATTTTTTGGGTTTAGCACACATGTTACAGGGAAGTCCCTAAAGCGCTCCAGGAGCGGCATGTGTGCGGTAAAACTGATTCACGTCGTTCTTGAATCGCTGTAAATTGTACTCGGTGGGAAACACAGCCCTGGACAAATTATTCTAAAGGGATGATGTTCTCCATAAAAAAGACAGCTTGAAAATCGTTGTACGCGGAGTAACAAGTTGAACCTCATACGAATGTGAAGTATTAGCGCGATGTGTACCTAACATGCACCGCTCTGGGAGGAATTACGCGGGCTAGATCCTTAGAACAGTTTCCATGAAAATACTTGTAAGACAGACTCGAGTCGCCAACCGTTCTTCGATGTTCCAGCGAATCAAGGCCGCCGGCCAGTTCCGAGTCTCCAATCAGACGAACAGCTCTTCTCTGAACAGAATCCAACAAATGCAGTGTGTGTTTGGGAATGTAGTGTGGGTTTTTGATAATTATTACACTGAATAATTTTATCAAATGCATGCGAATTTTGCATGCGAGGTTTGCTGATAATACTAATAAGGCTGAAGTGAAAAACTTCGGACGCCCGGTCGTTTCTGCTCGAACCGGAAGTTAACATTATAGATAAACGATTTTAAGTTAACATAGGAATGTGAACATTTGCACCAGGTGATCAGAATGTTCTGCTAAAATGTCAAAAAGCCTGTATTACAGGGTTTCGGATTTCGAAAACTATTACTTATCGAGAAATGTCTAAGTTTTTAAAAAATATTTAATCAAAGTTACCTGCCTAATATTTTTAAAAAATAATTTTGGGAAAAGCAATTTAAAAATATTGATTTCAAAGAACTGAAGGTGAAGTCCGTAGAGAACAATTTTTGCCCGCTCATGTCAATTTTAACTTTTTTTAGTGTTCCATACGGAACACTTATAAGATCACTTCGGTGTCTGTCCGTCTGTCACACCCGATTTTCTCCGAAACTATTTCTCATAGAAAGTTGAAATTTGGTAATAATATAGGAATTGATGGCCTCATCAGAGCCATGTAATTTTGAAAGTTAAATTTTGCCTTAAGGGGTTAGTTTTGGGGGGTGAAATCAGAAGTGAAAAAAAAATTTTTTTACTAGGTAATTGAGTGTGGTATCAAATGAAAGCTTGTGAAAACACGGGTAATATATATATATATATATATATATATATATATATATATATATATATATATATATATATATATATATATATATTGTAATACTTGCGCGCACTTTTCTTTGTATAATTTTTCAAAAATCGTGAAAAATCGCTGGCCACCCGCCTTATCTCGAAAAGTATTTATCAAAAAATTTTGAAAAAATTCTGGAATATTCTCCACGGGGTGTAGATTGAACGAAAATTATCACGAGTGCATTACCTGTAATAATTTATCTGGTATATAAAAAAAACAGAAATTTCAAGGTCATCAATTTTCAGTAAAGATTGGAAATAAACTTTGTTGAAAACTCATTTGGGGTGTGTTTTGTGAAGTCACTGATCATTCTATACTTCCGTTACAACATTTTTTATTTTAAAAGCAATCAATGTACGGAACACTAATTGCGCAAGTTCAACTTGCACTTGACCGGTTATTTTCTTTATAAGCCGAGCTTACGAGCTGCAGGGATATCCCTAAAACCAAAAATCTTTTTTTTAATAATTCTTAGAAGTACAGAGAATGAAAAACAAATTTTTACAAAGTCAAGGTAACAATAAATCCGTTCATATATGTTACTCGGGCCTGTTCAATTTGGGAATATATTTCCTTTCTTGGGTCCCACTTGTTATTTATATTGATTCCCAAATATTTAAATGTGGAGACCTGTTCTAGGGTGTTGTCCCTGATTTCGAGGTATTCTGGTGGTAGATTTTGCTTTGTTATTACCATCCACTTAGTTTTTCTTATATTCTTGTTAGTCCAAAACTTTTGCTGGCTGTTAAGACCCGATTGATCAGTTGCTAGAGATCTTTGGTATTATTTGCTAATAGAACAGTATCGTTAGCATACCGTATGTTATTCAGTGTACTGCCATTAACTGTTATTCCTTCAATGGATTCATAGATGGCCTCATTAAATACAGTATCAGAATAAAAATTGAACAAAAGTGGTGAGAGAATGCATCCCTGTCTTACATCTTGGGTTATTTTTATGCTTTTGGACTTTTCTAGCCAAATTATTATTGTAAGTAATGCAATATTATATTTTACAGCATTTTTGTAGTCCTAACATTTAGTCCCTATCAACTTAATGAGGCGTTTGATAACGATTTTAAACAGTTTCAATTAAATAAATAGATTTCCTACTTGTTTTCATGAAATAACAAGACCAGTTGTTATAGCGATAAAACTCAATAAATTATATAAGTAATAAATTATCCTAATTTAATTGTCCGCCTCTTACTTATGCTGTAAGTTTAGGCTTCATTTGTAATATTTCATAAATTTAACGTTTAATTACTCTGGGGATTTTTGGCACGGTACTATCATTCTTAATAAAATGATTGGTCTGGGGTTTCTTATTACTTTGATCCAGTTTGTAAAATCTAGGTTTTATCGTTATGATATAACTCTTATAATACACCGTCACGTGAAAATATTTTTTATAGAATCACATGATACATTTTGCAATCAAAAGTATCTGACACTAAATTCCAAAACCGGAGCAGGTATTACTTATGAATTTTGTCGTCAAGTTATGTAATGAGATATTATTATTTTGATAATTACCACCACAAACTGTTTCGTTTCAAAATTAAGACTTAGTTGTGTTCTGCGATTAATTCCCTATTTTTTTATAATATTTATATTAAGACACAAAGGTTATAGAGAAAAAATTGTTTGTAACTAGTGTACGAAATCTCGGTGCCGTTCTAGAATGTCTTTTTGACTAGCTACATCTCGTTAAAAAAACTTCAATATCGACCAGTATTTAGCATAATAGATGCAAAAATAACTCTTGCATACTCATACGATTTTCATCTCTTAAACTGCATTGAGAATAATAAAATTACTTAATTACTTTGTTAAGTGACACTAAAAATATTTGCGCCTTACTAATAGACAAGGCGAAATCGGCGCCATCGTTGGAAAAAATTTTCTAATTGAATTTTTTTTCATAACCTTCTCCAGGAGATGCCCCTGAAAGAGGATCAACATGTTGCCGGGCGGTAACCTGGTCCGAATTTGTTTAAACAAATTTTTTTTAAACAAAGTCCAAAAATTGAAATTTTCGCCCCGGAAGGTAAATTGGACCATTTTGAACAAAAAATTTCTCTTGTGAATTTTCTCTAAAATGCGCCGTTTTCGAGATATCGGTGATTTTAGGTGCGAGAAAACGCGAAAATGGCCACTTTCACCTCCCAATATCGGGGTCAAAAATTAAAATTTTCAATGTTGCCAAGTGTCCAAATTAAAGTTTGAGATCTCCTCTACAAATTACCGTAGGAAATATTGCAATATCTTCATTTTTAAATATTGTTTTTTAACAGTTAACAAATTGCGTTCGAGCGCCCGCGGCTGCATCGAAACTGTATACATAGATATATACGCAACGCCCGTACGTAGGCGCACGGAACTGTATACGCATTGCGATGCTCTATAAAGCTTTGTTTCTTGATTTCTTATTAAAATTAATATATTTGAAAAGTATTTAAAAAATATTTATTTATTAAAGAGTAATTGTTATATCAAATTTAATTATTATAACAAATGAATATAAATAAAAATTCAATATTCGATTAGGATGGTAGAAGAATTAAAACAATTTTATGAAATATAACTTATATATATTTAATAGAATTTTCGCAAATATTTAAATTACACCCACACATGAGTATACAACTTACGTTGTTGCTTTTGCAATTACATGCATTAGTTTTACAATTTTTTGTACATTTACATTGCCTAATTAACGAATCTGGTATCGAATTTTTTAACATGAATTTGGGTAACAATTCACCTGTTTCTATAGTGTAACCAAATTCTGTTGCATCTAAATGTCGATACCGAGAATACAATGACATTTTCCATATGTACGTTTGTAGTGAAGCTCGTGAAATGTGCAATTTTAAAGCATCGGATGTACATGGAATTTTTCCAAAATTAATACCCATCCCACAAGAACGTTCTAAAATTATTTGTCTAGCATTATCTGCTGTTTCTCCAGCTTTATTCAAAATTTTCAAATACAATTTTTCTAATGCATTGAATTCCATGGCATTTAATTGTAAGCCAGTACCAAGTGGGGTTAATGCATTTTGAGTATCTAAATCAAAGACTAAATCTAAAGCTTTATTTTTAGTACCTACTTTACTAGTAGTATCACAGCCTGTAAACGCATGTAAAGCAGGCAAAACTTGACAAACTTGACTAGTTAAATATTCAGCAGCTACATTACAAGACAATAATCTTGGCTTCTGACCAACTACTTTAAAATACAATCCTGTACAACCAATTAATTTGAAAAAGCTCCAATAATGAATTGCTAATATAAAAACGTCGGTATCAACGAAATGAAATAATAATTTCAGAATTATAAGGTAACATATATCGAGCATGACAAAATATCCTTGTATCAGCCTCTAAGTGATTGTTTTCTAACTCAATAATTTCATGTATATTATTTCCCTGTATACAATAGCACTTTTCAATGTTATAGAATCCACCTGATATTATTAATTGTTGAGTGTGACTTAATGCAACGTAATTTACAGCATTATTAGATAAATATTGAACCAATTGAAACTTATTATTTGTATTCATCATTAAAGTTTTAATATTTTTTGGAATTTTTGTATCAAAGTTTTGAATAAATATATTCGCGCCTACGTACGGGCGTTGCGTATATATCTATGTATACAGTTTCGATGCGGCCGCGGGCGCTCGAACGCAATTTGTTAACTGTTAAAAAACAATGTTTAAAAATAAAGATATTGCAATATTTCCTACGGTAATTTGTAGAAGAGATCTCAAACTTTAATTTGGACACTTGGCAACATTGAAAATTTTAATTTTTGACCCCAATATTGGGAGGTGAAAGTGGCCATTTTCGCGTTTTCTCGCACCTAAAATCGCCGATATCTCGAAAACGGCGCATTTTAGAGAAAATTCACAAGAGACATTTTTTGTTTAAAATGGTCCAATTTACCTAAAAAAACTTGTTCTGGGGCGAAAATTTCAATTTTTGGACTTTGTTTAAAAAAAAAATTGTTTAAACAAATTCAGAACAGGTAACCGCCCGGCAACATGTTGATCCTCTTTCAGGGGCATCTCCTGGAGAAGGTTATGAAAAAAAATTCAATTAGAAAATTTTTTCCAACGATGGCGCCGATTTCGCCTTGTCTATAAGACTAAAACAAATTTTTGGTATTTATATTTACATAATGAAAGGATGTGGGTATGCTATAAAAGTTGGTAAAGGACAAAATTTCCTACGTCTACTTGACTATTTAGTAATTTTATATTATGGTTCTTTGAATCTCTTTAAATTTCTATAGATTTTAAGAAATTAAGTTTTGTCCCTTTAGGTGTCGTATGGAGTATTAATAAACAATTTATATTGGGAAATGGATGACCTGTTTCTGAAAAATGCCTAGCAAAGTGTGATTTTTAATTTTTTTAACCTATAAGATGCATTATGTTCTGCGAATCTGGTTTTGAAATTCTGTCCCGTCTGGCCTACGTAACAGATATTGTTCTCTTGACAGTTAAGTTTATAAACTGCTGATTTATTATGTTTATTAGTGGCATTGAATAATTTTTGAGCAGGTTTTAAAGCTATTTTTGTCTTTTCGGCTGTGAGAACTTGAGTTCTTTTATTCGAAACTAGCCGGGCCCGCGGCTCCGCTCGCGTGGACTTGGTTCACTATTATCGTCACTGCTTATTCCTTATGTTACCTAACGTAATAAAATATCTCCCATTATTTCCCCTTATCTCCCAATATTTCTCCTTATCTCCCATTATCTCTACATAATTTCCATTATCTAGGCTTATCTCTGCTCATCTCCCATTATTTCTCCTTATCTCCCATTATTTCTCCTTATCTCACGTTATTTCTCATTATCTAGGCTTATCTCGACTCATCTCGCAATATGTCTCCTCATCTCCCACTATTTCTCCTTATCTCCCATTATCTCATCATAACTCCCATTACCTAGACTTATCTCTGCTTATCTCCCATTATTTCTCCTTATCTCCCATTATCTCACCTTATCTCCCATTATCTAGGCTTATATCGAATTATATATATGTATAAAAATTATAAAAACACGTAAATCAGATAAGTGGTTCTCGAGTGATAAGCGCACTAACGGGCAGACAGATAGACAGAGAGACCTTACATTTTATATATATTATATTCTTTGCTACATGATATTGTTCCATATTTAATGCTTTAGGCAGTGTATTGCAAGAGAACGCGCTAGCGGCAAACTTTTCTCCGACTTGATTCACTATTATCGTCACTGCTTATTCCTTATGTCACCTAATCCTAATATATCCTATAACCTGGCCAGAGAACATACGTATGTTTAAAAAAAAGCACGTAAATCGGATAAGTGGTTCTCCGGTGATAAGCGCACTAACGGACAGACAGACAGACAGAGAGACGTTGCATTTTATATATATTATAGATCGCTATCCATTTAATTGTTCCATATTTAATGGTTTAGCATGTTTAAAAAAAAAGCACGTAAATCGGATAAGTGGTTCTCTAGTGATAAGCGCATAAACGGACAGACAGAGAGACGTTGCATTTTATATATATTATAGATATCCTTTGCTACATGATATTGTTCCATATTTAGTGGTTTAGGCAGTGTATTGCAAGAGAACGCGCTAGCGGCAAACTTTTTTCCGATTTCATTAGCTATTATCGCCACTGCTTATTCCTTATGCTACCTATCATAATAAAATATAGCCTATAATCTGGCGGGAGAACATATGCATGTTTTTAAAAAAAAAAGTACGAAAATCGGATAAGTGGTTCTCCAGTGATAAGCGCACTAACGAACAGACAGACAGACAGACAGAGATACGTTGCATTTTTTATATATTATAGATGTAATAAAATATATATCTATAACCTGGTCATCGAACATATGTATGAATTTAAAAAATCACGTAAATCGGATAAGTGGTTCTCGAGGGATAAGCGCACTAACGGACAGACAGACAGACAGAGACACGTTGCATTTTATATATATTATAGATATAGATTATTATTATTATTATTATATAACCTGGCCAAAGAATATATGTATGAATTTAAAAAAAGACAGGTAAATCGAATAAATGGTTCTCGCGTGATAAATACCCTAATGGACAGACAGACAGACAGAGAGACATTGCATTTTTTATATATTATAGATTATAGATATTCTCTGCTACATAATATTGTTCCATATTTAATGGTTTAGGCTGTGTATTGCAAACAAACGCGCTAGCGGCAAACTTTTTTCCAACTTCATTCACTATTTTACGTCACTGCGCATTCCTTATGCTACCTATCGTAATAAAATATAGCCTATAACCTGGCCAGAGAATATATGTATGTTTTAAAAAAAAAGTACGTAAATCGGATAAGTGGTTCTCCAGTGATAAGCGCACTAACGGACAGACAGACAGACAGACAGACAGAGAAACGTTGCATTTTATATATATTATAGATATATAGATAACCTGGCCAGAGAACATATGAATGTTTAAAAAAAAAAGCACGTAAATCAGATAAGTGGTTCTCCAATGATAAGCGCACTAACGGACAGACAGACAGACAGAGAGACGCTGCATTTTATATATTATAGATATAGATTATTATTATTATTATTATATAACCTGGCCAAAGAATATATGTATGAATTTAAAAAAGACACATAAATTGGATAAGTGGTTCTCGCGTGATAAACGCAATAATGGACAGACAGACAGACAGAGAGACATTGCATTTTATATATATTATAGATTATAGATTGAAGATATTCTCTGCTACATAATATTGTTCCATATTTAATGATTTAGGCTGTATATTGCAAGGGAACGCGCTAGCAACAAACTTTTTTCCGACTTCACTCACTATTATTGTCACTGCTCATTCCTTATGCTACCTATCGTAATAAAATATAGCCTATAACCTGGCCAGAGAACATAAGTATGTTTAAAAAAAAAAAGTACGTAAATCGGATAAGTGGTTCTCCAGTGATAAGGTCACTAACGGACAGACAGACAGATAGACAGAGAGACGTTGCATTTTATATATATATAAGATGAGACCAAAATATGTCAGAAGTATGAATGTTTTTCTTCCCTTGTATTTTTTTACGGGGTAAATTAAGCTGACAGTGATTTGCTTTTGTTTACGGTTTATTAGGGTATTAATTATTTTAGGTTGGAAGCCGTTATTGAGTGCTATATTTTTGATTCTGTCTAGTTCTTTTTATAAATTATTTTAACTAAGAGGAATATATATCTGTGGATCACAGATCTATAAGATGCCAGTTTATGGGAGTTAGGGTGTATGGAGTCAGCTGGGATGGTGACATCTGAAAAGGCTGGTTTACGGAAAACATCGAACTCTAATCTATTTCGCGTCTTTGAAATTGTAACATATAATAAATTTATTTTATTATCTATTTCCTTTTCCAATGTGAATTTTTTGTTGGGGTATATACTCGTATTATTTAGATAATTTAAAGTATAATTTAGTTCAATATCATTTCCATGAAAACATACTAAGATGTCGTCCACATATTTAAACCAAAAGAGAATATTTTTTGCGTGTTGAGTTTTTATTTTTTTATTTTCTTTTTTGTGTCTAGCACACGTGCTACAGGGAAGTCCCTAAAGCGCTACAGGAGCGACACGTGTGAGGAGAAAACGATTCACGTTGTTCTTGAATCGCTGCAAATTGTACTCTGTGGGAAACACAGTCCTGGGCAAATTATTCCAAAGGGATGATGTTCATCATAAAAAAGACTGCTTGAAAAGCGTTGTACGAGGAGTAATAAGCTGAACCTCATACGGATGTGAAGTATTAGCGCGACGTGTACTTCTAACATGCACCGCTCTGGGAGGAATTAAGCGGGCCATATCCTTCTAACATTTTCCATGAAAATACTTGTAGAATAGGCTCAAGTCGCCAACCGTTCTTCGATGTTCCAGCGAATCAAGGTCGCCGGTCAGTTCCGGGTTTTCAATCAGACGAACAGCTCTTCTCTGAATAGAATCTAACAAATGCAGTGTATGTTTGGGAGCAGAGCTCCAAACATGGGAGCACTATTCCATAGTTGGTCGAATTTGAGCTTTGTAAAGAATTAACAGTTGTTGTGGAGTGTAAAGCTTTCTGGTTCGAAATAATATTCCCAACTTTTGAGAAACTCTCCTTGCTATGCCTGCAACATGTTCATGCCAGGACATATTTGCTCCCAAATTAACGCCTAACAAATTGAGTGACGATGTTAGAGGAATGGAGTGCCCCCACATAACTATTTCGGGTTCAGCAACGTTAACTTTTTTAGAAAAAATTCCACTTGGTTACTGTCACCCCAAAATAGAATTTCTTCCAGGTCTTTGTTAAGTTGAATGACTTTCTGCTCTCTGCGGATATTCGTCTAAGTAGTCGATGTCCGAGCGTTCAAAGTGAATGAAGAGATAATAGTACTGTCATCTGCAAAGCTGTAGATTGGATTCTCGGTCTTTTCCAGAAGATTTTTAATATAAATGAGAAAGAGAGTAGGAGACAGTATAGAGCCTTGGGGTACACCGGCGTTGATAGTGAAGGTGTTAGAAAGAAATCCGTCGACCGCCACTCGTAAAGAACGCTCTCTGAGGAAACATGAGAGCCACAAACAGAACTATCGACATACCATAAGAACGTAGCTTAGCCAATAGCCCATCGTGCCAAACACGGTCGAATTCCTTGGATATGTCAAGAGCAACCGCTCGAGATTCTCCAAAACGTTCAATTGCGTTGTTCCAAACATGTGTTACATAAGTCAGAAGATCTCCTGTTGATCTATTTTTACGAAAGCCATATTGGTGATCCCTAATAATGTTGAATCCTTCAAGATATTTTAGAAGATGCTGATTGATAGCCTTTTCCATGACTTCCGATATTATTGGAAGCAGTGCGATTGGTCGGTAGTTATTTGGCAAGGTTTTCTTGCCTTTTTTAGGTATCGGCTGAACTGTGGCATATTTCCAGCAGGAAGGAAATATTCCTTTTCTGTAGGATAGGTTGAAAAGTCTACAGAAAACTGGTGTTAGTTCCCTCGCACAGTTTTTGAGAATTATGGCAGGTATTCCGTTAGCCCTAGAAGCCTTTTTGGTGTCTAGCTTCATCAAAATACGTTTTATGATACGCTGTCTGAAGACAATGTCGAGCATCCTTGACTGCACTATGGGAATAGTAGGTGGTGTTTTTCCTTGGAAATCGACAGTATAATGTGAAGTAAAGAGTTCTGCCAACAAGTTCGCTTTCTCAACAGGTGTCGTTGCAATAGGCAATCTCAGAAATATACCCACGTTTTAAGGACAGAAATATCACATTTAAATGCTTAACCTGTTTCGGCAAACCAACGGAAAAACTGGGGAAATTTTTAAATCAAAAAAATATCAACATAGCTTACAAGACTAACAATACTATAGGGAAATATCTTAAAAACTACAAACCACAAATCAATAAAGACAATACATCAGGGGTTTATCAATTAATATGTGGGTCATGTCCTAAAACACACATAGGACAAACTGGACGTACATTTATACAAAGAATTACAGAACACGAAAAAAGTTTCATCCATAGAAAATCTGATTCAACATATGCTAATCATCTTTTAACAGAAAATCACACACTTAACAAGAATTTCAAAATTTTACACACCCAACAAAAAGGTTTAAAACTAAACATTTTAGAGACAATGCAAATAAATCGATTAAGGACTACAGGTATTTTACTCAACGACTAGGTAGATTTAAGCGATTCACCATTATTGAATTTATTCTCCTAATTCCAAATCTGTGTGGGTTTTCCAATACTATCAAAGTAATTTAATTAGGTGTAATATTATAATTAAGAAATTATATAAAATTGTGAACATTAAACCTAACTTGACAGTGTAGAATGTAGATCTGAAGAAGCTGCATCGACAGCGAAACGCGTCATCGCAATTTAAAAGAAACCAATGGAAATTGACTAAAAACAGTATTTTATTATATATTCATAATGAATTTTCATCAAGTAGAAGCTACAACCATCCAAAATTTTTCTAGTTCAGTTTTAACTCGGACTAAGAGCTACAAAATATCAATACTACGCTGCAATCAGTAATATACTCGTATACTTTTCAGTACATTATTGCATCTGGCAAATCAGAGATAAAATAAATTTCAATAATGACTGGTTACTAATGAGACAAAATAACTTTATTTTGATTGTTTATAATTAAACAAATATTTAGGTAGTAAATATTTGTTTTAAACTTTTACTACTTGATTCGAGATTGTGCTAGATTTATTTATTCGGTATTAGGTAGCAAAGAAGCTGTAACTATTATACATTTTTGAAAAAAAAACCTAGAAATACATATTGGATTTTAAGATATAAGATATGTCAGGGATTTAATTAACTTAGCTTAGGTAAGGATTTTATTTTATTTTAAAAGTAATCACCGTACGGAACACTAATTGCGCAAATCCGATTTGCACTTGACCGGTTTTTTATTTTCTATTCTTGCTTTTTATGAAAATAATTACACAGGTCAATGATGAAAAAATTTTTTTAATAATTTTACCTGATTCCTATGTTTTTTGGTGTGCTGAGTCCGAAAATAATAATAAATAAGTCGTATCACCCACCAATTTTTCACATTTTAATACTCAAAATGTGAAAAGTTTATTTTTTATCATTCTAATATTATTAGGTTGGCAATAAAATCAGAATTTTATAAGGTTGGCAGTAAAATCAAATATTATTAGGTTGGCAGTTCCGATAAATGTCACAGCTGTTTGTTTTCTTCCAGTTAATACAACCTCGCATTGCAGTGTTTAACCCTTATGTTTTAATTCACACTCAAAGTATGGCTAATCGTGGTTGTAAAAACTCTCCCAACACTTTTTGTTATATATGTCGTGAGTTTGTAGTTAAAAATCATCAAAGAAACGTTACTGACTTTGTAAAAAAAGTATACTTTGCATATTTTGGTGTAGAAATCGGTAATCAAGAAAAATGTTGGGCTCCTCACAAAGTATGTTATGTTTGTGTCGAGGATCTTAGGAAATGGTATAAGAAAGAAAAGAAAGCTTTTAGATTTGCAGTACCCATGGTATGGAGGGAGCAAGAAAATCATTCAAATGATTGTTATTTTTGCAGTGTTGATGTTTCTGGATATAACTCCAAAAATAAGAAAGTAATTGTCAATCTTAGCTTTACTTCAGCTAATCGGCCGGTAGGACATGGACCGGGACTTCCTGTCCCTGAGCCACCTCAGTCTATTGATGACGTTTTACAGTTCAGTCCCGAATTTAATGAAAGTCGACCGGATGATGATGAGTTTCAATGTTCTCTAAAAAATTTAAAACCACAGTTGTTTACACAAGCTGAGTTAAATGATTTAGTGCGATATTTGGGTTTGACTAAGGAAAAAGCAGAATTGCTTGGTTCTAGGCTGAAAGAAAAATATTTATTGGAATCTGGAACATCTATTTATCATTATAGAACAAGAGGTCAACAGTTTGCTCAGTTTTTCAATCAGGAAGAGGATTTGGTTTACTGCCATGATATTGGTAGTCTAATGATCGAATTTGGCATGGAGTACAAGAAGGAAGATTGGAGGCTTTTTATAAACTCATCAAAAATTAGTTTAAAAGGTATTCTATTACAGAACGGAAATACTTCACTGCCGGTTGCTCATTCAGTCAATATGAAGGAAACGAAAATCTTAACATGATTATACAGAAAATTAACTATCCAGCTCGCGATTGGATGCTATGTGGAGATTTAAAAGTTAATTCCAACGCAAGGATGATTACAAAGGAAAAGGAGGCTTTAATATCATTTAAAGAAGTTGTGACTAAGTTTTTGGGCAATGTGAAAGACCCTAACTATGAACTTATCGTAGCTAATATGATAGACAAGTTCAAAAATCTGGGTTGTCTGATGAGCCTTCAAGTCCACTTCTTGCATAACCTTCTTGACTTTTTTCCTAAAAACTTAGGCGATGTGAGTGAAGAGCAGGGGGAACGGTTCCATCAGGACATAAAGAAGATGGAGAAATGGTATCAGGGACGGTAGAATATCAACATGATGGGTGATTACTGTTGGTCACTCATAGAGAACAACAAAATGCATCACATCGGAGAAAAAGCTATACAAGAAACTTCACAGAGAAAAGGGAAAGGAAATACAAAAAAATAAGCACCGAAAATATTCCCATTGAAGTGAAATATGTTATCGTGAGTAAAAATTGTAGCCTAATCAAATAAAAGTACGGTTTAAGTGTTCGTTTTTTATGTATCAAATTTTCCCTATTTTGAAATTTAATCGATGTCACTATGAGTGATATAAAAAACAGATACCAGATACGGTTTCAGCACCCAAAAATACATAACACTTAGATTTATTGGTTTAAAAAGTTTTTACAAATATTTTTTTTGTTGGCCTGTGTTATCATGGAATGGAATAACCTAAAAATTATAACATAATGAGAAAACTAATTGTTACAAATTGGAGCTTCCCAGTATTTTGAAAAAACTGAAGCCCGTACAGATAATTTATTTGTTAATGTAAAATAACAAAAACTAGTGTTCTTCAATATGCCCGAATGGCATTTACTTAACAGAATCGTATTAAGGTCGCAAGAGGTATACAAAAAAATATATTAATGTGAATTACATAAATATAGCATAAAAGCAAATTTAAAATATTGTTCTAATGTTACGGGAAAACCGCATACTGTATATATGGCGGCTTAAGTAGTATCATTACTACGGCCCACTTCCTCACCTTCATCTGGATTGTTTTAGATCCTCCGTGGTTGAAGAAGGCTGTCAGATAATTACTTATCAATCTTCTTCAAAAAACGAATTGATTACCATGGAATAAAGTGATATATGTGATTTTTTACTTACTATTTTAATACAGTGACAATAAAATACTTTCTGTCGAGTAAAATATTGTATTTATTTATTACTTAACCACATCGTTTTTCTTAGGAGTAAAAAAACTTATTACCAATGAATCAATAACAGAGTCACCTTCATGCTTAATACTTGATTAAAAAATTATCTATTCTTCTCGGTTTAAGATTAGTAATAAATAAATAAATAATTATTTTCAAGTAATAATGTATTTAGTATTAAATGCTCGTTCCAAATATGTAATGGTTATTTACACCTTTCTAGGTTGCCACATATATAAATATCTACATCGATATATATATATATATATATATATATATATATATATATATATATACATATATATATATATATATATATATATATATATATATATATATATATATTTTTATTTATTTATTTATTTATTTATTTATTTTTATTTATTTATTTATTTTTATTTATTTATTTATTTATTTATTTATTTATTTATTTATTTATTTATTTATTTATTTATTTATTTATTTATTTATTTATTTATTTATTTATTTATTTATTTATTTATTTATTTATTTATTTATTTATTTATTTATTTATTTTTTATTTATTTATTTATTCACCACATTCTACAGTATTCCAATTACAGAATGGGGAAAGGGAAATAACATAATGAAATGTACTAAACCTAATTAAAATTATACTATACAATATATTAAAATTATATTATAGCTTATTAACAACATATTTTAAAACTACATTTTTTTTATTTTTGTCACGCTGCAGTTGAAAATATCAAGCTGGTTCTGCATTTGATTATTATATTTGTCGCAAATTTGAAAAAGGGGAGAAAATTTTAGGACATTTGTTCTTGGGATTGGTAAATTAAAAGTTTGCACATTACGTGCCGCGGTTCTAGGTGCATGAAAAGGCAGACACTGCAAGATTTTGTTTGCATCAATTTTGTTTGATATTATCTTATGTAAAAATATAATTTGGGTTTTGTTTCGGCGTTCCTCTAAACTTTCCATCGAAAATCTATCCAAGAGACTTTCATAGGGATAAACTATTTCGGGATACTCCATCGAGTTTAAAACTAGCGTACTTTAAAAAAGGCTTTTGAGTTTTTTCGATATTTTGAATGTGCGCTTGAAAAAAGGGGCACCAAACAACAACTGAGTATTCAAGCCGTGATCTCACGAAACTATTAAAAAGCAATTTTAGAGTATCATATTTAACAAAGTCGGCACTATTACGTATGATGAAACCCAATAGTTTAAAACTCTCCGCCGTAATCTTTGCAATATGGCCACGAAAAGACAAGGCAGTATCCAGCAAAACACCCAAATCAGACACCGACTGACATCTCTCTAGGACCTGACCGTTCATACTGTAATTGAATTGTATGGGGCTCAATTTTTTTGTAAAGGTGATTAAATTGCACTTGGATACATTCAAAAGGAGTTTGTTGTTACTACACCAATTGTTTACAAGATTAAAGCCATCCTGTAGTCTTATGCAGTCATTCAGGTCTCTGATTCTGCAATATAGCTTCACGTCATCAGCATAAAGTAGATATTCAACACCCGCTCTATGAGTAAGATCATTTATAAATAAATTAAAAAGGAGTGGCCCCAAATGTGATCCCTGTGGCAACAAAGCTAGAAGAATTCTGACCATGACACTGTACAAACTGCGAGCGGTTTATCAAGTATGATTTAAAAAAAGATAATAACTTACTCGAAAAGCCAATTGCGAACAACTTGTCCAACAGAATCCCATGATCCAGCCGATCAAAGGCCCTAGAGCAATCAGTGTAAATCACATCGGTCTGCTCACCCCCATCAAGTGATTCGGCAAGGTCTTGCGTAAAACAAAATAAATTTGAAACCGTGCTGTTGCAGTGATATCTGCGTGCCAATTGAATTATTTAAATAATCATGTAATATGATTTCGAAGACTTTTGAAAAGTTATTAATAATGCTTATCGGCCTATAGTTTGTTACACAACTCTTGTCACCTTTTTTGAAAACAGGTGTAATACGTGATGTTTTCCATGTGTCTGGAAACATAGATGTGTCAAGTGATAAATTGAATAATATTGTAAGAGGATGAGCAAAAGCAGAGGCGCAGTCTTTTAACAAGAAGGCAGGAATTTTATCTGGACCAACAGTAGCTGTAGGTTTTAACTTTTTTAATACCTTAAAAACAAGTTGTTCCGTTATTTTCTTCATGTTAATAGGATTCTGTGATGGGAATAAATTGTTCTCCACGTTTCTTTGTTTCTGAGAAGACATTACATAAGAGTCTTGAAAAAAGAATGCAAAACTTTCGGCTATATGTCTAGGATTATTAAGGATGTTGTTATTATAAGACATAGTGGTTGGTATAACATGAGAGTTCTTGTCATTAATATAGCGCCAGCATTTTTATGTTGTTTTCAATATTTAAAGAGTATGTTTTGTAGGAAGCTCTTGTATCATTTTTAATGATTCGCCGCAGATTTTTAAACTTTTCTAGTTCGAATAAATTTCCCGTTCTTTTAAATTTTTTCCAAGAGCTGTATTTAGTTCTGATATTTTGTATAATGTCACTAGTAAACCACGGCGGATAATATTTATTTGTCTTTTGTGTCTTAGGAACGTGTATATCTAAAGTAGTGTAAATTGTTTGATAAAATCCTTCGCAGGCTTTATTTACATCTGTAAATTGAGACAGAAAGTCCCAGTTAATATATGAAAAGTTAAGATATCGGTTTACTAAATTCCCTCTTTTGAAATTATAATAGTTTAAATAATTCTTTTGCTTATGTTTCTTGGATTCACACTGTACTTTTAAAAAAAATATCTAAAGCAGGATGGTGATTATCTTCCGCTGTCAAAATAGCCATGGCTGTCTCAACACTGCCATCGTTATTTGTCAGCACGAGATCAAGAAGTCTATCTGAGGTATTTTCTATGACGTTAATTTGAGATAGACCGGAGAAGTTTAGAAAATTTTCAATTATTGTATATATATATATATATATATATATATATATATATATATATACATATATATATATATATATATATATATATATATATATATATATATATATATATATATATATATATATATACAGTCCCTGGCCAAATTATTAGACGCACTGTATTTTTTTTAGTAATTTTATGTTTCTTAAGAGTTTTTATGCAATAATGGTATATTTAAACTACAATATTATTGATTTTTATTTAAAAGAATTGTTGTAGACTAGATATTTGTATTTATTTTTAACATATGGCAACACTGTGTTGACAAAGTGATACATGAACGTAAACAAGTACAAACCTGTATCAGTCGCGATCGGAATCGAGTCAGGTACGGACGTGTTTCTGTGGCTTTATGGACTGTGATTGTTTGTTTAACAGTTTTATACTACTCAGTTATTAGTTTATTTTGTATGCAGTGTTTTAAAAAAGTAATTGGACTATTTTCATTATGGGTAGAAAAGGCGATCTTTCACCACGTAAAAAAGCTGAAGTGAAGGCCCTTGTGATTGCGAAAACATTTACAAACCGAGAAATATCACAAAGATTGGAGGTTTCTGAAGCTAGTGTACGACGCATAAAAAAGAGAATTGAGTCAGGGAAGGAATTAAGACCGAAAAGAAAGAAAAGATGCGGTAGAAAACCAATTTTCACTCCACGGTCAGAGAGATGTTTGAAGAAAATTTGTGTAGAAAACAGATTTGCTACCACAAAGGTAATAAAATCACAACTCCAGGTTGCTAGCGTAAATGCTTCTGAGCGCACTGTTCGAAGAAAATTGAAAGAATTAGATTTTAAGGCCTATCGCCCCGCCAGGAAGCCCAAGTTAGCAGCTGCAATGAAAGCAAAGCGCCTGAAGTGTGCCAAACAATGGCAAGACAAAGATGTGGACTTCTGGAGATCGGTAAGATACAGCAATTTAATCAATAATTGATACATTATTATCATTTTCAGTTAAATAAAGCAAATAAACATGGAAGTTTATATGTTTTTCCTATTTTTGACAGGTCTGCTTCAGTGACGAAAGCACATTCGAAATTTTGCAGAATAAAGCTCAGTATGTGCGTCGTCGTCATGGAGAAAAGTTTCATCCTGATTGTGTCGTCCCGACGGTTAAACATCCCACCAAAGTGATGATTTGGTCAGTCATCAGCGGCAAGGGCACTGGACGTCTGTACGTCGTCAAAGGAATAATGAGGCAAGATCAGTACAAAGAAGTATTACAAAATCGGTTGATTCCGCAGCTCAGAGAATGGTTTTCAAATGGGGATGCCACACTGCTCGGTCTGTTAAAGCTTTTTTGGCAGAAAAAAATATCCCTCTGTTGGATTGGCCCCATTGAAAATGTGTGGGAGCTGATGAAAAGAGAAGTGGCTAAAGATGTGATTACCAACAAAACCCAGCTCCTAGAAAAGATTATTCATGTGTGGAATCATCATCCTCAAATGCAGGAGACAGTACAATCTTGCATTGATAGCATGCCGCGCAGAATTAAAGCTTTGATAGCGGCTAAAGGTGGCTCAACTAAATATTAACTTTTACTAACATTAATTTCACTTTTCTTTAAAACTTAATAAACTTATGCTTTTCTAAATTAATGCTGTTTTATTTATGTCAAATAAATAGGTAATTGATTGGATAATATAAAAATAAAAAACAAATCAATTTAAAATAATAAAACGGTACAATATCACTCGGTAATTAATATTTTACATGAAATCTTGCAGTGCGTCTAATAATTTGGCCAGGGACTGTATATATATATATATATATATATATATATATATATATATATATATATATATATATATATATATATACAGTAGAATCTCGATTATCCGAAATAATATGGACCAAAGTGATTTGAGATAATCGATATTTAGGTTAATCCGAATATTTTTATAAAATAGAAGTTTAGAATGAATACAACATTGCAGATTGATTTAAAAGCATTTATACGATATGCTATTACGTACATAGGTATTTATTAAAACAAAGAATAGAACAATTAGTTTACTTATTTTATGTATATGTATGGAAAATCGAAAATAAAACAGTTTCATTCTTAACTTTAATGTCTTAAAAATGAGGTAATTTTTAACTGCTCTCGTTTTGCGTTAGTTCTGTTTTTGGCTGCAATGTCTATCCAACGTTTGATAAGCAAAACGTCCGCGGCGGTTGCATTTTCTTGTTGTTCTACATAAGTTAACGCTTTTTCTAGAGCCTCTAGTCCTTCTGAATGTGACATTTTTACTGGAATATTGTCATCATCGTCATCACTGTCTATTTTATTAGCATTTTTGCATACATTTTTATTTAATTCTTGGTCAGTCATTTCATCTTCCACACTATCACTGTTTAACCATTCACAAACATCGATTTTCGTAACACTTTCACATCCTGATATTCTTGTAATAATTTGATGTAAACTTTCATTATCTTCTGTTTCTGCCTGTGAGTAATGTCTCTCCTCTTCAATTCAATCAATTCTGACCAAAATTTTTCCAGAGTACTATTCTTTACTTGATTCCAGGCTGAAGCTATCCAATATATAACATTTTTCAAATTTACCTTTTTTAGACAATCAGTAAGATTGCCACCTTCATCTACTTTTTCTAAAATTTGCTCCAATAACAAACGCCTGTAATTGCGTTTTAAATTTTCCAGTACACCCTGATCCATAGGCTGAATGAGAGAAGGTACAGCAGGAGGCAAAAACATTGCTTCTATTTCCCCACTTTCAAGTTGCTCCGCACTTGAGTGAGTGGGGGCGTTATCTAGTAACAGAATACATTTTCTAGGATAACCATGTTCTTTTAAAAAAGTTCCACTTTGGGAACAAAATCTCCAAAAAACCAGTCTTTAAATAGAGTCGCGTTTATCCAGGCATTGTTTTGATTTTTATACAAAACAGGAAAAGCATTGCAACGAATATTCTTAAAGGTTTGTGGATTTGCTGACTTACCAATACATAATAATGGGAGTTTGTGTCTTCCAGAAGCATTACTGCATGCAAGAACAGTAATACGTTCTTTGCTACGTTTGTAATTAGGTGCTCCTGCTTCCGTTTTTGAAGCTAAGGTATTTGACGGCAACATTTTGTAGTTCAAGCCTGTTTCATCACAATAGATTTGGTCTGGTTGTAAATCATGTTCATTCATAAGCTGCTCAAAATTCTCTGCAAATTTTTTTGCAGCAAATACATCAGAAGACAATCTTCCTCCACAAACTTTCAGTTGACGTACACCATATCTTTTTTTCTACCTGTCTAGCCATTGCTTGCAAAAAAATTTACAGGCGCTTCAATAACCGGCAACTCTTTGGTTAAACTCATTGCCTTATTTTTCAAAATTGTTCCTGAAATTGGTATTCCACGTATCGATAAACCATAAAAAGAATCATCCACTTTTTGATATTCACCACTTTTCATACTTTTTCGTGCCTGTGTGGGCGATGACAAAACACCACACCATTTTTCAAGTTTTCGTGATTTTTTCTCCACTCTGAAACAGTACTCACGGCTACATCTAAATCCTTCGCTATATTTTTAAGAAGTTCACCATTATCTCAACGCTGAATTGTTTCAAGTTTTTCTTTTAAGATAATAACAACACGTTTACGCTTATTATTATAACGCTCGATTTTGTAAAATATCTATTAAAACGAAACTATTACCTCTGCGATAGTAATAGACGTGATGAGTAACTTATAACACTAGTCGACTAACTAAAACATAGACAGCGGTGAAATTGTAGACGTCGGGGATTACCCGACTCGTTAAGGAAACCGCTCATCGTCTGTTTCGAATAATGGGGATTTTTTCGTTTAATGGGAATACAATTTGCTTTTTAACAGTTTGTTGTATTTTAGATATTCAATAATTTTTTACTGAAAAACTAAGAGAAATTGTGTAACAGATAAAAAATAATTGTTTTATTCGTAAAATCATGAATTTTTTTTAATAGTTACCAGTTAAAAAGTTTGAAAATCTTATGATGAGATCGTGTACTATGGGAAATTTTACATTTCAAAATACACGAAAGAAATTTTTTGTCCTAAAAATAAGATTTTTGCAACGACAAACTGTTTTAGAACGAGAATATCGTAAAAAATATAGGTCAAAATAAGGACTTGTTAAAAAGTGCCTTAAGAAAATCACGGTGATTCTATGAATAAAAACAAGTATTTTTTGTCATTTACACTACTCTAAAAGTTTTAGTTTTCGAGTAAAAAATTGTTAAATATCCAAAATATGGCAAATATCTCCGAAAATTGAGGCCATAAAAGTTGTAGTTTTTTAAAGTAGAATAAGATTATCGGAGAAAACTTTTGGTTATATTAGGAAAATAGATTTTTACTTTAGTTTTTCTGAAATTTTTTGAAATCCATTTTCAGATTTGGGTCTCTATTGAGCCTAAATCAGCAAAATTTCTTAATATGCCAATCAAAATTCAAAACTACATATCCTAAGCTTTAATCTGGACCAGATTGTGTCCTCATAGATATATATATATATATATATATATACATATATATATATATATATATATATATATATATATATATATATATATATATATATATATATATATATATATATATATATATATATATATATATATATATATATATATATATATATATATATATATATGTATTTATTTATATTTTCTATAAAATTTCTTTTTTCTTGAACCTTCTCGATATATATATATATATATATATATATATATATATATATATATATATATATATATATATATATATATATATATATAAATACAATCTTAATTGGGAACTCGGCAAATTTGGGCGTGATAGGAGATCACACAATTTTCATTAAGCCGCCAATATTTCGGTCCTGGATTGGGACCTTCTTCAGGGCAGAACTGAAAAGAAGAACAGAGCGTATTCACTGATAGTGTCTGGACAACTTTAAATTAATGATGTTATCATTAGGTTGTTATAATAAATAAAATTAGTGTGGAACAAGAATAAGATATTAGTCATAATAAGTTAAAAAACTCACATGAGAAGTGCAAAGATTTCGTTAGCCTGAATGGCCGTAGGTTATACATAAAAAAGTTGTTACATATAAAAGTTGGTTAATCCATAAAATATACAAAATACACATTAAAACACTGTAGACAAAATTCTAAAAAACAAATTTAACACATGGATGTAATTGGGAACCTTGCATGTTGAAAACATCGTTAATTATTTCACTTGTGACCACCACATATGGCCACCGCTATTTGGGAACAAATGACAAGAACGACAGGAGACAGCTACCCGACAGAGATAAGGGGTTTAGTCAAGAAAACTCAATAAACCAGAATGCGGGGTCGACACCTGGAAGGAACCGATAGAAAAGGAAGTACAAATATTGGACCCTAAGTGAGAGAGAGGTAGCCAATTGAGCGACCAAAACCACCCGGTATGTAATACATATATATATATATATATATATATATATATATATATATATATATATATATATATATATATATATATATATGATTCTGTGCGCTTTTCATTTCTTAGAATTTTGGTTCCACCTATTAAAACAATTTATTTTATTTCATTTAGTCTTTACTGACGTTTCGCCCATTTTTTTGTGGGCATTTTCATCATTTACAAAATACTGAGTTTATTAGATACTTTGAGAATGCCCACAAAAAAATGGGCGAAATGTCAGTAAAAACTAAATAAAATAAAATAAGTTGTTTTAATAAGTAGAACCAAAATCCTAAGAAATAAAAAAAGCACAGAATCATATATATATATATATATATATATATATATATATATATATATATATATATATATATATATATAAAGAAAGAAAGCAAAAGTTGCCGTATCTAAGAAAATTCTTAAATAAAAAATTTGTTGGAGAACTCGGCAAAGGGCTTGATAAATGTTCACACAATGTTCATTAAGCCAATATTTCGGTCCTTAGTTCCTGAAGAAGGTCCCAACCAAGGACCTCTTGACCGCTCTTGAAGGAAACATAGTTTCCTTCAAGAGCGACACACTTATTCCAGTGATCTGTCAACATTTACATACGGTACTTTTCATATAGTACGATTTGTCGAGCTGCCTCATTTGGACGTCAGAACGTGGTGCATCCTCGGTGCTTGTACGACCGCATTTAAATTCAGTAAACCATCGACATATAGTTCCTTTCGAAGGAGCATATGTGCTATAACACTTCTCAAGTCATTCTTGGGTTCCGGCTGTACTTTTTCCCATCAAAAAGCAATGTTTAATCAACACACAAAATTCTTTTTGTTCCATCGTTTCGCAAAACTCAAAAATTGCGTCATTCAAACAGCTGTAACTCGCAAACTAATAGACAAAATGTCATGAAAATTTTACACGAATCTTCTGAGAGTTAACACTAACTGAAAATCATATAGTTTCTTTGTTTGTGCTGTCATCTCTTGGAAAGTCTCGGGACTTTTTACTCCATGTAAGTAGAAACAGTTTTTTTTTAATTGGGAGACGCTTACAAATTCCATCTTCTGAAGGTCTCGCCCTCCTGCTTATCCATTTTCAAAAAAAGCTTACGAATTTTAGAGTTCCTTTCTTTTTTAGTGAATGCTCCTTCCATCTCCGATCATTGATTTTTAAATTGCGTTTTTCAAGTTTTTAAAGTATGAAAGAAAGAGTTCTTTCCTAGGAAAAATCTCCCCTTCCTGGTGATCCATTTCGAGTTTACTGAGTTGGGAAGGATCTAAGCTTGATCATTAATACTGATATTAAATTTCGACACATCAATAATGATTTACATATGATTGCAATTGCCAACATTTTCAATTCCTTTCTTTTTTAGTGAATGCTCCTTCCATCTCCGATCATTAATTTTTAAATTGGGTTTTCAAGTTTTTAAAGTATGAAAGAAAGAGTTCTTTCCTAGGAAAAATCTCCCCTTCCTGGTGATCGATTTCGAGTTTACTGAGTTGGGAAGGATTTAAGCTTGATCATTAATACTGATATTAAATTTCGACACATCAATAATGATTTACACATGATTGCAATTGCCAACATTTTCAATTTTCCAAATCAATACGGGTTAAAAAAGTAAGGTTAAGAGCTCAATTCAACCTTGAAAACTCAACAATTTCAGTATCTCACGGGTTTTAGTATTGATAATAATCGTGTTTTTACAACCACAGCAATAAATAGTACTGGAAGTTTGGTCAATAACCGCTGAGAACAGATGGGAGAAACCCATTAATTTTAAAAAGCGTCACATTTTTACCAGGCTATGATGAAATTCATCTTAATAACGTATCCAATCCTTTTCCTATTTCCTATTATACACTGTTAAAGATTTTAGTTGGCGTAATTTTTAATTTTAATATGTTTGATTATATTGCCTTAAAAAAGTAAATAAATAAAACTCATTCATCAATAAAATCAGTAAAGTGGAAATATTACCATTCTTTTTATATTGGGAAGTGTTTCATTTATAATACTACGTAAAGTATGTCAAAGCTATTTAAATTTAAGTAAGTTTTTCTTAAAATTAATTGGAAAGAATCTTTTTTACATTACAATGAGTTAGGCATAACATATATTACTGATAAAATAGTAATTTACGGGTTAGTTTTTTTGATATATATATATATATATATATATATATATATATATATATATATATAATATATATATAAATATATATATATATATATATATATATATATATATATATATATAATATATATATATATATATATATATATATATATATATATATATATATATATATATATATATCGCGTCGCTGCTGCCTTCACTGAAGGACTTCCCCGAGTACACCGGGGATTTACCGAACTCAATTTTTCGGTACACGCGGGGATTTAATGTTAGTCTGACGCCGTTGCGAAAAAGAGACACAGTGGGCGACACATTCATTGTAGAAATGGCTCCAAATAAAAAAATTCTCACGCTTAAACAAAAAAACTGTGATTGTTGAAGTTCACAATAAGGAAAAGTTAAGTGTAAGGGGCTTATCCAAGCGTTTTAATATCGGAAAAAAAACACAAGCTGCTGATATAATTAAACATAAAGAAATCCTTCTAAACAAGTAGGTGTCGAACAGCAATTTGAATGGAAAAAAGAAGCTTTTTGACTGGTGATGGTACCAAAATTGACAAGTTGTGTTATAACTGATTTATGGCAGCTCACCATAAGGGGACGCCTTTGACAGGTATGCACATGAATTAGTTTTTTTAGATAAGGTTTCCTGGAATTAGTGCGTTGATTATCTTTTCATATCAATTCAAAGAATGGATAAAAGGGGTGAGAGTATCAGTAGGCTTGTCGTGACAAAAATGCAAAAAACTTATTGTTAATGTTTTTTTCAGGTCCGCTAATAAAATGCAAAACAAAAGAAATAGCCGAGTCTCTGGGACATTCTACATTCAATGCTTCTTCTGGTTGGCTTAATAAATTTAGAATTCGCCAAAACATAAGTTTCAAAGCGATTTCAGGAGAAGAAGTTTCGGTTATTGCTGAAGATGTTTCATCATTCTGGGAGAAATGCTCTTCTTTAATTAAGGGATATTAACTGAGAGACATCTATAATGCCGATGAGACAGGCTTGTATTTTAGGGCTCTACCCAACAAAACATTAAAAAAAGAAAAATGTGTTAGCGGTAAATATCCCAAAGAGACGTTTACAATGTTGCGTTGTGCAAATATGGTGGGAGAAAAACTCTTAGTCATTGGTAAGGCAGCTAAACCCAGAGCATATTAACATAAACAACCTGCCTGTAACTTAGAAATATAATAAGAAAGCTTGGATGACAGGAGAAATTATGACAGAGTGATTGGAAGATCTTGATTGGAAAATGACAAAAGAAAAAAGAAACATTTTGTTATTTTTAGACAATGCGGGATCTCATTCAAAAGACGTCCGCTTAAAAAATATAAAAATCTTATATCTGCCCCCTAACTGTACATTAGCTTGTCAACCACTTGACCAGGGAATTATAAAAAATTTTAAAATTTATTACCGAAGCCCAATACTAAAACACCTGATAGTAAGCATTGAAACTGCTGGTACAGCTTTTGAGTCAATTAAGAAAATTACGCCACTGGAGGCAGTTTACTTTGCAAAAACCGCTTGGGAACAAGTAACCAAGGAAACAGTTAAAAATTGCTTCCGTAAAGCGGGATTTAACCATGAAAATATGCAAAGTGAAGACCAGTTAACTGAGGCTGTTACATCTGATCCAGAAGATGACTTACTACTTAACGTACTTCTAGATATTCTCAACAATAAGAATTTGTTGGAGTTGACTGATAATGAAAACCTTAATGATTCTTTGAACATAGATGAAAATTTGTTTGTTGAAAATCCAGATTCAGAACAAGAAATTGAAAATCCAGTTGAAATACAAGGACTTTCCGAAGATTCTGATGTCGATGAGGTTCCAGTACCAACAGATGCTATCCCAAATTATGGTGAAGCTATTGCCCTAACCAAGCAGCTTAAAAGTTTTGGCGAAGATTATGGAGATGCAGAGTCTTTAGAGCTTCTTTCCAAATTAGAAATACGATTTGTGGATGCATTTTAAGGAAAAAGAGGAGACAAACAACAATATATGAATTTTTGCGACATTAAAGTGACCTTTCATTTCATATGTATAACTCTATCCCATTATATTTTATGTAGTATCTAAAGGTAACAAATCTTTATTTTTTCCTTAAGTTTTAAGTTTTTTGTTTATTTTAAAAATATGTACATACATAAGTTTTAAATGTCCCAAATTCTTTAATTACAGTTTTCATTAAAAAGAAAACGATTTTTTTTTGTATTTTTTTAAGCGAATTGTATCAAATTTGAAATGTATACCAAGTACTTCAGCAGATTGCCAATACTCACTACAGACAGCGTGATTAGACGAGGTATCCATTTCATGCATAAATGGTTGTAAAACAACTGAATTCGGAGCAAGCCCATATTTCAGTAGTCTACCCACTGTTCTCTCATTTGTCAATCCATCTCGAGACATCCTATCGACAGACAGAGAACACAATTTCTAATACTTTTACCGGTACTTGCGGAACATAATGGTAAGATATAACGATTTGGAACAATTCGTAAAAATTCGTTGGTCGTAGAGATATACGATAACGTTTAAACTCACCAGCCCACTTTTTAATACCTTTTAAAACAAAGTAATTTGTAATAGCTCGCAGTTCAATTTTGTTCATTTTTTAGAAAATATCAAAACTTCTTTGTTTACATAATCGCCACGAAAGAATAATTAAACACACCTGTCTTAAACTTCACAGTACGCCATCTAGTAGCTAACACTTAACAAATATTATAAGAATTTAATCATCGCTAATTTTGGAACGACACTCGTATAAGCATTTAACAGAAAAAAAATAGTAAATTAACATTACAAAAAACGATACGTTGCATAAAAGGTTAAATTGAGAATTATAACACACATTTTTTGTTAAAATTTAATTTATTTTAGGGGTTATTAACGTTTTAAATTATATTATTACACAAATAAATTCATAGAAGCTTTATTAATTGTAATGAATAAGTGTAAAATCCGGCCAAGTGCAAGCCGGACTTGCGCAATTGGTGTTCCGTAAGGTGACTGCTTTTAAAATAAAATAAAATTCTTACCTAGGTTAAGTTAATTAGGTCTTTGACATGTATGTGTCTTAAGATCTAATATATATTTTCACGTTTTTTCATAGTCAATAATGTATAATAGTTATAGCATCTCAGCTACCTAATAGCCAATCAATCAATCTAGCTCTCTCTAGAATTTAGTAATAAAAGTGTAAAACAAATATTTACTACCTAAATATTTGTTTATGTGTAAACAAATAGAATAATTTTGTCTCGGTACAGGAGCGACGCGCGACTCGGTATCAGTAATGTACTGAAAAGTATATTAAAAAAACTTCCACCATATTGTTAAGGCACATCGTTTTTTATATATCAGACCAATTGTCAAACGTAATGCACTTGTGATAATTTTCGCTTAATCTACACTTTAAGAAGACTATTTCAGAATTTTTTGAAAATTTTTGACCAATAGTTTTCGAGATAGGGTGGGGGCAGCGATTTTTGGCCATCTTTTTAAAATAAAACAAAGAGAAGTGTGCGCAAGTATTTATATTTTTGACCTCGTTTTTTCACACTCTTTCATTTTGCACCCTATTAGATGGCCTGGTAATTTTTTTTCACTTCCGATTTCACCCCCGAAAACGAACCCGACGAAATTTAACTTTCAAAACTACACGGCTCCGATTGGGCGATCCATTTCTATACAGGGTGTCCCAGTATTCCGTGTACATAGAGTTACTGTGGATTTGTACAAGATTCGATGCTAAGGGGTTTTTTGAGATGAGAAATCGAAATCAGCTCTCAGTTTTGTTGTAAATTGTAGGGAGCGCCACTTATTGCACTGTGTATACTTTTAAATTATTATAACTTTTTATGCCACTGTGTATGATATTTCTAATTAAATATTGGTATTCTCCGCCTTCTCCGATCTGAAAAAGCTCTCCTGGTAAATATTGCTCCGAGCAACAGTTTCTGAGATAGTGAGATGTTTTTTTTCGAATTTATCAATTTGTGGATAATCTTTTATGCCCTTAGCAAGTTGGTTTTTACATTCTTACTGTTGTCGGCCCGTTGGCCTTTAAATTTATTATTGTTAGCTTGTTTTCCATTAAGCATGCTCCAAATGTCAAAAACTATTCTTCTGAACCTGTCCTAAGCCCGGATGAAGTGTGAAGCGTTGGCGAATTTGACAATGGAATTAAAAAATGGAAACCAACGTTCAATTATCTCAGAAACTGTTGCTCGGAGCAACATTTTCCAAGAGAGCTTTTTTAGTCAGAGGAAGGCTGAAAATACGAATATTTAATTAAAAATATCATATAGAGTGGCGCCCCCTACATTCTACAACAAAACTGTGAGCTGATTTCGATTTCTTATCTCAGAAAACCCCTTAGCATCGAATCTTGTACCAATAGTACAATTATTAAGAAAGCTACTTCAGAAAGACGAAAATAAAAGTATAATTTTGACACCGTGTATCTCAAAAATTACGAATTTTTGGACTAAGGTAAGTTGAGTTAAATAGTCATATTTTCATTCCATGAATTCACAGTAACTCTATGTACACGGACTACTGGGACACCCTGTATTTGTGCTAAAGGGTCTAGGCGGTTAAGATGGTGAAAAATGCCCCCCGCGCTTTTGAAAAAACAAAAAATATCCTCATGTAGAACATAAAAAAATATGAATTTCCTGAAATTTTCAGCCCTCTAGACCTTCCCATAACCTCAAAAATCTATAAAACGTGATTTTCGTTTTTTTGGCGATATCTCCGGTTCTATTCATCGTAGAAACCTCTTTTTTTTTTCAAATTGTAGGATTTTTTATTGCCTACAACATGCTATTTTTTAAAAAAAATTTTGGCGCGAAATTCAAATTGTTTTGAGCGTTTTAAATTTTTTAAAATTGAATTAAAAAAAAACTAGGACTTATTCAGGCCCAAAAAATATATATATTGTGTATTTTATGTCAAACTATGCCTGTGAATTTTTTCAGACTTTTAGAGGTGGAGGAAAATGGTTACAAACGCGAAAAACCGCTTTTTTCGTCGTTTTTTTTTTTTTTTTTTTTTTTTTTTCCGCATTTTTACCTACTTTTGGGGCACAGAATTTCGTTGTAGATCCTCAGTTGCTTCAAAATTATATATATATATATATATATATATATATATATATATATATATATATATATATATATATATTTATAGGATTTTTTATTGCCTACAACATGCTATTTTTTAAAAAAAAATTTTGGCGCGAAAATCAAATTGTTTTGAGCGTTTTAAATTTTTAAAATTGAATTAAAAAAGAACTAGGACTTACTCAGGCCCAAAAAAATATATATATTGTGTATTTTGTGTCAAACTATGCCTGTGAATTTTTTTAGATTTTTAGAGGTGGGGGATAATGGTTACAAACGCGAAAAAAATCCGCTTTTTTCGTCGTTTTTTTCCGCATTTTTACCTACTTTTGGGGCACAGAATTTCGTTGTAGATCCTTAGTTTCATATATATATATATATATATATATAATATATATATATATGTATATATATATATATATATATATATATATATATTATCGAAATACTATTGTATATATATATATATATATATATATATATATATATATATATATATATATATATATACATATATATATATATATATATATATATATATATATATATATATATGTATATATATATATATATATATATATATATATATATATATATATATATATATATATATATATATATATATATATATATATATTATCGAAATACTATTGAATCATTTTATGTAATATAAAGACCATATTGCGCCATTTTTCCCTTTACAATCACGATTAAGACAAGATTAAGGCAAGATTAACACATTTTTAAGTTATTTTTTTTTGTTTTTGAGTAATTAGTCATACTTCATAATTCATCCAAATATATAATTTTATAGAAATTAAAACATTTCTGTTTATAAAAACATCATATAGAAAAAAGATTTTCTGTATTTAATTGAATTAGCGTTAACTTGGTAAAAATCCATATTCAACAAATTAAATACACATGTAAGTGTGATTTTTACTTTATAATATAAATATTTTTTTACTTTATATCAATAATATTAAGAAAAAATCACACTTACATGTGTATTTAATGGGTTGAATATGGATTTTTACCAAGTTAACGCTAATTCAATTAAATATAGAAAATCATTTTTCTATATGATGTTTTTATAAACAGAAATGTTTTAATTTCTATAAAATTATATATTTGGATGAATTATGAAGTATGACTAATTATTCGAAACAAAAAAAATAACTTAAAAATGTGTTAATCTTGCCTTAAACTGGCCTTAATCTTGTCTTAATCCTGATTTTAAAGGGAAAAAAATGGCGCAATATGGTCTTTATATTACATAAAATGATTCAATAGTATTTCGATAATATATATATATATATATATATATATATATATATATATATATATATATATAATTTTGAAGCAACTGAGGATCTACAACGAAATTCTGTGCCCCAAAAGTAGGTAAAAATGCGGAAAAACGACGAAAAAAAAGCGGTTTTTCGCGTATATTTTTTTGGGCCTGAGTAAGTCTTAGTTTTTTTTTAATTCAATTTTAAAAATTTAAAACGGTCAAAACAATTTGAATTTCGCGCCAAAATTTTTTTTAAAAAATAGCATGTTGTACGTAATAAAAAATCCTATAATATATATATATATATATATATATATATATATATATATATATATATATATATATATATAAATTTTGAAGCAATTGAGGATCTACAACGAAATTCTGTGCCCCAGAAGTAGGTAAAAATGCGGAAAAACGACGAAAAAAGCGGTTTCTTGCGTTTGTAACCATTTTCCCCCACCTCTAAAAATCTGAAAAAATTCACAGGCATAGTTTGACATAAAATATATAATATATATTTTTTTGGGGCCTGAGTAAGTCCTAGTTTTTTTTTAATTCAATTTTAAAAATTTAAAACGCTCAAAACAATTTGAATTTCGCGCCAAAATTTTTTTAAAAAATAGTATGTTGTAGGCAATAAAAAATCCTACAATTTGAAAATGAATAGAACCAGAGATATCGCCAAAAACCGAAAATCACGTTTTATAGATTTTTGAGGTTATGGGAAGGTCTAGAGGGCTAAAAATTTTAGGAAACTCATATTTTTTTTATGTTCTACATGAGGATATTTTTTGTTTTTCAAAGCGCTGGGGACATTTTTCACCATCTTAACCGCCTAGACCCTTTCAACCTTCTATTTCAAACAGTTTCTAAGTAAATCGAGAGTGACAGACGGACGGATAGACATCGAAGTGCTCCCATAAGTCTTCCGTACGGAACCCTAAAAATAATATACCTCTTCCAGTCACAGAACCCCTGATTTTATGGTTTCATCCATTTAAGTGTGGGGGAGTGTTGATTTAAATACAAAAATCTGTACTCCAGAGGTAAAGGGTCATAAATGCACGTGTGTAATTTTGCAGGAATGAATTTTCAAAATTGTTATTATACTACTTTTTCTGATATGATGTAAACCAATGGGTATTTCTATAGAAGATTCAGGATTTCTATACTCAATGTTTTGACGTTTCCCGGTTTACCTCTAGAAAATGTGAACGTTTTCATGGTAGTTGCAACGATAATCCGAAATCACAAATTTTGTTGTTACGACATTTTACCTCTGAGGTACAGAAATATGAACTAATTTAGTATATGTTAATTGTTTGAGCACAAATACTTTAAATTATAGATTGTTACAAGCAATTTTTAATAATAAAAAATATTCTAAGTCTCATCGTTTATTATTATTTTCGTATAGATAAACTGAAATCTATGGCGATCACGCTGACGTAACATTCACCGTGTTTCTTAATTGGCCTATAAATGCAGATCTGTTTTATTCAGCTGTCAGTTTTGCCAGTTCCAAGGTTGAAAGTAATGTTTACATTCCGTGTTTGATTTCTATTGGGTATACAGTAGCTAGAATTTAAGAATGATTCTTCTGATATTAGTTCGATAGTAAAAGTATAAATATTAAACATTTTCTGTTAAAGGGAAACGTTGTATTCGTGAAAAAAATCATGCAACGGGTTTTTTAACATTTCGTCACGTTACAAGGTGCCTTAATAATAAAAAACATAGTCTCCGGTTTCCGTCGTCTGTTGATCTGCCAGCCTGTCTATCTATCGGTTAGCATTCTTGAACGAAACGAGATGTCGACTCCAAATTTGGCACAGCTTTAGGAAAAAATTTAGATTTTTTAACTAATATCAGCTTCGGGGAAGGGGGGTGCAAAGATTGGAAGTCAATAGATTTTGTATATTTTAAATAGTGCTCTGGAAATATTTCTTGGTTTTCGGTTGTGATAATAAACAATTTTTAAGCAAAGTTACGAGGGTGCTTACAAAAAAATATTTTTCTACATAAACACAGTCTACAGTTAAACACTTAGTCCAGTTAGTCTAGCGTTTTTTGAGCTGTTTAATTTCATCCAAAAAAATCTATTTTGTTTGAGCCTACAGAAACGATGCTACGTGGCTCTTAATTCATCATTTGAGGAAAATTACCTACCTTAAGGTCATTTTTCAGATGTTTGAATAAAAAGAAGTTACAGGGCACTAAATTAGGGCTATAGCGTAGTGGGTAAGGTGTGGTAAGGTTCTAAGGCGCAGACCGGAGTTGGAATCTCGGCTTGGAAAGTAATAAATTTAAAAAAAAAATACAACGTGACGGTCGTGTCTCTCGGGAAGGTAGTGGCAAACTACCCGTAGTATTATGTCTAGTAAAGTCCTCTCACTTTGACCGTTCGGAACCGGCTTTAAACTGTCGGTCCCCTTTGTCGGGGAAACACTTAAAAATACACCAACTCCAGGCAAGGGCCAGAGGGTCGCCTATGTCTGTAGCGGATATGGCATTTCAAAAAGAAGAAATTAGGGTTATAAAGTGAATATCGTAACCTGGTGAATCTTTAGCTTTCTGTAAAGACTTGAACTGTACGGGCCAACGATTCATTATACAAATCAGGGTTTTATTTTATATAATAATACATTTTAAAATACAATTTGTGAAATTTTAATTAAAAAAAAAATGGGGGCGCTATACCGTTCTTTCTTTTTTTAAGGAGCATTGAGGTGAGCAGGTTACTGGAAGCTGGATCACCTGAAATCAAAATTTCCAAAGAAATTAGCTATCAATCTTGCCTTTGAACGAAGGATTTACGAAAAAAAAAAATCATCAAACGACATTGGTTTAAACAAAAAAGCGAAAAAATTATGTTATAGTACAGGAAATGAAGCTCAAAAAATGGCAAAACCTCGCAATTTTTTCGTCCAGCATCGATTTGTACAAAAATTTGGGATTAGGCTCATTTTACCCTCTAGTTCATTTTCTATATCGTGCCGTTGTACGCTTTTTGTTTTTTAAGGGTGAAAACTACCCCTAATTGTAAAAAATTAGAAAATAACATTTTAAACCTTAATATGGGTAAAATTTGGTTTGGATTAGTTAAATAAGTATTGTTTTATGCTTTAGGATACAATTTCATAATGTTTCAACCCTTAAAAATCAAGCCTTGTTAGAGCTTAATATAAAAAATTATTTATCCTAAAAAAATGATTTCGTCTTGCATCGATTTGCATAAAATTTGGGATTAGGCTCATCTCACACTCTACTTCATATTCTATATCATGCTCATGGGCGTTGATTATTTTTAGGGGTGAAAACTACCCCCTATTGTCAAAAATTATAAAATAACATTGTAAACCTTAATATGGGTAAAATTTGGTTTGGATTGGTTAAATAATGATTGTTTTATGCTTTAGGATATAATATCAATAATATGTAAGAATAAATCCTTCAATTATAAAAGTATATACAAAAGAATAAAAAAACTCTGGCACTTGAAAAAAAACATATAAAAATGAATTTTTTATGCACTAACCGATTTATTTTCATAACTATAACAAACACAATTGAATAATTCTAAAAAAATTGTCAGAGCACGTGCTATTTCTTTCGAATTTTAAAATACACTGGTGAGGAATCAACGAAATATACACTCACACACGCAGATACATGAGCAGATGTTTCTTCTTCTCTGTCTTTCGATTTGAATGGAAAAAGTGGAACATATAAGGTATTACTGCCAAATATACCGGTTATGTAGATTATTACGCTCCGAAGCGGGCTATTCGAATTTTTCGAAAAAAAAATTGATTGGTTTTTTAAACATAGCTCCTTCATTTTTAGCGATAGAAAGTTTTTTCAAAAACGATTTTGTAGGGCTTTTCAAGAGCTATTAGACTATGTGAATT
Organism: Pachyrhynchus sulphureomaculatus; assembly: GCA_019049505.1. NCBI lineage: Eukaryota > Metazoa > Arthropoda > Insecta > Coleoptera > Curculionidae > Pachyrhynchus > Pachyrhynchus sulphureomaculatus. Next base: position 95,336,350 of record CM032452.1, on the reverse strand, counting down.
AAATTCCTTAAGATCCCTTAGTTTTTAAATGGGGTGAGTTTAAAGGGCTCGAATAAGGTGGTGTTCACTCGTAAATAGAGGTTTTTTAAACGGCTATATCTCGCCAAATATTCATTGTACAGAAAATCTACGCACAGAAAAATTTTAGTCATTAAAAAAGCTACAATTTGGTACTCTATCATTTTTTTCGTATCTCCAGTATTTTCGGAGATATTTTGAAGAAAAGGGTGAAAAATACGAAATTGCAAAAAATCGTTTTCTCTTTAAACTCTAATTTTTCTAAAATTAGGCATTTTAAATTGGTCAAACTTCTTACGTGTATTGATAATACATATATAAAGAGAATCACAGAAGGGTGAAGATCAATTTTAATTAGGGGGGTAGTTAGGGGGTTGTTGTCACAGATTTTTTCGTAGAAAAAAGTAGGTAGCGACCTTATTTTGATCATAAGTCGCTCAATTTTCATGCTAGAGACTTTTTTTTAAAAAAATTCTATAAGTTTTCCTCGAAAAATGGAAAGTTTTCCCGTTATTTGGCTTTGAATCTTTCAAATTATGCATTTGACGAAAAAAAGCTAACCATTAACATGCCGTATCTCGGTTCGAATTTGTCGTAGAAAAATTATAAAAAAAGGATTTTATTTGTTTTTTTAAAAGCTACAATTTTACTCTCCACAATTTTTTTGATAAAATGTACATTTTTCGAGTTATTCGCAAAAAACCCTTTAAAAAAGTCGATTTTTTCGCCGAAAAACTGTTACTTTCAACCGCGAATAACTCGAAAAATATTAGTTTTACGAAGAAAACGTAAAGAACACTTTTTTCTTAGAATTAATTTTTCCTTCGATTTCTATAGTTAAAATGTAATAAAAAATTTCCACCCCCGAGATGGGGTGGCAACCACCCCAAGGTTTTAACGTACAGAGGCATGATATAGAAAATGATCCTTGGGCTATTCTCTATCTTCTGTGAAAATTTCAAGTAAATCCATGCTGGACGAAAAAATTGCAAGCCAAAATGCTTCATTTCCTGTACTATTAACGCGTTTTACATTTATGCTAATTAAAAATAAAATTTTTGATAAAACCAATATTCCTTCGTTCAAAGACAAACAATATGTATAGAGAAAATATGTACCAAATTTCAACAAAACAGGTTTAATGATTTATGAGATATCTTGCATTCTAGATTTGAAAAATCAGGTTAAAAAAGAGTAATGCAAAAATAAATTCTTACCTGTAAATAAATTATCTACTCCAGAGCCATATGCTGAATCTTCATTTGCTATTTGAGCTTCTAGACTACTAATTTGTTATTGTCTATGACGCATTCTAGCTTCTTTTGTACTTCGTAGCAATTGTCGCTCGGCTAGGACAACTCATTCTTTGTCCACTTCAGCTGCGTAGTCATGTGTGTGTTATATTTGACTTTAATAACTGCTACGGCTGAACTGCTATGAGTGAACTGTACAATGGTACTGCACAAACTCCCAGTTTCAAATATAGAACCTTAGAATAGCAAATATGAATGCCTTGTTCCTTCTAAGAAGGACTATTGAAGAATCTCTTTGTATTATATTATAAAAGAAAAAATTTAAAATACATCAAAATCGAGTTCGGTTCGCGAAGGCTAACCCGAGAGCAGCTGCTCGCTACCTGCTTCGAAAACTCTACGCAATGGTACTTCTTTTAAACTGCTATAAATTCGTCAATTTTTAATCGATTCTTATGAAACTTACAGAAAATATTCTTAAAATATCATACTGAAAGAAAATGTAAAAATCTAATAATGGAATTTTTTTGAGCCAGACGACCAGGTATATGTCCCTAGGGATTTATAGAGTCGGAGAATTTAAAATTCATATTGTCTTTTATTGTGATCTAAAATAAGATAAATTCATAAATGTGTATGCTTTTATGTTAATATTTAATTTCTATAAAATGCATATAAAAATAATTCTTTTTTGATAAAAACATGCATCACTGTCACACCCCATCTTTATTTAAAATTTATGCATACTTTCAACCAGACAAAAGAAAATAAAAATAATAGTGTTATATAAAATAGGAAATGTTTCTTTATTTAATAATAAAATTTTTTTACACCAGTTTACACTTCTATTTTACCGATTTACCTAACGTGCAATTACTGTAATCTGTTTTTTTTTTTTTCGAATGTTCAAATTTTATTTGTATTTGCACAATAACGTATGGAGTGTTTTTTCTAATATAATTTGATCGACAATTTTTTATATTTAATCTTTTAACGGAAACGCGATTATTATGTGATAATTTAAAATTTATTAATTTAAATACTAATAATAATTAATTGGTCAGTCATGATTCATGAAAACGCTACTTTCCGCTTCATATATAAATAAAAATTGAAAAAATCCGCAGGAAACAATTATTATTATTACTTGTCATTTTAAATCAGTTTTGAAATTATGCATTAATTTAAAAATAAAAATAAATGAATTCTATACACACCAAAAGATTGTTCTCACTGTTTTCCTACACTTAGTAGAAAGAGGGTAAGTAATACCAAAAGTGCCCACATGAACTGCCCAGGGATATGAAGTATTAGCGTGATATATAACCAGTCCAAAAAGTCTCCATACACCACCTACTTTCTATACTATTTTTCTGTTATGTTTAATTAATTAATTGGAACTATGAGAAAATATGTTTAAATTAATATTTGAAAGTTGACCAACAAGGATTGGTATTAAAAACAGCTACGGAACATTTTATTTAGAAGTTACATCATTGTTATAAAAATCTAAACAAAATTAATGTCAAAAAAGTCTCCATACACTCAAGAACTGCATTGAAAAAAACACGTTAGAATCAACCGCGTTTTACTAACCTATCTGTTGCAGGGCTAAACTGAAAACAAATGAATAATTTTGGGCCATACTTTATAATCTGTCACTTGTTGCTAGTAACTTAATAGTGGGTTTTGAAAGTAGTATTAATAAATAACCGGTCAAGTGCAAGTTGAACTTGCGCAATTAGTGTTCTGTACGTTGATTACTTTTAAAATAAAAAAAATTTGTTACGAGGGAATAAAATGATCAGTGACTTCACAAAACACACCCCAAATGAGTTTTCAACAAAACGTTGTTTTCAATAATTAATGAAAACTGATGACCTTGATATTTTTATTTCTTTTTATATACAGGATAAATTATATTAAAGGTAATGTACTCGTGATAATTTTCGTTTAATTTACACCCCGTGGAGAATATTCCAGAAATTTTTCAAAATTTTTTGATAAGTACTTTTCGAGATAAGGCGAGGGGACAGTGATTTTTCGCGATTTTTTAAAAATAATACAAAGAAAAGTGTGCGCAAGTATTACATTATATGTATATTTTTTACTCGTGTTTTCACAAACTTTCATTTGACATCATACTCGATGACCTAGTAAAAACTTTTTTTTTCACTTCCGATTTCACCCCCCAAAACTAACCCCTTAAGTCAAAATTTAACTTTCAAAACTACACGGCCCTGACGAGTTCATCAATTCCTATATTAGTACCAAATTTCAACTTTCTATGTCAAATAGTTTCGGAGAAAATCGGGTGTGACAGACAGACAGACAGACACCGAAGTCATCTTATAAGTGTTCCGTACGGAACACTAAAAATGAGCGAGAGAAACTGTGAAATTCCATTTCAAGTTCGAAAGATCATAATTGATTTGTGTAAAGATACAGAAATATAGGAAAATTGTTAAAAAATAGCATGCGACTATTCAGTACATTGTAAACCAGTATAAATCAACAGGTTCCTATAAAATTCGACCATGCTCCGGTCGTCCCCAGAAACTGACTCCACGTGAAGAGGCCATTATTGTTAGACAAATAATTATAGATCCCAAGAAAAGTGCATTAAAATTAAAAGAAGTATGGGAACTATTTTCGAAAAATGTTTGTTCACAAACAGTGAGAAATTGTTTACACAGGGCAGGCTATAAGGGGCCGTTAATTTCGGAAGCTAATCGCAAATAGCGGCTAGCTTTTGCTAGGGAATACGTTACTAAACCTCCTGAATTTTAAGAATCCGTAATCTTTGGTGATGAAACTAAAATTAACCTTTTTGGGCCTGATGGCAGAACTAAAGTTTGGAGAAAGAAGAATACCGTGTTCGATATTAAAAATATTTGTTCCACGGTGAGACAAGACGGTGGCAGTGCTCTGCTTTGGGGATGCAAGTCCACTGGAGGGGTTGGAAATTTACATTTTATTAATGGTACCATGGATCAGCATGTTTATCTGAACATTTTGACAGACAATTTAAGAGAAAGATACATTTTCTAACAGGATAATGATCGGAAACATATGGCGAGAATGGATGATCTCTAATGCGCGACAGCAACTTCATACACCTCCGCAATCACCCGATGTTAACCCCATCGAGCATTTATGGGAGGAACTTAAACGGCTCGTTCGCAAACATAGTGTTTCAAATAGAGAATAATTAAAAAACAGAAAATTGAACGAAGCCAGCAGAAGTTACTAGAAAGCTGGTTGCAAGTATGACAAAAAGGTTACAGGAGATTATCAAGGCCAACGGCGGTCCCACTAAATATTAGTTTAAATGAAGTTGTTATTTTTCGTTAAACTCCGTCAAACTGTTATGGGTAATTGTTAAGTGTATCGAGACTTTTTTGACATTAATTTTATTTACTTTTTTATAACAATGATGTCACTTCTAGAAGAAATGTTCCGAAGTTGAGTTAGTTTTCAAATATTCATAGTTCCAATCAATTAGTTAAATATATCAGAAAAATAGCATAAAAAGCAGGTGGTGTATGGAGACTTTTTGGACTGACTGAATATTCCTACTTGCACCAATCCACTTTCGATTCGCAGATGATTTAGTACTGATTAGCGAAGATTTAGAAGAACTGAAAATCGTGATAGAACAACTTAATCAAGCTTCACAGAAAGTTGAACTCGAGATGAACATCAAGAAAACAAAACTTCTAATCCCGTACGGTACGGAAGGGATCGAGAGAGTGGAAGAGTATATCTACTTGGGGTGTAAACTTAGATTGGATAAGGACAAACAAACATTGGAATTGGTCTCAGCTGGACTACATTTCAAAAATTGGGATTCATTCTAAAAAACAAACATCTCCCCATGACCTTATGCCTGGCAGATCCACCACCACAAATCTTGCCTTATTCTCGCAGTTTATGTGCGACGGTAACAATGATGGGAGCCAGATTGACGTGGTCTATACGGATTTTCGCAAAGCCTTTGATCGACTTGATCACTACTTACTGTTGGATAAGGTCGGATCTCGTTTCGGGCTCTCAAATAACCTGATTGATCTTTTAAATTCATACCTCCTGGATCGCAGGTTTTTTGTAGAAATCAATGGGTTTAGATCGCCTCTCCATGTTCCCACTTCAGGTGTTCCCGAGGGTTCCAATCTGGGACCTCTTCTTTTCAGTATGTTTGTTGACGACTTGCTGAGTGAGATAGGTTGTCGGAAGCTTGTTTATGCCGATGACCTTAAGATTTTTAAACGCATAGACTCGGTTTCTGATTGCCACGAATTACAGAGCAGCATTAATGCTCTCACCAACTGGTGCCCTACTAACAGGCTCACCTTAAACGTTTCCAAATGCAATGTCGTCCGATATTCCTATGGTAACAACCCTTTGCACGTCTGAACGGGTTGCGTTGCGAGCGGGCGGGCGGCGCTTTGCAAGTCTCGACGCGCGTTGTACTGAATATCGAATATGCAAGTTTTTACAAGTAACAGTCGCTGACCTTCTTAAAATACACTACTCAAAAAAATTAAGGGAGATTTTATAACAAGGAAATTAATGCTAAATAAACAGGCTATCTGATCCGTATGCCGGCCTAACTGAAAAAATTTTTTTCAAGCCCATGGACCAAAAAAAAGCAAAATATTTGCAATATTATTTTTTCTGTTAGGATTGCATGAGAACCTAAAAAATTTTAGCCAAAAAATCTGAAAATTAGAATCTTAAAGCTTCAAAATGCTTTTTTTAAAGTCTCAATACGACCATTTTTCACCGAAATACAGCCTGTCAAAAACCACCGAAAAATTTGGAATTTTTTTTGCTCCCTTAATTTTTTTGAGTAGTGTATTATTTGCCTACATTGATAGGTAAAGCCAAGCCAACCTTTTTGTTCTTTACTATCGTAACCAGATAAATTTTCGTGGACCCCCACTTACAACTTGTGAACCCCCTTTTCTTTCACGCCAACGTAGACCCCCGTCGAGTCTCCCGTGGACCCCTGGGGGTCCACCTGAACCACTTTGGGAATCACTGATTTAGAGATTAATTAATATTTTTTTGCATATCCCTTCATATTCTTGAAACCCATACGACTAGTACGGCATTTTGGGTGTGAAAATTATGCCTTTCTTGGCTCTGGCCTGAACTCGAATAAATATTTTTTGTTCCACCGAGATTACGCAGTTGCATTCTTGTATAAACAACTAATAACAATTAATTCAAATTTTATTTGGCCTAAAATTTCATAATGTTTGCTTAGCAAAAACTACAATTTTAATACATTATTCTAGATTTGCAAACTTTAAGCACATAAGCAATATTGTACGAGTAGTTATGCATTTTACAAATAAATTATTGTAAAATTAATATGTTCATACATTTTATTCGCATACTAGTTCAATAACTTTTGCGCAATGTTTAGTACTATACGAATTAGTTAAGTATAGTAGATACATACGATTAAAAAAAAATTAAACTAAAAGGCATGAACAAATGAGATATTTGTCCATAAAAGTATTATATTAATACTATTATTAGGCTTGAAGATAAAAAGTGGATACTGATTGGAAATTGCAGCCATGTCATGCGTAAACTACCTAGCAATTACTCTTGGTATATTCATAAATATCCTGCTTGAATATACTTTTTACTTTATTTTAAGGCGTACTAAATATGGAAGACAATGCGTTACACTTACATAATAAATTTTAGTACTAATAGGATTTTTTTCTAAATTGTCTATATTTTTATTATTTGCTTTATAATATCTTAAATAAGGAAATTGCATGAAACAACAAGCAATAAAGACGGTTATGATCAGAACTAAAAAAAATTTAAGCTGTCATATTTCAATATTCTACTGGCGTACAATTTGAGGATTATCCTTAATCGAAAAGTAGGTTCTACCAAAAATACTCTGTATAAATTTCATGTACTACAGTTGATTCATAAAAACAAATTCGAAACCATAAGCCAAAATTTAATTCTTTTTATTAGTTCCATCTCTCAAAACTTTTTATTAGTAGCAAGGGTTATTAAGGCTCATATGTTTAGTCAAGTCCTCAGGGGACACTCAATTCGTTAGGATGCATGGATCAACTATAATATGTGTCTAAGGTATATTTGTCTCTCCCTCTCTCTCTGACATTCATTGTCCATAAGTAAAAATACTCGTTCACCATTTCACTCTATCTGATTCTGTTTTGTGCTAAATTTGTCAATCCCTTCCCAGTTAGATCAATAATGTCATCATACCATCTTAGTATGAGCCATAGTTTCCATATTATTCTTACTATATGTAGTGTCAAAAACATAAATCGGTTTGCCGTTTAAACTAGTAATTATACAGCTTTGCATTTTGAACCCTTGGTAAGAGTGTCAAACCCCCTTGGTCTAAAAGTTGTATAACTACTAGCTAACTTAGCTTAGAAGGTGTACAATGTATCAAGCTCAAAGTCGCAGAAACTCTCTGTGTTTATTTTTAATTTTTTATTTCACATTTAACCTTTGCTTTATGGGTACCTTATACCCCAACCAAGAGTCAACAAAAATTCCCGAATCAAAGCTCTTATGCAGGTCAAATTTTAATCAAATAGTGATTAAGTATCAATTTTGATTAAATATCAATCAGTAAACTTATTATGTGTGGCTTCTATAAAAAGGAAAGTCGTTGAGATTTCGTTGCTAGCATCATGTTTACATAGATAGGGATTTTCAAACTGGAAACGTATAGGTGGAAAAAATATATAAAATTAATTGGATTTGCATTTAGTGACAGTACACAAATAACAAAATGTTTATAAAAATAAATAAAATAATAAATAATATAGATTTTATATATATATATATATATATATATATATATATATATATATATATATATATATATATATACATATATATATATATATATATATATATATATATATATATATATATATATACATATATATATATATATATATATATATATATATATATATATATAAATCAATTGGAGTTGCAATTAGTGACAGTAAACTAATAACAAAATGTTTATAAAAATAATTAAAAAAAAAAACAGTTAATTATAGTTTCAAATAACTGAAAAATAAAATAAAGGTTTTGAAAGGTGTGTTGTTATTACCTGATCATTGAATTATTAGTTCAAGAACACAACAGGTAAGTAATTAATAATAAATTGTCTCCACCCCTCGAGTTATTGGTATTAGAGATTTCTCTCACTTTCTCTGTATCATTAAAAAGCCTTGGATTGGTCACAAGAAAATGGTTTAGCATTTTGATATTACTATAGGAATTGTTACTAGAATAACTTTTCTCAAATTCCGGTTCCATTTTGCCCAAACATGTAAGGTGAACTGTAACGTCAACGTCAGCTGTTAAGAGGAAGTAACCTGGCAGACGTGGAAATGTGCGTCTTATCGCGCCTTATCAAAAAAATAATAAATAAAAAATTTTCTGCAGTATAATTAAATATTTTTTTTACTTTAATTTATTATTAGACGAATTGTTTTTGAAATGTAAAAATTTACGATTATTGAATAAACTCGTGTATTGGGCAACACTGGGGAATTTCCATATCTTGCTAAGCATTTTTATCGTCTTTAGTTCAATGGCAGTTATTGATCTGATGCCAGGGGTGGGTTGATTTGGCAGGAAAATCCAGTTTTGCCTTTTTTTTTATTTTTCAAATAAATTCGAAAAACAAGTATTGAATGTGTTTCTATACGACTTCATTAGTCACCCATTTCAATATATTAAACAATTTTTATAACATATATATACGAGGCGGGTTTGAAAAGTCCGTGCAAAGTCCGAGAGATGGCACCACCGGCGCGTATCGAGGTCATGTTTAGTTAGTAGCATCTCTTGAATGAACGCACACCAAGTTTCAGCCATATTGATCTATTTCTTTGTGTTTGGCATTCGTGTGAATCAAGGAAGTCGCGTGATTTTCAAGAAATGGACGAAAAAGAATTTCGTGTGGTGATTAAACATTACTTTATGAAAGACAAAACGCGTCAGGAGACTAAAGAGAAGCTTGATAAACATTATGGTGACTCTGCACCTTCGATTAGAACAGTTCATAAGTGGTTTCAAAATTTTCTGACTGGCCATATGGGCACAAGTGACGCTGAACGTTCTGGACGGCCTGTGGAGGTTACGACTCCAGAAATCATTGATCAAATCCATGATATGGTGATGGATGACAGAAGAGTTAAGGTGCGTGAGATTGCTAGTGCTGTGGGCATCTCGACTGAACGGGTACATAATATTTTGCATAAACATTTGGACATGAGAAAGCTATCCGCAAGATGGGTGCCGCGATTGCTCACGCTTGACCAAAAACGGAATCGTGTGAAGTGTTGCAAGGATGGTTTGCAGCTGTTCCAGAAAAATCCGGAGGACTTTAAGCGTCGTTTCGTCACTATGGATGAAACATGGATACATTACTATACTCCTGAGACCAAACAACAATCTAAACAATGGGTTACCAAGGGGAATCTGTACCAAAAAAGGCGAAGACCGTTCCTTCGGCCGGAAAGGTTATGGCGACTGTCTTTTGGGATTCGCAAGGGATAATCCTCATCGACTATCTGGAAAAGGGTAAAACTATTACAGGTGAATATTATTCATCGTTATTGGACCGTTTGAAAACCGAGCTGCAATAAAAACGCCCGCGATTGGCCCACAAGAAAGTCCTTTTCCATCATGACAACGCACTAGTACACACCTCAGCAGTTGTGGTCGCAAAATTAATGGCAATAGGATTCCAACTCGTTTCACATCCCCCTATTCTCCAGACTTGGCTCCCTCGGACTACTATTTGTTCCCCAATTTGAAGAAAAGGCTGGCGGGACAAAGATTTTATTCAAACGAGGAGGTGATTGCAGACACTAATGGATATTTTGCAGACTTGGACAAATCCTATTATTCGGAAGGGATCAACAAACTAGAACATCGTTGGACGAAGTGTATAAGCCTAAAAGGAGATTATGTCGAAAAATAAAAAAGGTTTACTCCAAACACATAAATAGTTTTTATTTTTGCACGGACTTTTCAAACCAGCCTCGTATATATATATATATATATATATATATATATATATATATATATATATATATATATATGTATATATATACGCATATAAGTAGCAACCTTCATAGGTGTTGTGTCAGCCGTTCTATGAAATTTGTTCCAATATATACTTCGTGAGAATGGTAAGAGTGACAATGTGTTTTGACGAGTAGGTGGTAAATGAATTGCAAAGACTTGTCATTGACTTTTAGGTTAAACTAGCGGAAATTATTGAAAGCTTCAAAAAGCTCATGGCCATAAATGCTTATTTCCTTCTCAAGTATATACGCCTAAGAGATGATTTTTGAGAATGATGAACAACGTGGCTAAAATATGAACTGAACGAAGTTATCATTCAAAAAAAGCGTGACGTGATTTCGGTAAAGAAAACTCACATAAAATACCATTTTTATTATTACTTGTAAGGACACGAACTTTCTGTGAACGATCATTACTGTTGAGGAAACATGGTTCGTTCGGACATTGCAAAATAGAGGTTGAGCAAAACCAAGTTTGCGTGTTAAAATGGTCGCCTTCAAGGTCAACAATTTTCAGTAAAGATCGGAAAAAAAACTTTGTTTAGAACTTATTTGGGGTGTGTTTTGCGAAGTTATTCATCATTTTATATCTCCGCAACAAAATTTTTTATTTTAAAAGCAATCAAGGTACGGAACACTAATTGCGCAAGTCCGACTTGCACTTGGCCGGTTATTTATTTTTGCTAAATTTAGTTATTGTAAAGCAACTGAAAATAGACAGAAGTCTATATTTCAGCAGTTTACTAGCAGTTCTCTTGTCTTAATACAATTGGTTGCATCCTACCATCGTACTTCATTACTTCTGGGATAAGTACCAGTTGATTCCGTCGGTTTGTCAATCCTAGCCTGACTGACGAGCCGTGATACGGAGAAACGCGTGGATGGATTTGACGGGACGAGAGAACAGCTAGTAAACTGCTGAAATATGGACTTCTGTCTACTTTCAGTTGCTTTACAATAACTATATATGCCTGAGGAAGGATCCCTCGAAAAGCGCTACCTGCTTTTAAGAGTTGACTGTCTCAACCTCTCTGTCGGCTCGGAAGCTGCTGTGTCAGCTTTCGATGGAGTAATAGGTATGCGTACTTAAAACAATTCGTTGTATCCTACCATCGTACTTTACTAAAATTTTTTTTTGGGTATATTATTATATCTATTAAAATAACACAGTTTTTGGTCTGACACATAGATGTCGCCCTTGTCAAAAAATCCATATGATTTTTAGGAAGTACCAACCTTCAAACGATACGTATCAAAATTTCATGACATTTTGACGATTAGTTTATAAGTTATAGTGACGCTACTTTTGATATTTTGAAAACAATGGAAAAAATCGAATTTCGTGCGTTGATTAAACACTGTTTTTTTGATAGGAAAAAATACCTTTCAAGCAAAGCAATGGTTTGATAAATGTTACGGGGACTTTGCCCCTGGAAAATTACTCATCATTTACTAGTATGCTGAATTTAAACGCGATCGTACAGACACAAATGATGTTGAATGCTCTGGACGCCCAAATGAGGGAGACATAAAAAAATTCCACAAAATTGTTTTGGATTACCGTAAAGTGAAATTATGTGAGATATCTGACACCCTTAAGATATCAAAGGGCGTGTTGGTCATATTTTGAATGAACATTTGGGCATGAGAAAGCTCTGTTCGAAATGGGTATTGTTCACAGTACACCAAAAACAACAACGTGTTGATGATTTTGAGCGCTGTTTGGCCCTGTTAAGCGTAATAAAATAATCTTTTCTGCGATATGTGACAATGGATGAAACATGGATCCACCACGAATTTTGCAAAAAAATAGTGTTTTAAGTAGCTAGACCAAAAACTTTTCAGCCTACGTGTTACAGTCAATAGAGTTTTATTTGGATAAAAAGATCTGCTTATTGTTAAAGAAATAATAAATTTATAATTGATGTAATTGCTAACTCACCTAATGATATAATTACATACATACAACAGTAATTGATTAGCAATAGATTATTATTAAGTTGGATTTCAAAAAATACTGTAATAAACGTTAATTTAATAAAAGGAAGTTTAGATGGTTTAAATAATAATAGACTATTGTTTAAGTAATGCAATAAATTATTTTATAATTTGCTTCAACTATTAGAGCGCGACTCCAACTGACATTGTTACGTAAATAACTCACAACAATATATCAACTTTTTCGTCGACTATTTACAATGGTTTTAAATTGGCTATGCAAATTTTAAAAAAATCCTTTTCACAACTTCTTAAAGTCTTTCTCTTACTGGAGGTTGGAATTCATCACCTCGCAGGTTTTTCAACCATAAAATCCTACGTCGGCCAACCTCTCGTTTCCTCCTTATCTTCCCCTTCATTATCACCCACAGTAGAGCATATTTAGATCCTCTCAGTACGTGGCCAAAGTATTTAAGTTTTCAGCTTTTTATAAGGTCGACTATCTCGTATTTTCCGTTCATCTTTACAAGGAGTTCATGGTTTCTCACTTTATCGGTTCAGGGTATGTGCCACCTTCTGCGGCGACACCACATCCCAAAAGTTTGTAGTTTATCCAACTGGTTCTTTTTAGTGTTCAAGCCTACACTCCATCAATAACACAGGGAAAACGTAGAGCCGAAGCATTCACAACTTAAGCCCAACATCTCGACAACATAAAAATTTCTTTGACGACACAAACGATGTTCTAGCAATTTCTATTCTTATTCACATTTCTAAAGTTCGATCTTCCGTTTGCTTCATCCAGACTCCCAGGTATTTGTAGGTATGAACTTTTTCTATCACGTTGTTCGCAATAGTTAAACCCATATTATTTTGCGGAAATTTTGTTATTAACATCCATTTAGTTTTATTAATATTGATGTTTAATCCATATCCAGTACAGCTATCATTTACTTTTTCCAACAGACGTTTGTAATTCTGAAAGATTATTCACTCGTAAGACTATTGGTCTGAATATTATTTAAAGACTCTCCATTTATGATAACACTGGCTTCCTCCTCGTCCAGGGCTTTATTAAAGATAACGTCACGGTACATATTCAACAGGAGTGGAGAGATGATGCAACCTTGTCTTATTCTTCGACATATTTCAATGTCCTCCGTTAATATATTTTCCACTTTCATGTTGGTTCTTTATCTCCAGCATAAGTTGTTGAAAATTTTAATATCCTTCGAATTCTAGTTTTTCGTTTGAAGGATTTCCAGCAATTTATTATGCTTAACTCTGCTAAATGCCTTCTCGAAGTCAATAAAACAGACATACATGTCTTGATTTATATCTACGCAGCTCTGAATAACGACATTGACCCCAAAGAGAGCTTCTCGTGTTCCAAGACCCGATCGAAAACCAAACTGAGTGGAATTTAAATCCTTTTCTAACTTGTATATATTCTTTTATAAATAATTCTGTGCAAGAAGTGCAATAGTTTTATAGTGGAAACATTCCCTTGTACTAGCCTCCTTTTGTGTCATTACGAATGTAGATAGCCATTTTGTTGGAATTATATCAGTTTCGTAGATATTGTTGAAAAGATTCAGGAGGATACCAACCGCTTCCACATCCAAAAGACTGAACAGCTCTACAGGTATGCGATCAATATCAACAGCTTTACCAGTTTTCATATTACCTAGGGCATTTATTAGTTCTGGTATTAAAATTCTTATGATTTCATCATTAATTTCCATTCCCTGGTTAGATGTTCTGTCATCCTTGAAGTTCCTCTATTCAACTTATCTTTCAGTTCTATTAATGCGTCTCCATTTTCATCTCTTACGTTGTTATTATAATTTCTGTTCTTTTATGTCCTGTTACCACATCGACACCTCTCATTTATATCTTGAAAAATAAAACTTGCAGATTTTCTAGTTCTGAGCTACTCGTATTTAGATTTTTTTTACGGCTTCTACGGTCCTCGAAGACAGAAAGTATTGTTTCAGTTTTTCAAGATTTGAATTAGATTTTTTTAAATGCATGTTTAACCTTTTCGTTGCCTTTTGTGTACTCATGAATAAATAATTGCTTTTTATGTGTATTCAAGTACAAGACAATTAAAAAACTTGGCAATAACAACTGTTATTAATAAATTAATACATTATTTTTGGTCAGTTAATCAGATGCTAAAGTGAGGCAAGAATGTGGTAACAAGATGGAAGAGGGTAGTAAAGGCAATGCAAAACTACTCTACAGAACGTTGAGAAATAGTGGTGTAGCTGGTATTGAAGATGGAGAAGGCAATCTGCTGTTATCAGAAGAACGAATTATAGAAAGATGGCAACAACACTTTGTGGAGGTGTTGGATGGAGATGTAATGGTCACTGATAAGCTAGCGCAGAAAATGGATTATGCAATACAGACTGATGATGATATTAAAGTGAAAGAATTACAAAAACGAAAAAGCTGCAGGACATGATGATATCAAGGCCGAAATGATTAAATATATGGATGGAGAAGGGTTGCAGCTACCGCACAAAATAATAAGAGCGGCATGGAATACGGGCGACACACCTAGAGATTGGACACTGGCAACTATTCTCCCGCTATTCAGGAAAGGTGATATTCATAAATGTGGAAATTATAGAGGTATGTCACTGCTGACTGTAGCCAGCAAGGTATATGAAATTATACTAGAGAAGAGACTAAGAGACATTATTGAATGTACACTTGATGATAATCAATGCGGCTTTAGACCGGGCCGTGGCACGACGGATCTGATATTTACAGTTAGACAGCTAGAAGAAAAAACCCTGCAATATGACGTTATCATGTACATGTGCTTTATAGACCTGGAAAAAACATTTGATAGTTCTCTAAGAGATAAAATATGAGAAGCATTGGAATGGAAAGGCGTTGACAATAAGCTGATGCGAGCCATAAAGAGTATATACTCATGTCCCCGTAATGTAGTAAGAACAAACAACCAAGTGTTGAATGAATTTGAAACGAAAACAGAGGTGAGACAGGGCGGTGTGTTAAGCCTTTTACTGTTTATTGAAGGAGTAAGGTCAAGAAGACGAGAGTGGGTGTCTACAAACTGGGGCAAGTATATGTTTCGGATTTTGTATATGCAGATGACCTGGTCAATGTGACAAGTTCGGAAAGGGGCATGCAAATAAACCTGAATATATGGAATGATAACTTTGTAAAATATGGAATGAAAGTAAATACGGCTAAGATAGAGCTGATAGTGATCGCTAAAACACCGAGGGAAGCAGGAATTACCATGAATGATGTGAAAATTAAGCAGGTTGAGGATTTTAGATACCTGGGATCCTTTTTGAGTGCGTATGGAAAGCTTGATACTGAAGTGGATAGTAGAGTGACCGAGGCAACTAACTTATTATACGCATTGAACAAATTATTTATTAGAAAAAGAGAAGTTAGTCTGAATACTAAAATAAAGGTGTTTAATACGGTGTACATTACGGTGCTGCTGTATGGGGGTGAGACTTGGAATTTGGATGAACGAAACCGAAGTAGATTCCAGGCGTGTGATACGCGCTTTTTGAGGGCGGCTATCGGAGCGACGAGACGAGACTATAGTCCGCGAAAAATGTAATGTGAATTCCGTGGTAACAACTCTGGAGAGAAAACAGTTAACGTGGTTCGGGCACATGGTGCGAATGAGCGACTGTAGAACGGTAAAGAAAATATGCAAAGTGGCAGTGAATAAGAAGCGTAAAAGAGGTAAAAAATTCTGAAATATTCTTCATATAGTGTAGATTGAGTGAAAATTATCAGAAGTGTATTACGTTTGATAATTTATCGGTATAAAAAAATTGCATTGCCCGACAAAATGGTGTAAGTTTCTTTAATATACTTTTCAGTACGCGTCGCTTCGTCGCTGTACCGAGACAAAATAATTTTATTTTACCTTTGTTTATAATTAAACAAGTACTTAGGTAGACTAAGAAAAAAAACGCGAAAATACATATTAGATCTTAAGACATATACATGTTAATTAACTTAGCTCAGGTAAGGAATAGCGATGGGTCAACTCGACTTACTAACTCGAGTTAACTGGAGGTGCGCTTAGCTTAGAGTTAAATTTTCACTAACTCGGGTAGTATAATAATTAAATAAAAGTTGCTATTGCAACAAACAACCAAAGCCAACAAAGAGTAATAGCTACTACCAAAATAATTTGTTATTTAGAATAGCAAAGTTATTTAAGAATATTCTGATTGTGATAATTAAACTATTAATAGTGTAGGTACCTACATCATAAAGTTACACTGATATTATTTTGTGAAGGCTGTCTATATGACTAGTTTTGTTACTAAATATACGTACTTACTATAACTAAGACTAAAACCAAAAATACATATATGATACATACTATAAATACCTTTTTTTATTTCAATCCTACCTACTAAGTTTAGTAATGATAATTGTCCCAACACAGAGTTGGATGGAAGCACAAATATATAAATAATTTGTAACAAATCATTTACTCAGCTTCCGCCTGCCAATTCGAGTTGTGTACCTCGAGTTAAATTCGAGTTACGTGAATTTCAACTCGAGTTAACTCGAGTCGAGTTTTTTCCGAGTTGGTACATCTCTCTAGTAAGGATTTAATTAGTGTTCCGTACGGAATACTTATAAGATAATTTCGGTGTCTGTCTGACGGTCTGTCACACCCGATTTACTCCGAAACTATTTGTCATAGAAAGTTTAAATTCGGTAATAATATAGGAATTGATGGCCTCATCAAAGCCGTGTAGTTTTGAATGCCAAATTTTGACTTAAGGAGTTAGTTTTGGGGGGTGAAATCGGAAGTGAAAAGAAAAATTTTTTAGTAGGTCATCGAGTGTGGTGTCAAACGCAAGCTTGTGAAAACACGAGTAAAAAAAATAATATATAATGTAATACTTGCGCACACTTTTCTTTGTATTATTTTTAAAAAATCGCGAAAAATCTGTCCCCCACCTTATCTCGAAAAATACTAATCAAAAAATTTTGAAAAAAATTCTGGAATATTCTCCAGAGGGTGTAGATTGAACGAAAATTATCACGAGTGCATTACCTTTAATAATTTATCTGATATAAAAAAAAAAAAAAAAAAAAAAAAATTCAAGGTCATCAATTTTCAATAAAGATTGGAAACAAACTTTGTTGAAAACTCATTTGGGGTGTGTTTTGTGAAGTCACTGATCATTTTATACCACCGTTACAACATTTTTTATGTTAAAAGCAATCAACGTACGGAACACCAATTGTGCAAGTTCAACATGCACTTGACCGGTTATTTTTTGTTTTAAAAGCAATCACGGTACGACACACTAGCCCAAGTACGAATTGCACATGGCCGGTTTTTTTATATGAAAAAATTAAACAACAACACTTTATTGATTTGAAACAATAATGGCAAAGAACTACGCAAATTTCGTACCACATTACCACAATATACTTCCAATGAATTAAAAGATAAAAATTTATTAAAAATCTAAATAATTAAATTTGATTGTTTTACACAGAATAATTTTCTTGGGTCAATGCCTGGTATATATTAATTAATATAATTTCCAGTTAAATTCTAATTTAAAACATATTTTCCTTTGTTTACACAACACTACAAAATGTAATAAAATTAATAGGGTGTTAGGTAGATACGTTTCCACGCTGGTTATTTAACAATTATTTGCTTAGTTAGGTTTTAATTGCATATCTAAAATTTTATGTTTTTAATATATTACAACCAACAATTTGATTTAAGGCAGAAGGATTAAATATTTTATTATCTTACTATACTTTCATCAATGTTAATTTTTTTTTTTTTGAAAATAATAAAATATAGAAGGCGATCACAGTGGTGCATTTAAGATTTTGTGCTGAAACTACAGAAGCTTAGATTTTTCTCAATAATCACTCTTCAATCAAAGTTCCGCAATATCCTCAAAATTGATGGCAGGAGGGGGAAAGTGAGATTTTTTTTACAGAAACCTTTCCTACAGTTGGACTTAAAAGCTTAAACATAATTTAACTGTTTATGATGGAGGGTGGATAATTTTTCTTCGTAATATTTTTAAAAAATAGCTGCCCTCCCTCCTTATTTCGAAAAGTATTGATCAAAAAATTTTTAAAAAATTCTGTAGTATTGTGCATAGAGTGTAGATTGAATAAAAATTATCACGATTGCGTTACCTTTGATAACACTGGCCTACACACATTTTAGTGCCAAGGATTTTAGACCTGATTTTAAGTATGTGTAATAATGTGATGTCAAAAGTGTTACTGTTTTTTTTGTATCACCTCTAGTTAATGAGACAAAAAAAAAATGCATTTTTACAAAAATTTATTTTAACATTCTACATGAAGAAATTGTTTTTTAAGTGATTTTTTAGACTGAAATTGTCTTGGGCAATCTCGTATAAGTCCCCAGCAATAGTCTGCCATCATATGAATGGCCCATCTGCCTTGATACCTGTTCTCCATTGCTTTTATATCTTGGTGGAAACGTTCTTTCTTCTTCTTCGCTCAGATCTCCTAGGTTCTGTTGAAAATGATCTATATGACTATTAAGGTAGTGTATTTTTATGCTCATATAACTGACTAAATTTTTAAAGTGATGAAGCATTTCATCAACTAACTGTACATAGTTTTCAGCCTTGTAATTTCCGAGGAAATTTTGTACAACCGCTACAAAAAATTTCCACGCAAGTCCTTCAACTTCAGTCATAGATGTCTCAAAATTAGTGGAATTTTTAATTAATCGACGTATTTGGGGCCCATTGAAAATGCCTGCTTTTAGTTTTTCATTACTTAATCCAGGAAATTTTTGAGAAATAAAATGGAAACATTGATCATTTTTGTCAAGAGCTTTAACATACTGCTTCATTAGCCCTAATTTTATCTGCAAGGGTGGAAGAATGATTTTTTCTCGCGGAACCAAAGGCTCATTTATCACATTTCTTTCACCAACGACCAAAGCATCTCTCACAGGCCAATTTTTTTGTCTTTAGTGTCTTGATTTAGCTCGACTGACCCACAAACAAATAAAACATGGATATTCTGTATAGCTACTTTGTTGTCCTAACAAAAAATTAACCATCTTTAAGTCGACACATATCACCCATTTATGTTCAACATATTTTATTTTCTGTAAAAGTACTGAAATCACTTATATTCTTCTTTCATACAAGTATAGTGGGCAATCGGATTAGAAGTATGTTTATTGCCATTATGTAAAAGTACAGCTTTTAGACTTGGTTTAATGCTCTCAATAAAGAGACGCCAATCACTTGCCTGATAGATCTCCAAGCCCATGAAAGTGAGTAAGCCGCTCACATCACTACAATATACTAAATTTTCATCAGAAGAAAAAAATGCAATAAGTTTTGTTCTCTCATTCTCATTAAGAAATTTTTACATCAGAGGATAGGCAATTTTTTTCTTTTAATCTTGATGCTAGCAATTCAGCACGCTCTTTTGAAAAATCTAAGTCTCTGATGAGATCATTAATCTCTTTTTGTGAAAATAAATTAAGATTTGATGTTTCTGCACAATATTCCCTTCCTTGAGAAGCACTGGATTCTTCAATTCCTTCATCCTGAAATTGTGGTAGCTGATGAAAAACTGGTACTGGAACATTTTCTGAATGGGTATTCGTCTTCTTGCTGAAGAAATATTAGGATATTTCCATTTATGACGATTGGTTTTATTGATGCTGACTATATTTGTCATACAGGAGTAATAGTCGTGGTGATGATTTTTTTGTTCTTTCCAAATCATGGGTACTCTAAATTTCAGAGATTTACGTGTACCTTTCTCCCAACCCACCCCGCCGCACCCCCCCCCCACCAAACCCATTGTCGCAGATGTTCAATGCATATATTACATACACTATGAGGCACCCACGCTTTATCTTGAATGCGAATTTCTATACTGAAGTAAGCAAAATACAAACGGGTCACAGTATCTTTTATTAATTTTCGCTGATCTTTCAAAATATATTTACCACAAATGTAACAACACTTATCAGGATCGTTAACACATCGTCTTAACTTACTACCCATTATGAAATAATAAGATCAATTTTATCAGTGTTATTATAAAACTTGGTCTTTTCGAATAAGACAGCTAAAAATAAAAAATGAGGTTAGGTTGTGAAGTAGAGCTGACAGGGTAAAATAAATTTTGTCGATGTATAGTATATTACCTTCCTCAACTATAGATAAAAACAGAGATGCGCCAAAACAACATATTTTTGTGTAGACTTGTGTAATTTATTTGATATATAAAAAAAAGATCGTCAGTTTTCAACAATGATCGGAAACAAACTTTGTTGAAAACTCATTTAGGGTGTGTTTTGTGAAGTCACTGATCATTTATACCTCCGAAATAAAATCCTTTATTTTAAAAGTAATCACTATACGGAACACTAATTGCTCAAGTCCGACTTACACTTGGTAAGTTTTTGTCATATTCATTGATGAAATCTCAGATACACACAGTTAGACCTTCACACAAATGGGCATACAGAACGAGTGAACGAACTAATAAAATGAAACTTAGGGATGCACCTATCGCCACCTATCGACTGTTGCAGAAAACCCTGCTATTCCAAAAAAAGTTACATGTAATAACAGCAGCCATGATTTTCTTGATTAAACTCGGACATGTTTAAATAATTGAATGTAATTTATATTTCGTAGGAATTATCAATATATATTTTTTCTTACTGGCTTCAGGAGAAGCCATCCATACCTTGCTTGTCCCGATAGGATCCTTGGCCTAAAGATAATGTTTCGCATTCATCCCCGACCACCTAATATTCTTCTTACGACGCCGTCTCCTCACGAAGATTTGCGATCCATATAGCTAAACGAACTTCAGAAACTGCTGCTCGAAAAATATTACCCGAAGCACATTGAAACCACCTTCTCATGTCCTTCAGCCAAGAATTCTGCCGTCTTGCGATCGATCGTTTGCCCTTTATTTTACCTTCAATAATTAGATGTATAGCCTGTCCCAAAATATGAGATCCTGATTTTTACCGTTTTAAGTGGACAATATAAAAATTCTAACCTTTTGTTTATGATAGGTTGCAGAGATGGACTTAAGAATTTTATTCATTAAAGCAAATAAATAAAATTATAAGTATTTTTGGAGACGTTTATTTATAGATGCATGTAAAAACAAATGGATAAGAAGTACAAATATACAGTTTGAGTGAATGGAGTTTACAAGAGGGGACATATTGTATAAATAAAAATATATTTTAACTTAAGCCTAATTCGGTTTCTCTATCACTGTCATCAGCTGAGGTAACTATCAGTGGTTTTATATTATTTACATAAATATAAGAATCTTTAACTTTAACAACGTGCTGAATGGAATTCTTCCAGCTTTCACAAGGTGTATCATTTATAACTTTTTTTTACTAATTCAACCACTGACACGCTTAAGGTAGGAGAAACATTTTGTGCCCTTATTTTTGATTTAACTTGATGTCAAATATGTTCAATAATACGGAGGAAGCCGCAAAACAGTGTGTCCCATTTTCTCAACCATACTATCACAAACATATTTCTTTTTCAATTAAGAGTCTTTCAAAACTTCCAAAAGATCACCTTTTTTTAACTAAAGTTAAAATAAATGTATTTTCTAACATATATTCCTGTATTTCCAATGTGGTGTTGGCTACATTAGGAACCTCATTTAGTAGGCGACTATGGTAACTTGCAATGTCCATAACTATAACACTCTGTTCGGGAACACTTGGCAAAAGGGAATTTTGAAACCAATTTTCAAAAAGTTCTGCAGTCGTGTCTTCGTGATAGTCCGAACTAGAATCTTTTATGTTTTTTGCAGATAATAATGGACAATTTGAAACCCAGCCCTTTTCAGATCCAGCATGCAAAATGGTTATTCGTTCACCTTTATTTGAAGGTGCGTTAGTCTGACATTTTGTACTGCTGTCAATCCATCCTTTTTGCACAGTGTCATGGGTATCGAACCATGTTTCGTCAAGGTAAATTACTGGCCAATTCTCTGATCGATACTTTTTAATTTCTTGTAAATAAGTATATCGCAAGATTCGTATGCTTTGTGACTCATCACTACTTGCCTTTTGTTGATTTTTCGGAACGTGAATCCCATTCTTAAGATAATTCTGTGAAGGGTTGATCGGCGCCAATTGGTCCCGTCCTGCACCAGTCTTAATTTGATTTTGTCTAGTGTCGGCACCAACTGCTCTTCATACATAGAATATATTTTTCTGCTGATGACGTCTTTTTCACAATCGCCTACATGATGCATTTGAAAATCGTCCCGTTTTTTCCTGTTCCTGAGTGATGGTTTTCCTACAATACCCTTAATCGTAGAAATTGGGGTTTTTGTTAGTTCACTGGTTTCTTGCAAAGCACTTTATTTATTCAAATTTCTTTTTACCAAACTGTCGTAAACATTTTTCACTATTTGTTTAGCGTCAAGTGATAAATGTTTTCTCTTGCGATAGCCACTATTGCAATTTCCCCACGGACGTCACATAATTAAAACAGAACCGTTACCTTGTAAGTTGCAAGTAAAACTAAAAATAAAAATAATAAAAAGTATTTTTCGAATCCTAGCGGGGCCCTGTGGTAATTAGGCCTATACTTAAAGGGCTGCAAACCGGGTTGCCAGGTAGTAAATATATAGGCAAAAATAGATCCCATATGATTGCAGGTGCAAGTGAGGGCGGTATACAAAGCAGGTACAATAAAAATACGTTTATCGTAATATCTGGCAACTATGCACAAAACTATAATAGGGTCGTTTATTGCCCTACTGAAAAAGCAAAAAGGCAGGATCTTATATCTTGGGATTTACTTTAGCAATTTGTACTTTGGGCCCTTGATTATATATCCGAAGTATTGAGTTTTTCTTATTTTTATGGTTGTTAGTAATTCCTTCATTATGTTCATTCTTTCCAGTACTTCTGTGTTTTTTACGTTCTCTACCAAGGAGGTGCGCAGAAGGCGTCTATAAATGTACATTTCAAAAGAATCCAGTCGTTTCTCTGAGCCAAGGTCAAGGGTTCAACACTAACATTCATATAATAACACGGAGAATATATACGCTCTCACCATTCTCATTTGGAGTTCCCTTGATTTCGAGGGATTCTGGTCGTAGATTTTTCTTTGTTATTACCATCTATTCGGTTTTTCTTATATTCATAGTTAATCCAAATTTTTCGCTGGCTGTTACGACTCGATTGATTAGTTGCTGAAGATGTTTGATATTATGTGCTAATAGAACAGTATCATCAGAATATCGTATGTTGTTCAGTGTACTTCCATTAACTATTATTCCTTCAATGGATTCATAGATGGCCTCATTAAGCACATCATCAGAATAAATATTGAATAAAAGTAATAAGAGAATGCATCCCTGTCTTACACCTTGGGTTATTTTTATACTTTCGGACTTTTCCAGCCCAATTTTTACTTCCACTGATTGATTCCAGTACAGATTTTTAATAATATTTAGATATCCTTTATCTATATTTGTTGTTGCTAGAATTTTTATTAATTTTTCGTGCATCACACAGTCAAAAGCTTAAGTGTAATCTATAAAACATGCATATACATCTACTTTCAGATCTTTACAACGCTGGACTAGTCCATTTAATGAGAATAAAGCTTCCCGTATACCCATGCCATTTCGGAATCCGAATTGTATGTTATCTAGTTCTGCTCCACATTTTCTATATATTCTGATATGGACGATTTTCAGGCATATCTCGAGAACGTGAGACATCAAGCGATAGTCATCACATTTCATTGATTTTGACTTTTTAGGAATTGGGATGAAAGTCGACTTTAGCCAGTCAACTACCTAATCATAAATATTAAATTTATTTAAAATTTATAAAATCACTGCGGCAGTGTTGGTTTAATCTTAATTATCAACGAAAGGTAATAAAATTAATGTTGTGCTAAGTCGGCACGTTTTAACGCATGTTATTTAATGATTATTGGCTTGGTTATGTTATAATTGTATACCAAAACACCATATCCTAAAAACATAACGACTTAAAATTCAATTTGGGGCACCCAGATTAATTCTTTTCTTCTATTATTATACTTTCACGATACCTTACGAATTTTGTTTTTTGTTCCTTAGGCGAGGTGATGCAATATGAAAGATGTTCGATCTTTTAGAGATTTATATAATCACTAAATGAAGAAATCGATATTATATAACTCTGCCCTCCGTTTAAAAAGAAATCAAACTCTTTGAAAACATTATTTTTATATGGCTTTAAAGGATTTTTTAGATGTCACTAACAGTCAGTGTCAATAATTTAAGTGAAAAATAAATGACAACTATGTCATAATCAATGATTTGTTATATTTTTATTTTTTAAATCTATCCGATTACATTTTTTTTTTATGGGTCTAGCACATGTGCTGCAGAGAAGTCCCTAAAGCGCTCCAGGAGCGGCATGGGTGCGGAAAAAGCGATTCACGTTGTTCTTGAATCGCTGTAAATTGTACTCGGTGGGAAACACAGCGCTGGGCAAATTATTCCAAAGGGATGATGCACCGCTTTGGGAGGAATTAAGCGGGCTACATCCTTCGAACACTTTCCATGGAAATACTTGTAGAACAGACTCAAGTCGCCAACCGTTCTTCGATGTTCCTGCGAATCAAGGCCGCCGGTCAATTCCGCGTCCCCAATCAGACGGACCGCTCTTCTCTGAACAGAATCCAACAAATGCGGTGTATGTTTGGGAGCAGAGCTCCAAACGTGGGAGCAGTATTCCATAGTTGATCGAATTTGGGCTTTGTAAAGTATTAACAGTTGTTGTGGGGTGTAAAGCTTTCTGGTTCTAAATAATATTCCCAACTTTTGAGAAGCTCTCCTTGCTATACCTGCAACATGTTCATGCCAGGACATATTTGCTCCCAAACTAACGCCCAACAAATTGAGCGACGATGCTAGGGGAATGGAGTGCCCCGACATAACTATGTCGGGTTCAGCAACGTTAACTTTTTTAGAAAAAACTGCCGCCTGGGTTTTTGTAGCGTTAAATTCCACTTGGTTACTGTCACCCCAAGATAGAATTTCTTCCAGGTCTTTGTTAAGTTGAACGACCTCCTGCTGTCTGCGGATATTCGCCTGAGCAGCGGATGTCTGAGCGTTCAAGGTGAATGAAGAGACAAGTGTACTGTCATCTGCAAAGCTGTAGATTGGATTCCCGGTCTTTTCCAGCAGATCGTTAATGTAAGTGAGAAAGAGAGTAGGAGACAGTATGGAGCAACCGCTCGAGATTCTCCAAAGTGTTCAATTGCGTTGTTCCAAACATGTGTTACATAAGTCAGAAGATCTCCTGTTGATCTATGTTTATAAAAAACCATATGGGTGATCGCTAATAATATTGAATCGTTCAAGATATTTTAGAAGATGCTTATTAATAACCTTTTCCATGACTTCCGATATTATTGAAAGCAGTGCAACTGGTCGGTAGTTATTTGGCAAGGTCTTCTTGCCTTTTTTAGGTATCGGCTGAACCGTGACACATTTCCAGCAGGACGGAAATATTTCCTTTCTGTAGGATAGGTTAAAAAGTCTACAGAAAACTGGTGTTAGTTCCCTTGCACAGTTTTTGAGAACTACAGCAGGTATTCTGTCAGCGCCAGAAGTCTTCTTGGTGTCTAGCTTCATTAAAATACGCTTTATGATGCGCTGTCTGAAGACAACATCGGGCATCCTTGACTGCAATATGGGAATAGTAGGTGGTGTTTTTCCTTGGAAATCGACAGTAGAATGTGAAGCAAAGAGTTCAGCCAACAAGTTCGCTCTCTCAACAGGTGTGGTTGCAATGGAATTTTGTATGGAACAGATCGTTGAAATAGTGATTTTCACTTTACTTGACGTAGTGAATTCGGTGCCACTGTAGTGTGTGGTTTACCTGCAAATTTGAATTGTTGCGCACGGTTCACTTGTAATATATACATTTCTAAGCAAAGCAATAAAATAATAGGGTAAGTTTCCTTATTAATGACAATGACAAGTAGCGAATATGTGTATTTCAAAAGAAGCTATGCTTTTGCGAGATTTTTATATTAATATCACTTTTAACGACGGTGCAACCGTGACTGTTTTGCATACGCATAATCTACTTATGCAGAATGACGAAAATAACATCTGCGATAGGTGTGGTGCGGAAATGCAAAGAAAAAGAAAACGCGATCGTCTAGGAGTGCTTCGTCCAGTCTTACGTTGTCCTAGAAAAGGCTGCCAAACAACAGAAGCGGAAATGATTTCTTCTATTATACTGATTTGAACGGCAAGTTACATTGTAATTTAAGCTTATGTCATATTTTAGAATTTGTGTTGGTAAAACTTCGTTACGCGGGCTTTTCAGAAAAATTGATTTTTTTTTTGGAATAGGCTTAAAATGGTCTAATTTTGAAAGACGAGATAATATCGGGGGGAAGCCGTTTTTTAATTTTTTTTTTGGTAAAAAAATTAATCTATATCACTAACAACGGTTGACAATTACTGATCGTAACTGTCAATTATTTTTGGAAGAGTAGGCTCCGTTCACAATACAGGGAAAACAGAAGCGAAGAAGACCTGGAGTGGCCTGGAATAGGAGTATTGGAGGTATACTTAAGGAGAAGGGAAAATCCTGGAAAGAAGCAGTAAAAATGGCAAAGGGTAGAGACGGATGGAAGAAGTTTATATGTGGAGATTGAGAGGACAAAAAAGGAGAATGTATAACTGCCCTACACCATATGGTAGAAGGGATCTACGATTATATATATATATATATATATATATATATATATATATATATATATATATATATATATATATATATATATATATATATATATATATAATAGGCCCTGTTCACACTAATGAGCGAAATATAGAGGTCACTAGAGAATAGGGTTTAAAAATTTAAACATTAAACATTATATTTCGGTACGCGGGCTTTTCAGAAAAAGGGAGATTTTTTTTAATAGGCTTAAAATGGACTAAATTTGAAAAATTTATGAGAAAAAGTCGAGGGGTAACCGTTTTTGTTAACCTGAACTAACTGAAACTAACTTGAATTAAATAATCAGCAATTACAAAATAAATTAAATAATTTTAAAAAATGTCCTACCTTAATGTGAAAAAATGATATACGTCCTATATTAGTGAGCGGAGACCAAAGTTAGTTCAGGTTAGCAAGAACAGCCTTACCTCGATTTTTTCTCGACAATCTCTGAAAATTAAGGCATATTAGGCATATTACAAAAAACCTCCCTTTTTTAGAAAAATCCCCGGATCGAAATTTTACCAAAAAATCAAACAATTTTGTGGTAAGGTGAAAGAAAATATAATTGGAAAAAATTTAACAATTTTTTGGAAAGGTTAAGCTCTTCTCAAAAAAATTTAAAAATTCTCTAGTAGGGTTATTATTAAAAAATAACCGGTGCAAGTTGAACTTGCGCAATTAGTGTTCCGTTCGCTGATTGCTTCTGAAATAATAATTTCTTTTACGGAGGTATAAAATGATCAGTGACTTCACAAAACACACCACAAATGAGATTTCAACCAAGTTTGTTCCCGATCTTTACTGAAAACTGATGACCTTGAAATTTTTGTTTTTTTTTATATACCAGATAAATTATTAAAGGTATGCACTCGTGATAATTTTCGTTCAATTTACACCCCCTGGAGAATATTCCAAAATTTTTTCAAAATTTTTGGATCAGTACTTTTTCAGATAGAGGGGGGGCAGGGATTTTTTGCGATTTTTTCAAAATAATACAACGAAAAGTGTGCGCATGTAAGACATTATATATTTTTGAACTCGTGTTTTTCCAAGCTTTCATTTCACACCCCTCTCGATGACCAAGTAAAATTTTTTTTTTCACTTCCGATTTCACCCCCCAAAACTAATCCCTTAAGTCAAAATTTAACTTTCAAAGCTAAACGGCTCTGATAAGGTCATCAATTTCTATATTAGTACCAAATTTCAACTTTCTACGTCAAATAGTTTCGGAGAAAATCGGGTGTGACAGACGGACAGACAGACAGACACCGAAGTGATCTTTTAAGTGTTCCGTATGGAATACTAATTAGGCAATTTTTAAGTAAGGTTAAGTATTATTAATACAAATAACAATTCTTTTGTACGGTTAGGTTATAGTTAAAAACATTAACAATTCTTTAGTGAGGTTATGTTGTGAGGTTATGATGTTACAAAGAAAATTAACAATTCTATCATAGGCATAGAGAATGGACTGAGCGTTCCGTATCCCGCTGTGAAGTAAATATAGACGGGAATGTATGAGAGAGACAAAGTAAACGTGCGGCCAGTAGTTATCTCTTTCTCGCCTTGAATTTCGTCTCGGATTATTGCGTCTTGGTTATTAAAGGCCTACAGAAAAGAGACAGGTATTGGCTGCCTAGTCGCTTTGTCTCTTTCTAGAGAGTGGTCAATTTTGTGAGGCTAATGCTAAGTCTATTCTCTATGTCTACGAATGGTTAAAAAAAATACGATTTAGCTATTTGTCATTTAAAAAAATTGAATACTTACTTACAGATATATGTTAGTAGATTTCTCTAAGAAAATAACAAGTTGTTAACGCTATGATTTGTTCTTTTCGTATTTTTTATATATAATTTTTTGAAAAAATTAGGCTGACCTCTACATTTCACCCAATAGTGTGAACGGAGCCTATTATTCCGAAAATAATTGACAGTTACGATCAGTGGTTATCAACAGCTGTCAGTGATATAGATTAATTTTTTTTACCAAAAAGAAAATTAAAAACCGGCCTCCCCCCGATATTTTCTCGTAAGTCTTTCAAAATTAGACCATTTTAAGCCTATTCCAAAAAAAAACCATTTTTTTGAAAAGCCCGCGTAACCAAGTTTTACCTTTGTGTTTATGTTCGTGCACGATATTCCGAGTACATCATGTAAAAAACTGACTGGAGGGTCGTCACATACCATAAGTGATTGGTATAACATCTGCCGCAAAGTGTACTCCCCAATTGTGTCAGTCAATCGCAGAGGACAATTATTCGGTAGCAACGACGATCCTATACAAATTTATGAAGCGCAATCCGCAGGTTACCGCAAATATAACAGGTGAAAGCTCTTACAAGGTGATCAACAACTTGAATGTGAAGATATCGATGCACCGGTGCAAAACAATCGAATCCATGGTAGACGATAGATAGACGTGGGTTTTTGGTTTGAAAACGGGAAGTACGATATTTTATTGTGGAAAGAAGAGATGAAAACACATTAATGCCAATTAAAGAAACAAAGGTTCAATTTCAATCTGTTATTCATTCAGACGAGTGACCAGCGTATAGGAATCTTGGAAGGCGAGGCTTCGATCATCAAAACTCCAGCAAAACTATGTTGATCTACTCACAGAAACACAAGGTATTGCACAGTCGTGGCTAAATGCCAAAATTTACATCTTCAAGAAAATGAGGGAAGTACAGTTAAACCATCTTCAATAACATCTGGACCATTTATCCTGGAAGGTATTAAGGAAGAATGAAGACGACCAATTTGTCAGCTTTTTAAAGGAAATCGTGTCTATTTATAGATATTAGTTGTAAATATATTCGTAATAAAATCATTATTAACAACAAATTGTTCATCTTATCAATTACACAGGTCAACATTTTATCTAGGCTTGTACTCGGTAAACCAACTAGGTATCTTAGGGTTTTTGGGGTCGCTAATCACGATGAAGGGGTCACAGAATCCGAATCCGGTGTTATTTTTTTCATATAAGGTCTCCTGAAGGTCACTAGAGGTTACTTCAAGGTCATTCTGAGGTTATTTGGAATAAAACAGTTATGAGCAGGCCAAAAAATCTGAAAAAAATGGTGTATACGTTTTTTAGGTCTCTGGTTCAGAATTAGAGGTCGGTTACCCTTCATCAGGTCGGTGCGTTGGGATTCAAATGACCTCCGAATTGATTTTCTTTTATGGTTTACATTTGTGTCTCTTTTTTGAGGCTCCAACAGTAGTCAGCTAACATATTCGTTCCCCAAACTCCTTGATATCTTTGTTCAAATACTTTCAGATCTTGATGCATACGTTCTCCTTGCTCTTCACTGAAGTCTCCTAGGTTCTCGGGAAAGTAGTCAATGTGAGAACCTAGGAAATGAACCTTGAGATTCATCAGACATCCTAGTTCCCTGAAGTTATTTACCATTTTCGCAACGATTTCTTTATAATTTGGATCTTTATTGTTTCCCAAAAACTTTTTCGTCACTTCTTTGAAACTTCTCCAAGCTGCCTTTTCTTTGTCAGTCATCTTTCCTTCGAATTCTACATTTTTGAAAAGTTCTCTTATATCAGGTCCGGTAAAGTCACCTTCGCCTCCGAAAGTTTTGGCAATACTTCAAAGATATGCATGAAAGCATCGCTCTGGTTTCTACTCATTACTTTAACAATTTGTTTTGCCAGACCTAACTTTATGTGCAATGGTGGTAATAGAACTTTATGAGGAGGTACCAAACTTTCTGCTAAAACATTTTTCTCACCTGGGATTAGATTTTTTCTTGGTGGCCAAACTTTTACTACGTAATGTTTATCTCTAGCACGACTGTTCCATTCACAAAGGAAGCATGGGTATGATACAAACCCTGATTGCAAACCGAGCATGATCGTTATGATTTTTAAATCACCGCAAAGTTCCCACTTATGAGAATCATATTTCAGTTTTTCTAGTACGAGTTCTAAATTGAAATATTCTTCTTTTAAAATGACCGAATGAGCAAGAGGCAAAGGGGCATACGTATTCCCATTGAAGAGCAAGATCGCTTTCAAACTTCTTTTCGATGAATCGATAAAAAGGCGCCAATGACTAGCTGTATATTCGATACCATATTCTTTGACTAATCCACTAACATCATTGCAATAAATTAAATTACCAGATTTTGTAAAATACTTTTTGAAAGGTTTTTCTCTTGAACGGTAATATGTTACTTCTGTCCCTGGTGCTAAACAATTTTTTCCTTTTAATCTCGATGCTAAAAGTTCAGAACCTTCTTTTGAAAGTCCTAAGTCTCTACAGAGATCACTCAGGTCACCTTGGTTAAAATGTGTTTGTTCTGACATACATTTATCTTCCGAGCCTGAAGATACATTGTAGGCTTCACTTTCACCATCTTGCGATGTATCTAATGATTCATCATGCATTTTTATATCATCAGAAACTTCAAAATGCTCTGCATTGCTATGCCTGCTGTCATCATTATCAGGTGCAGTTTCTATATATATGGGCAATGTTACAGATTCTACGCACGGATAAGTTACAGAGTTTTTGTTATTACGATTATATCCTTTGAGATTCGTTAAGCAGAAATAACAATTAGACGTATGGTCTGATGGATTTCTCCATTCATCGGTGCAGAAAATATTTGTGCCCTTGTTCCAAACAAAATATTGCGGCATTTACTACAGATGACATTCGGAGTATAATAGTTGTTCAAGGAACTCGTGTCGATATTAAACGAACTTTTATATTTTGTTTTCAAAGTCTCAGAAAATTTAAATTTATTTTTGGGAGTATATAGCCCACAAACGATACAAAAACAGTTCACATTATTCTTACAAAATCCTTGACTTATAGCATTAAACTCTTCAAAAGCCAAGTTTCCCACCGTTGAAGAGCTACGGTCGCTGGATGACGACGGCTGCGGGCCCGCTTTCCCACCCTGACCAACCGCCGATTCTGGGGTTCCGAGCCCCTGTCTCGTAGAAGTTTTATTTGTAGTTGCCATGACGGCATGGAAGCCATAACCCAGGGACTTCGCCGGATAGTGGAACAACTCCGTTGCCCACCGTCACCGCGTGGAGGTGCCCTGGGTGCAACTACAAGTATTAGTTCATTAGCCCACATTTATTAAATATGCATATCAAATAACTTTATGGAAATGTTAGTGGAGTTTTAAGATTGAGACAAAAACTTTCTGTATAAAATAAACCGACCTCGAAGCAAGTATAATGCTGAAATATACTAGTAGCACTTGATCATAACCTTTTCCTCTACCCATGTTCTTGTATTCCTGCTTGAAACGATCTATGGAAGAAATGGTAGGGAAGAAAAGAACACAGATTAGGAATTAGTGACCCAAAAAAGGTGGGTATCGTTTTTTTTAGATTTTTCAGCCGCTAAATTAAATTGACCTTCAAATGACTTTGAACCAGATTTGATGGAGGTTAACCGACCTCCAATTCTGAACCAGAGACCTAAAAAACGTATACACCATTTTCTTGAGGTTTTTTGGCCTGCTCATAACTGTTTTATTCCAAATAACCTCAGAATGACCTTGAAGTAACCTCTTAGTGACCTTCAGGAAACCTTATATGAAAAAAATAACACCGGATTCGGATTCAGTGACCCAAAAAACATATGTATGAATTTTTTCAGATTTTTTGGCTGCATTGGCTCAATTTGACCTTCTAATGACCTTGAACCTGTACTGTTGGAGGTTAACCGACCTCTAATTCTGAACCAGAGACTTAAAAAACGTATATACCATTTTTTTTAGATTTTTTGGCCAGCTCATAACTGTTTTATTCCAAATAACCTCAGAATGACCTTGAAGTAACCTTTAGTGACCTTCAGGAAACCTTATATGAAAAAAATAACACCGGATTCGGATTCAGTGACCCAAAAAACATATGTATGAATTTTTTCAGATTTTTTGGCTGCATTGGCTCAATTTGACCTTCAAATGACCTTGAATCTGACCTGATGAAGGTTAACCGACCCCTTCATTGTGATCAGCGACCCCAAAAACCCTAAGATACCTAGTTGGTTTACCGAGTACAAGCCTAGATAAAATTTTGACCTGTGTTATTATTGTATAGCAATGTTATAGCAGGGTAGCTCTCAAATTTTTTGGTGGACCGCACGTTATAGCAGCGCCGTGAATTCTCTCAATAATTTTGAGTCACTATTACGCATAAATTCGGCTGTATACGGGCAACAGTAAAAAGAGTGTTGGTTTTCAATGCGCGTTACTGTGGACGGCAGACTTTTTTTTTTTTTTTCTACCTTGCAAATCAATAGATTTAGTCTAACGACTTTCCAACTTTTTGATACCCTCATTATAACAAGATTTATCAAATTCAACAAAATAAGCATTCATATCAGCTTTAACTTCATCTCTCGAAGCGAGTCTTCGTGCAGCCAGCCATTTTTTCGGGTTGTAAAAATAAGAAGTAATCGTTGGGAGCCTCAACTGGTGAATACTGTGGAAGTGGAAACACTTCGATGCGATGGTCAAGCAGTTTTGAAGCAACAACCCGAGATGTGTGTTAAGGAGCACTATCGTGAAGCATAACACTGACTCTACGTTTTAGTAGATAGTATATGAACACAACACCATGAGAGTCCCAAAAAACCGTATCCATTACTTTTCCTGCAGATAGAATCATTGTTGCTTTCTTGGGCGCAATTTCACCTGTTCCAATTAACATTTTCGACTGCTCCTTTATCTCTGACGTGTAATAACGAATCCATTTACTGTTATGAAACGTCGAAAAAATTTACGGAAATTATGTTTAAACAAGTCTAAACACTATTGAGAAATGTTTATTCGAACGCGTTTCTTGACGATTGTTAATAAACGCGGCACCCATCAAACGGAAAGCTTTCTTATACCCAAAACACAGCGCAAAATTGGTGGATACGCTCTGTTGAAATATTTATAAAGTCAGCGAGCTCGCGTACCTTCAGTCCGCGATTATTTAGTACGCTATTGTGAATTTTTGTCACAATCTCGTCGGTCGTAGAGGTTTTCGGGCGTCCTGATGTACGATCGCGTCTAAATTCAGCAGCACACTTTTAATCGTCGAAAAAGAAAAGGGAAGAATCATTTATGGTAACATTTAATTCTTTTTGAATGTCTAAAGGCGTTAAGCATTTCAAAACGAACTATTTGCAGTGCACAAAAATTGTTCGCAGCATTGCTCACATTTTGAACGTTTCGTGATGGTTCACGAAATATTACTGAAAGCAATAAAACCAAAGTAAACATGGCCGTCATATGAAGGACTGATATTTAACGTAAAATAATTCCTATAGTTGGCAAACTGACTTTATTTAGTGAGTATTATAATAAAAGGAAACAACCATTCTGTTCATAGAAAATCGACTTCGAGCATAGAGTTTATCCCTATTAGAACAGCGACCCTGTGGCAGTCGCCCAATTATACTAAACTTTCAAAGTTGAGTCCTTAAATTTATTTATTTATTTTTTTAATTATCATTAGGCATTACTTTATTAATATTAACAGTATAACTATAAACATTAATTTACTAAAATATATAACTGCAATTCTTTAAAAACCAGTAAAATTTTCAGTTGTTTAAGACCAATAAACTGATATTACCACAGAAGCCATTCCATTCCGTAAATTAAATTTACTGCCAGTATTATCCTAACCGCATCAAATTGCCTAATTTGGCTCGATTTGCTAAATTTGCTAGGTTTGTTCAGACATATGTTATTAAAAATAATATCGCGGAGAAAACTGCTTGTAGTAGGAATTTTTTTGTTATTTTACCGTGAAAGTCACTAGCAAAATCTGACTTGACTAACTTCTACTAATTGTGGAAATATCCGTGCAATTATTTCTAATCTTTCGAAAGAAGGTGTCAATGACTTGTATATCTCTGTGAATAAAGCATTTATTTTCGAAACCCACACGTAATGTTAGTAATTAGAATTCACAAGCAAATATTTTCTTGGAATAGTATTGTAAAATAACAGCAAAATGTAAATTTCGTATTTTTAACTTAAAAAAATAAATTTTGTGATCGACTGTTCCAAAAACTTTTTAAAAATTTGTAACGGCTCTTTTCGGGGCCATTTTTATAGTCTCTGGTTGCGGCGCTATCTTTATAGCCTCAACTTTCTTTATTTTT
Source organism: Pachyrhynchus sulphureomaculatus (assembly GCA_019049505.1). Classification (NCBI taxonomy): domain Eukaryota; kingdom Metazoa; phylum Arthropoda; class Insecta; order Coleoptera; family Curculionidae; genus Pachyrhynchus; species Pachyrhynchus sulphureomaculatus. Next base: position 95,301,053 of record CM032452.1, on the reverse strand, counting down.
AATAAATATTTTATTTATTAAATAGAAGCCGTTATTTGCTCTTTATGTATATCTTAATTTTTGAAAATGGATTGAGTGGATATTAATACTGATAGAGCAAAAACTAGATATAAGTTAGCCATTTTTTACTGGTAGAGTACATGGAGATCGAGGTAATTTTTGTACGCCTTTTGAAAATAGTCTCTGTAGTTGTTTAAAATTTGGTTGTACTGTTTTTGGGCACCATTCATTTTAGAATAAAAGGAATCTAATTTCAGCTCAAAAAATGAAAAAATACGGAAGAGTTATTTGGTTGTTTAAATAAATTTTAAGATGGTACAACCGTTTCGTCCTGAAAGATAAAGCGGGTAGTTCAGTGAAACCCTACATTTAAATAAAGAAGGGTAAATATATTAACAAAATAAAAATTTCTACCTTTATTACACGCTTAAAATTACATTAACTAAATAAAAACCCCTTAGGCTAATGAGAGTGTACACATTTAAATTAGAGTTCTATAATTTACTGCTTCTAAGTAAAAAAATAAAAGACTTTTAAAAAAACACGATCTAAAAGTTTGCAAAAGTAACTTCGCGGATTTTACGTGTTGCCTAGTTGTTGGAAACACACCTGTAGACAGGTAGTGAGATATTTAAACTGGCGTGCTTATGACTTACTGGTTGGCTTCTCCTCGTGGGTTTTCCTTAAGCTGCTTGGCCTCTCCTGGTGAGATTCTCATCGTAAATATTCTCTCAGCCGCCACTCTCCTAATCTCATTTAGGTAGCTAATCACTTTTTGACCCGAAATGTCTTAGGATGAGCAGAATATTTTAAGATTGGAAAAAGGCATCAAACTTGGGATCATAAACAACACCCACTTGGTGATAAAAAAAAGCCGTTACTGCACTACGGCATCACGGAGAAAAATAAAATGCCACTATGGCATACTGGCGGAAAAAGCCGTTACTGCATCTCGGAGGAAAAAGCCCTTAAAAATTCGAAATGCCTGCTTAAATATCTTTGTCCCTTATCCTTGGGTCACTTCCGGCGCGCAAATTTCGACGCATTCAATGCGAATTAAATAAGTCAAGTCGGCAACACGTGTTACACACTGCCGGTTTAAATTAAACTGCTCAAAAATTTAAACTCTGCTTAATCAAATTACACTGTTCAAAAATTTAAACTCACTGCTTAACTGAAATTAGCAAATATTACATTAATTATTGACAGAAAAAATGGATGTTACAAATTATTAAAGATTCTTCCCGTTTTTTCTATTTTTCCATTTTTATAAAACATTTTAAAACCATTATTTCTCAAGATCTCAATATGTATATGTGCCTATTGTAAGATTGAAGTACGTAGTTTTTTTTATGGGCGTAGTACACGTGCTGCAGGAAAATCCCTAAGGCGCTACAGGAGCGACGAGTGTGCGAAAAAAGCGATTTACGTTGATCTTGAATCGCTGTAAGTTGTACTCGGTGCGAAACATAGTCCTGGGCAAATAATTGCGTGAAAAGTATCCCACGAGGAGTAACAAGCTGAACCTCTTACGGACGTGATGTATATGCACCTCTCTGGAAGGAATTAAGCGGGCTACATCCATCGCACAGTTTCTCTGAGAATAATTATAGAACAGACTCAAGTCGACAACCGTTCTTCGATATTCAGTATTTTATAGTTGATCGAATTTAAGCTTTGTACAGAATTAACATTTGTTGTGAAGTGTAAAGCTTTCTATTTCAAAATAGTGTTCCCAGCTTTTGAAAAGGTCTCTTTGCCATGATCACGCCAAGATATATTTGCTCCCAAGTTAACGTACAGCAACTTGAGTGATGATGCTATAGGAATGGAGTGCCCAACATAACTATGTCGGGTTCCGCAAAGTTAACTTTTTTATAAAAACTGCCGCACCATTCTCTTTACAGAAAATCGACTATATTGTGGCTTCGGGTATAGAGATCAGCTCTATTGAAACAGCGAATCTGTGGCAATCGTCCGTATGCAAAACTTTTAAAGTTGAGGCCATAAATTTAATTTTTTTATTATCGTTAGGCATTAATCTATTAATATTAACAGTATAAATATAAACATTAATTTACTGTAATAAATAAACGCAATTCCTTAATAATCAGTAAAATTTTCAGTTGATTAAGACCAAAAAACTGATATTACCTTTACATTTATTAATGACATTAGAAATCATAAAATTAGATTTACCTGCAATATTACCATAATGATAGCAAATTGCCAATTTGGCTCGATTTGCTAGATTTAGTCAGATATATATTATAAAAAAATATTGGAGAAAACACTTGCAGCATGTGAAGGTCAATGATCACTATATCAGGAAATAAACCGCACTTGCCTACTGATATGTATAGAAATTTGTTCTATTTTAACATAAATTCTTGGGGACGACAAAAATCAAGATACTTGTTTTCACATAATGGGATTTTCTACGTACCTATCATAAATTGCTAAAGATTGCGATAGGTATATCATGTCTGATCAAAAAGAAACCGGACATTCCATAAAAATAATTAAACACAAGTCAATAGAGACATTTTGCAAGGTTTATTTTGGTAGGTTACTGTGTTTATCTTTATTTGAAGCATGCGTCCACCGTTTAGAGCAGAGGTTCCCAAACTTTTTTTTTTTTTTCTCGTAGACCACTTTCAAAATTTTACTGGTTTCGGTGGACCCCCTGCTGCTACATTTCTACCATATTCCCAAAACTCGTCAAAAAATGTGAAGATTAGATCTAACGATGGAAATTTGCGTCGTGGCTGAGTTCCAACCCTAAATTCGGAGTGGTAAAAATAAAAAGAAAAATAATATATTTTCTTGTGTTCTATTTATTAAAATATGATTACAGACTTTATAGAATTAAAATTAAACATTAATAACGTACCGTAACTTCAACAATGCAAATCAACAATTAAAAAAAAATAGTCATAATTTTAATGGGAGGGATGTACTTGATGGATTGACAGCAAATTATCAATATTTGGCTTCAGTTTTGTAAGGAATAACCGCAAATCTCCCCGTTCTGTGATGTTCAATCTGCTCCTTTTTTTTGTTAATAGGTTTGTAACGACATTAAAACTTTTTTCCACAAGGTATGACGAGGGAAACGCTATCAAAAGCTTTCTCGCAATTTCCCACAGCCCAGCATATTTTTCGGGTATTTCTGCCTGCAGCCAAAATATTTGATAGCCTTTTTTAAATTTCACCTTCAGCTCCTCATTGGTGCTAAGCTCGAGTAGCTCCACATTCGCCACTTCCATTTCATCAAATGGATTTATGATCCATGGTGGTATTTCCAACGTCAGAATATCTTGAAATCTATTTTTGAAGTCATCATACAGGGCATTTAAATGTTGAACGTAGGTCTGAATATCCTCATCAAGACATTCTGCCTGTGACAAGTTTGGAAACTGGGAGAATTCGCGCCGACTAATATTTTGCTTCATAAATTTCAATTTTCCAAGAAAAGCCGAAATTACACCCTTTGTTTTTATTAAATTTAGGCTGTCCCCTTGTAACTGCAAGTTAATGTCATTAAATTTTTTGAACAAATCAGTCAAATACGCGATGTCTGCTTTCAATTTGATCAGGTTTTCTTTTAAATCTGGATCTTTATTTTCCAGAAACTCTAAAACTGATTCAAAAAGTGAGTAAAATCTTGTTAAACATGCACCTTTCCACAACCAGCGTACTTCAGTATGTAAGAGCAACCGTTGGAAGTCTTCATCATTTTCGTCGCACAATTGTGCAAATAAACGGGTATTCAACGCATTGCTTCTTATTTTGTTAACTGCTTTAATCACAAATTGAAGCGATTGGTGGAATCTATCACTCAAATTTTTCGCTGCCAGGTGTTGTCGGTGGATGACACAGTGAATTGTAGTTACTCCTGGTATAATTCTTTTAAGATGGCTTATAAACCCACGATATCGCCCGAACATGGCAGGAGCTCCATCTGCTGCCACCGAAATAATGTTTGTAAATGGAATCGATTTTTCCTTAAAAAAATCACTCAGGACATTAAATATTAATTCGCCTTTAGTGTCCGTCTCCAAAGTTTTCGCGAATAGCAGCTCTTCATGATTTTTTCGTCCATAACAAATCGAACATATGCCAAAAATAATGCTTAATTACCAGATAAAGTTGACTCGTCCAGTTGAATAGAAAAATGAGTTATTTGCAGATAATTACACAAGAAGCTTTCAATATCAGAGCTCATTTCATCAATACGTCTTTGTACACTGTTGTTACTCAAAGGAATTCTTTTAAGTACGTCAAATGGAGGTTTGTACAGAACAGTTTTTAAAACCTCTTCAACAGCGGGTAAAATTAACTGTTCTCCGATGGTGTGCGGTTTTCCAGATTTCGCTATAAGCAATGAGATATTGTAAGATGCCCGCAAGCCATCATCGTTACTTTGAGACGTTGAAGCGAACATACTGTGCACGGTGGGTCTCTTTTTATATTTTTCCTTCAATGTTTGAAAATATTTTAAATCTTTACCTATTTTATCAGGATGACACCTTCTTAGATGATCTTCGAGCTTCGGTGGTTTCATAGAGTCATTGCTCAAAACTTTGTTGCATAAAAGGCATATGGGCAATCGTTTGTCTGCCTTTGATGGAAGAAAACCAAATTTCAAATAATCAACACTCTACTGTCGACATTTCTTCTTAGATTCAGCCATGTTTCGTATCAGTTACCGACCTGTAAAGAAAAAAATGTTTGTTTTAGTAATCATAAGGCGACTTTAACAGGATATGGCCATTTTAACAGAATAAAATAGAATTAATTAATTATTGCAATGAAAAAACCAAAATGCAGGCGGCAAAACTGCTTTTAATTATTAAAAGCAATAAACTGCCAAGACCCATATAGAGGTTTTCACTCAGCGGCTGAACCTATTTTAAAGTAATATAAAATATTTTTTGATTAATTATATTTTGATACATTTCTGTAAATTCGAGAGAAAATACTTTTAAAGAATATTTTGACATCAAAACTCCGCGATTTTAATGATTTATTTATTACTTTGATGTACGTTACGAGTGGTACATAAAGACACGTACAATTTATGAAAATATTTTTAACATTAGCAACTACGAGGCACTAAAATATGTACAAACATGCAGGTCAATCATATATCTCTCCTTTAGTGAATCACCATAGTCGGGTAAATAAATAATTTTATAATAAAAAGTATTAAAAGTTCAATCTTTCTCGGCTTTCTGTTCTTTTATAGAAGTATCGAATAACGGCCCTATTCAGTATTTATTTATTACGTACCTACTACACGCAAACATAACAAATATAATATTATTACAATATAAAATAAAAGTATGAATAACAAATAGGCAGGTACTTACTTTTTCCGGCAATGGCAAAGACTGACATCGATTCACTCACACTTTTCTTTTCAAAATTCCGGGAACAAATGAGTAACGTTTGTCCTTGGCATTGTACTGAATATCGAATATGCAAGTTTTTACCAGTAACAGTCGCTGACCTTCTTAAAATACACTACTCAAAAAAATTAAGGGAGGTTTTAAAACAAGGAAATTAATGCTAAGTAAACAGGCTATCTGATCCATATGCCGGCCTAACTGAAAAAATTTTTTTCAAGCCCGTGGACCAAAAAAAAAAGCAAAATATTTGCAATATTATTTTTTTGCGCTATCTGTTAGGATTGCGTGAGAATCGTAGCTCCTAAAAAATTTTAGCCAAAAAATCTGAAAATTAGAATCTTAAAGCTTCATGCTTTTTTTTAAAGTCTCAATACGACCATTTTTCACCGAAATACAGCCTGTCAAAAATCACCGAAAAATTTGGATTTTTTTTTGCTCCCTTAATTTTTTTAAGTAGTGTATTATCTGCCTACATTGATAGGTAAAGCTAAGCTAACATTTTTGTTTTTACTATCGAAACCAGATAAATTTTCGTGGACCCCCACTTACAACTTGTGAACCACCATTTTTTTTTCACGCCAACGTAGACCCCCGTCGAATCTCCCGTGGACCCCTGGGGGTCCATCTGAACCACTTTGGGAATCACTGGTTTAGAGCTTGTGCAGTAGTAAAGAGAAGAAATTAAATATAAGGATTCAGTTGTTATCGTTATTTGAAACATGCGCCCACCATTCGAAACTTGCGCAGTATTGAAACAAAATAAGAGAATCCTTTATTAAGGATAACGGTTTCCCTTATTTAGGAACTTATAAGAGAGGTTATTTGAAGTTCATTATTATTATCGCTATTATGGTAGGGCCTAACAAATAGAATAAAATTGAAATGATAATCTTTTATTGCAAATAACACTGAAAACAATTAATTAGTGTTAAGATTATGTTCAGATTTTGCAATCCTTGGCACGATAGTATTACAGCGTGTGTAGTGCTAATTTCAAATGAAGTTTTATTTATTGCACTTAAGTTGGGAATGTAGAATCTTTGCCACAATGAGACTACTCAGTATATATCACCACTACAAAAAACACCTTATTTTTGCACTCGACGCGCGTTTCGCTAACAATGTTAACTTCATCAGGAGCGATATTTGACTAAACTACAAATCTACCCTATTTATACTTAACCTAACCGTTGAATTACTCAGGCGGAACTAATGGCATAGGCAAGGCTATCAGTTCCGGTCAAGTAACCAGTAGAGGGGACTATAAGGAATAGGCCCTTTGTCTTTATTTAAACTACTTTTACATTTTATAATTCCCATACTTTCATATGCGTTCCATTTTCTAACAGATACATTTTTAATTAATCTTAGATTATTAATTGTTACAGTATGATCAGCTTCAAGGGCATGTTCGGCAAAACTAGACTTTTCTGTACTGTATTTTAAGTGTGCTGAATGTTCTTTTAATCGTGTTTTAATTGACCTTTTAGTTTGCCCAACATACTTTTTGTCGCATTACAAACTAATTTCATAACTTCCACTTTTCTCACAATTACGAGGCTGGTTTGAAAAGTCCGTGCAAAAATAAAAACTACTTATGTGTTTGGGGTAAACCTTTTTTATTTTTCGACATAGTCTCCTTTTAGGCTTATACACTTCGTCCAACGATGTTCTAGTTTGTTGATCCCTTCCGAATAATAGGATTTGTCCAAGTCTGCAAAATATCCATTAGTGTCTGCAATCACCTCCTCGTTTGAATAAAATCTTTGTCCCGCCAGCCATTTCTTCAAATTGGGGAACAAATAGTAGTCCGAGGGAGCCAAGTCTGGAGAATAGGGGGGATTTGAAACGAGTTGGAATCCTATTTCCATTAATTTTGCGACCACAACTGCTGAGGTGTGTGCTGGTGCGTTGTCGTGATGGAAAAGGACTTTCTTGTGGGCCAATCGCGGGCGTTTTTCTTGCAGCTCGGTTTTCAAACTGTCTAATAACGATGAATAATATTCACCTGTAATAGTTTTACCCTTTTCCAGATAGTCGATGAGGATTATCCCTTGCGAATCCCAAAAGACAGTCGCCATAACCTTTCCGGACGAAGGAACGGTCTTCGCCTTTTTTGGTGCAGATTCCCCCTTGGTAACCCATTGTTTAGATTGTTGTTTGGTCTCAGGAGTATAGTAATGTATCCATGTTTCATCCACAGTGACGAAACGACGCTTAAAGTCCTCCGGATTCTTCTGGAACAGCTGCAAACCATCCTTGCAACACTTCACACGATTCCGTTTTTGGTCAAGCGTGACCAATCGCGGCACCCATCTTGCGGATAGCTTTCTCATGTCCAAATGTTTATGCAAAATATTATGTAACCGTTCGGTCGAGATGCCCACAGCACTAGCAATCTCAAGCACCTTAACTCTTCTGTCATCCATCACCATATCATGGATTTGATCAATGATTTCTGGAGTCGTAACCTCCACAGGCCGTCCAGAACGTTCAGCGTCACTTGTGCCTATATGGCTAATCGAAGGTGCAGAGTCACCATAATGTTTATCAAGCTTCTCTTTAGTCTCCTGAGGCGTTTTGCCTTTCATAAAGTAATGTTTAATCACCACACGAAATTCTTTTTCGTCCATTTCTTGAAAATCACTCGACTTCCTTGATTCACACAAAGAAATAGACCAATATGGCTGAAACTTGGTGTGCGTTCATTCAAGAGATGCTACTAACTAAACATGACCTCGATACGCGCCGGTGGTGCCATCTCTCGGACTTTGCACGGATTTTCCAAACCAGCCTCGTATGAATCTTATCTTTGGGATTTCCTAAGATATTCCTCAGACTGTCTGATGACTTATAGACTAGGGTGAGGCCTACCTTAATAAATCCCTTATTAAGTCCCCTGCTATATTTCGGATTATATGGTATGGAGACATACTTGATCTTATTTTCTTTGCTTGCACCTGGGAAATATCGACGGAAGTGATAGCAACCTGCTAGACACAATTTTAATTTAGAAACTTGTGTTGACCCAACAAATACTAATAACGGGTGTGTTTAACCATGAAATGAATGAAAAAAAAGTTTATAGAAGATGAATACTAACCTAACCTTGCAATTCCTTCGCGTTAATACTGCGCATGCTTGAGATAACGATATGGACAAAGGAATGAGAAAAATAAGCGTTGCAAAATCTCTCCAATTATAACTGTTTGGTAATTTATTTAAATCGATATGTTCTCTATCACAAACTTTGCGAGATATTTACCTATTTTATAAGTAGAGAAACTATTGCGCTGACTATTGGATGAAGTGATATATTAACCTTATCAATTTTTAGGGACCAATCAAATCGAGTGTTCTTCAAGATTATCCGTTTGAGAGATTTATTTTCTGCAATAGTTAAATTAGAGGCGTTTCTGAACGTTACACCTCGCCTCTCGATTTTACCAGTGACTCCGTTTGGACTATCCTGTATAAATTGACACTTGATTTCCCTCACATATCTATTTCATTCATATTGGTCTGATCAGGTGGTGGATTTCGAATCGAAGCTTCAACACTAAAAATTATTTTTTTGGCTGAAATTTTTTTGGACGAAATGTTGGCCTTTGGACAAGACTGATTTTTGCGATTTACTTGGCTGAGTTGTAGGCAGATTAACTATTGTGTTTTGAGGCTGATCTATAAGTTTCTTCTGCTTCAGCAAAGCTCCTAACTTCCTTTTTTGTTGCTGAGTAACTTTCGTTTAACCTTTTTTATTTGGAGAGTCATGACTTCATTTAAGAAATCGAATGTATCGCGTTCTAGAACGATAGCCACTTTTAAGAGAATTTCTAGTAGTTTAGTTATACACTGTTGAGGTAGTGGTGGTGTTGTCGCTTCAGTCGTGTGGTCTACTTTAACGACTCACGTATGACTAGAGTGCCGGTTATGTTTTGAAGGTCAAAATTTGTTGGAGTTGGTACTTATAAAATAACTTATTTCGTAGCTGTAGGACTACCCAAAGCCGTGCCTCAAGGGCTCAAGTGTAGCTGGCTAATGCTTGCGGAATCTTGATGCAACAAACACATTTTTAAAATAAATTCATGATTTTACGGCTCTACCTGTTTGTTGTACAAAAATTCGGCAACTCTCAACCGCCTTTTTTATGCACTTTTACACGTCACCTGCGATTTTGTGGCGATCTTTTTAGGGTGAAATCAGCAAATCCTGTATTATACGTTACTGCACAAGTTTATTCATAGCGGAATCATTTGTCGATCTCTGGCAAATTGTAAATATTTAGTAAATTGTAAATAATAATTGTAAATACACTTTTAGTAATATAATGTAAATAATATTTAAACATAGTGAGTGTAAAAATCTAAACCTAAACGAGATATAAGAAAGTAGAAATGTAAAAATGAATGCAATCTTGAAACGTAGATCGCAATACTGTAAACACTATATGAACATAACAACATAAGGAGAATGAGAGAATGAATAAATGGACGAATAAAAGAGAGATAGTGAATTCAAACAAACAAAATAGTAAAGTCTGAGGCATATAGCTGCACCGTACCTGATAATATCTGTACGCGAATAAATAGATATTACTGTGTTGATGTATGCTACCCCAGTTTGGTGCAGCATATCAAACACACAGGCCGCACGCATACAAAAAATGAAAAATATAATAGCCTGGACAATATATAACTGAAACATCGGACAAATTCTACAGTACAAGACGCAAACATCAACACTGTATTAGAGATTGTCGATCTATTCTGAAGACCCAGCTTAATAAAATTAATACCAGTCCAATTTACACGCGCAAATAATACATGTATTGGAATGCGACGCTACGTCGCCGGTCGCGTGCCGGCCGTCGATTACTGCTGGCGCTTGATCGGTGATGCGAGGCTGCATTTCGTACTATTTTGGACTGCTCGCACTAATAATATATTGGCTATATAAGAGGACGTATTGATATGTCTCTAGCTTAGTATAGAAAGAACAAACAAATGCCAAAAACGGTCATAGCAACATAAGGAGAATGAGAGAACGAATAAATGGACGAGTAAAAGATAGAGAGTGAATTTAAACAAATAGAATAGTAAAGCCTGAGGCATATAGCTGCACCGCACCTGATAATATCTGTACGCCCTAATAACCCCAAATTTCCAGCGGAGTCTGTAGAATAAACTAGTGATTTATAAATAGATATTACGGCCTGTGTTAATGTATGCTACCATAGTTTGGTGCAGAATATCAAACACACCGGCTGCACGCCTACAAAAAAATGCAAAATATAATTCTTAGATGTGTAGCCTGAAAATTATACCAGAATAGACGATTTACATGACTTAATTAACATACAAAAAATAAGACAATATATAACTGAAACATCGGACAAATTCTACAGTACAAGACGCAGACATCAACACTGTATTTTAGATTGTCGATCTATTCTGAAGACTCAGCTGAATGTCCAATTTACACGCGCAAATAATACGAGTATCGCAATGTGACGCTCTGTCGCCGGTCGCGTGCCGGCCGTCGATTACTGCTGGTGCTTGATCGGTGATGCGAGGCTGCATTTCTTACTATTTTGGACTGCTGGCATTAATAATATATTGGTTATATAAGAGGGCGTATTGACATGTCTCTAGCTTAGCATAGAAAGAACAAATAAATGCCAAAAACGGTTATGAAGCAACTTTAGATCTGCCAAAAAAAAATATTTTTCTTGATTTGCAACCAGTCTTCGACAACATTTATTATTTCTTCATTTGAATAAAATTTGCGCCCATTCGGATGTTTTTTCAATTATTAGAAATAGGTAATAGTCCGAAGGATTTAAATCAAGGGAGTATGGGCGATGATCAATTAGTTCAAAGCCTAATTCGTTTATTTTTTGCAAAACTAATAGCTATGATGTTCTTCATATAAAAGACTGCTTGAAAAGGATTGTACGAAGAGCGACAAACTAAACCTCATACAAATGGAATGAATTAGCGCGACGGGTCTTCCTAGTAAGCTCTGTTCTGAGAGAAATTAAACGTGCTACATCAACCGAATACTTTCCATGAAAATACTTGAAGAACAGAAGTCGCCAACCGTTCTTCGATATTCCAAAGTATTAAGGTTTTTGGGAGTTTTGGATCTCCAATTTGGCTCCAAACAGCTGTGTTATGTATAAAATTAATAGTTGTTGTGGAGCGTGAAACTTCCTAGTTCGAAATAATATTCCTAGCTTTTGAGAAGCTCTCTTTGCTTTGCATGTGACATATTTATGCTAAGGCATATTTGCTCTCTAGTTAACGCCCAGCAAATTGAGTTACGATGCTAGAGGAATGGAGTATCCCGACATAACTATGTCAGGCTCAGCAACGTTAACTTTTTTAGAAAAAAAAACTGCAGCCTGGGTTTTTGTAGCATTAAATTCTACTTGGTTACTGTCACCTTAGGATAGAATTTCTTCCAGACCTTTATTAAGTTGAACGACTTCCTGCTGTCTGTGGACATTTGCATTAGTAGCCGATGTTCGAGCGTTTAAATGAATTGAAGAAATAAGCGTACTGTCATCTACAAAGCTGTAGATTTGATTCCTGATCCTTTCCAGCTGATCGTTAATGTAAATGAGGAAGAGAGTAGGAAACAGTATGGAGCCTGGGGGCATACCGGCGTTAACAGAGAAGGATTAAAAAAAAAAATCCGATGACTAGCACTCGAAAGGAACGAGACATACGATAAGAGCATAGCTTGGCCAACAATTCGTCATGACAAACACGATCGAATGCCTTGGATATATTAAGTACACAACTACTCGAAGATTCTCCATAATGTTCAATTGCGTTCTTCCAAACATGTGTTACATAAGTTAGAAGATCTCATGTTGATCTTTGCTTACGAAAGCCATATTATTGGTCGCTAATAATATGAAATTCTTCTAGATGCTGATTAATAATCTTTTCCATAACCTTTGGTATGCGATTGGTAGGTAGTCGTTGGGCAAGGGCTCCTTGCCTTTTTTGGGTATCAGCTGAACGGTAGCGCATTTCCAGATGAAAGTAGATATTTCCTTTTTGTAGGATAGGTTGAAATGGCTACAGAAAAATGGTGTTGGTTCGCGATTTGTAAGTCAGTGCATTGTCTTGCAAAAACAGCAGCCCTTCATATACTTTTTCTAGGCGTCTTATCACAAATTCTCGACGAAGTTTTGTTAATATTGAAGAAAAATATTATCCAGCCACTGTTTGACTGTATTCTAAGTAATCTGTAAGAAGTATTCCATATTTGTCCAAAAATACCGAAGCTAGAACTTATCCTGCTGATTTCTGTAACCAAAACTTCTTGGAGCTAGCATGTTTCCAGTCTTTCGATTGTTCCATTATCTCCTTGTTTGACATTGTAAGTTCATTTTCCTCATCTACTCACTACCTAGTTTTTGCTCCTACAGTCCAGGATCTCAATTCGGAAAAGTCTCTGCCGAGGTACCTGAATAATTTGCATCTCTCCTGTGGCATTTTAGACTAGTTTAATTTAACCCCATGTATAACACTGGTCAACAAAAAAAAAGAAAATTGCTTGTTTCCTGTGATTATTTTTTTTGTTTCTATCTCAAATTGACGCGTATTTTTTAAATATTGCAACAATTTTTCTCTAACAGCTTTTGTTTTTGAGTTATAGCTAACTACCCTCATTTACTATTTTTACTTAGATTTTCGTTTTTTATTGGACACTAAAATATATTTTGTTGTTCTTTTAGATATGGCTTCGTCAAGAAGATGTTGTGTGCTTAATCCCGATTCTTTTTGCTATATTTGTGGTGAATATATATTTGCAAAATATCGAAAACCTATATCGGATTTTGTGAAAACTGCTCATCATCAATACTTAAAAATAAAATTGTGTAATCAGGACAAGCCATGGGTTCCTCATATTGTATGCCAGAAATGTGTGGTATGTCTACGGTTATGGTCCAGTGGAAAAAGAGATGCAATAATGTTCGTAACACCCATGATTTGGCGAGAACCTCGAAACCATCATGACGATTGCTACTTCTGCGTTGTGAAAATAAACGGAATTAACCCTGGAAATCGAAGTAAGTGGTCATATCCTAACTTATCTTCTGCTCAACGACCTCAATTAAAATCACAAGAGGTACAACCCAGCACATCTAAATCTTCTGATGATCCAAATCTTTGTGAAACCGAACGAAATACATCAAATGAAGACTCTGATTCAGGCTACAAATGTAGCCTTTCAGAACCTCAACCATTTAATCAGAAAAAACTAAATGACTTAGTAAGAGATCTGAACTTACCAAAAGAAGCTTCTGAAATTTTAGCATCTCGTTTAAAAGAAAAAAAATTGCTTACTCCGGAAACCAACATTACATTTTATCGTACCCGAGAAAAAAATTTGTTACCGTATTTTTCTCAAGAGAAGGATTTAGTTTTTTGTAACGATGTTGGTGGTATTTTGCAGCAGATGGGATTAAAACAGTACCAACCTAGTGATTGGCGTCTTTTCATAGATAGCAGCAAAAGAAGTTTAAAGTGTGTTTTGCTTCATAACGGTAACAAGTGCGGATCTATACCTATTGCACATTCGACGACTTTAAAAGAAGAATACGTAAATGTTTCTAAGGTTATGGAAAAAATTAAGTATGAAGACCACAAATGGGTCATTTGTGTTGATCTGAAAATGGTTAACTTTCTTTTAGGTCAACAAGGGGGGAACACAAAGTTCCCTTGTTTCATGTGTCTCTGGGATAGTAGTGACAAACAACACCATTGGTCACAAAAAGTTTGGCCAGTGCGGGAAGAGCTAAAAGTTGGTACAAAAAATGTTATAAACGTGCCTTTAGTTAGCCGAGACCGCACCATACTTCCACCACTTCATATTAAACTCGGCATAATGAAACGGTTTGTGAAGGCGCTTGACAAAAGTGGCGAATGTTTTAATTTTCTTTAACGCAAGTTTGCAGGATTAAGTTCAGAAAACTTGAAAGCTGGTATTTTTGATGGGCCACAGATTAGGCAACTCGTGAAAGATCCTAATTTTGTCAAATCAATGACTGAAGTCGAATCTAAAGCTTGGAATTCATTTGTTTTGGTTATGAGTAGCTTCCTAGGCAAAAAGAAAACTGACGACCATGTCGAGCTTGTTGAGTGCATGCTATCGAACTTGCAAGAGCTAGGGTGCAACATGAGCATAAAAATCCACTTCCTGCACTCGCATTTAGACCAATTTCCACAAAATCTGGGTGATTTTAGTGAAGAGCAGGGTGAAAGATTTCATCAGGATCTTCGGACAATGGAAGAGCGTTATCAGGGGCGGTGGGACTCACATATGATGGCAGACTACTGCTGGAGTTTGCAACGAGATCTACCTAAAGTCGTTAATTCAAGGAAATCTTATAAAAGATCATTTGCTAGTGTTCAATAGAAATTTTGTTAACATAATGTATTATTTTTTTGTATTTTTTTGGCAAAATAATAAAACTGTATATTTCAAAAGGTAAAGCTGTTAGCAATCTCCCAGTATTTTTTTCATAGTCAGGGCCATAGAAATACCCAAAAACAGAAAAAAAAATAAAGGAAACAAGACTTGTGTTGACCAGTGTAATTATTTAAACAAATAAATAAACACGCCTTATTCAGAAGAGCGCAATAGAAATTGCTATATAATCAAATACACTCTCATTAAATAAAAAATTACTTATTAAATAAAAATTTTACTCGATTTTCCAGTCATAATTAAATGGTAAATAATTGGAGAAAACAACTTTTAATATGTGAATGTCAAGAATAAGGAAATAAACTAGACCCAAGTCTGGGTAGAAACTTACTTTATTTTAAGAATAAAACAGCGTAAATTGTAATTACTCTAAAATATTTGTTGTAAGTTTCACTGTCATCTAAGCAGAAATTAATTAACATCGGATATGGACTGATAATATTAAGTAAACAATTCCCTGCATAGAGGTGAGATTCATGTCTAATAATAAAATAATTTAAATAATAAATATGATTACATTCGTAATTACGACATATTATAGGCTTAATAGTAATAACATGAGGTGAAAAGTTTCGAGACTTCCGAAGAGATGACAACACAGACGAAAAAACTCAGTGTCAACTTTCAGAGGATTCGTGTAAAATTTTCATGACATCTTGTCTGGAAGTTTACGAGTTACAGCTGTTTGAGTGACGCTCCTTATGATTTTTGCAAAATCATGGAACAAAAAGAATTTCGTGTGTTAATTAAGCATCGCCTTTTACATATATATATATATATATATATATATATATATATATATATATATATATATATATATATATATATATATATATAAGGATTTTCTACAGCTGACGTTGTCTTCGTTCTCTCAGCCTTTGATTCCATCCGTTTCTATCTTCTCAGTCTCCATCTGCTAGACCCCTGTCCTCCATAGCCTCGTCCACATCGTCTCTCCACGATCGTCTGGGTCTTCCTCTTTTTCTTCTCCCTATAGGGCTCCACTCCGTTATTTTCTTTATCCACCTATTATCTTCGCTCCGTCTTATGTGTCCATACCATTTTAATCGCTTTTCTTCAATGGTGTTCATTGCGTTCTCTTTGATGTTCATTCTGCGTCTTATTTCTTCATTTGTTATTTTCTCCATACGTGTCACAACATCTTCTCCAATCTCTACCGCGTTAATTTTAGATTTATTTCTTTTGTTTCTGACCCGTATGTCATTATGCTTTGTATTATTGATTTGTATATGTATATGCGTGTTTTGTTTCTCTCTAATGTGCTTGTCCCACAGGATCGAATTTAATTGTCTTATGCATGTCCGCGTTTGTCCTAATCTAGCTTTAATCTCTTCTTCTGATGTTGCGTTTCTTGAAATGATGATTCCTAAATATTTAAATCTATTGGTTCCTCTGATTATTGTTTCGTTATCAACTTCTAGATTCTCCACGTTTCCCTCCTTTGTTGTTAGATATTCCGTTTTGTCAAAGTTTATTGCTAATCCTGCTTTAGTGTATTCTTCTTTCAGTTTTCTTACCATATAACTGAGGTCTTCCTCATCTTGCGCTATGATTACTTGGTCGTCTGCGAAACTTAGAGTATATAAGTAATCTTCTCGTATTGGGACTCCCATCCACTACATTTTTGCTTCCATTTTTTTAATGTTTGTTCGAGGTATTTTTTGAATAGTATGGGGGATGTAGAGCATCCTTGTAATAGGCCTTTTGATGTTTGGAGTCTCTTCCCTATTTTATGTCCTATTTTTATGTTCACTGTGTTGTTTTCGTAGAGAGCTTTTACTGCGTATATTAGTTCTTTGTCAATGCCTATTTCTTTCATTCCGTTCCATAATCTTTGTCTTGGTACTGAGTCATAGGCCTTTCTTATGTCTATGAAGGCTAAATGAACTTCTCTATTCTTTGCCAGTTTTTTTTCCATTGTTTGTTTTATAGTGTATATGTGGTCTATACATGATTTTCCGGCCGTAAAGCCTGCTTGGTCTTCTCCAATTTTTCCTTTTATATTTTCCTCTATGATATTTTTAATAATTTTTCCATACAAACGTCCAATACTCGATATTATGCTGAGGCCTCTATAGTTTGTGCAGGTCTCCCTTTTTAAATATAGATACTATATAGGCTTTTGACCATTCCTCTGGTATTTTTCCTCCATTTATCGCTCTGTGGAACATGTTTCTCAGCTTTCGATGTAATTTATTAGACCCGTACTTAATCATTTCATTTGCCACACCCCCAGGCCCTGCAGATTTATTATTTTTGAGTGTTTTTATTGTCTTCTTTACTTCTTCATAGCTTAGTTCTACCTCTTTTTTTCCTTATTCTGTTCTTCTTCAGGGTTCTCTTCATGAAATTCTTGTCTCTCTTCTGTTAGCAGCTTCTTATAATATTCTTCCCACTCGCTTTCTGGGATATACTCTATATACATCTTCTCTCTATTGTTGGTCCTTAATGCTTTAATTATTCTCCATGACTCTGTGCTTCTAGTTCCTCCTATATACTGTTCTACATGTTTGCACGATTTTTCCCATCTCTTGTTCTTTTCTTTGTTTATCATCCTCCTCGTTTCTGCATTTTTCTCTTTATATTTCTGTAGATCTTCTTCTGATTTTGTATTCAGCCATTTTTCGTATAGTTTTTTTTTTTTCTCCTTTATAGATTCTTTGGTTTTTTCACAGATTCTAATTTTATGTTTCTTATTCTCGTTGTCTTCTTTACCTAATGCTTCTAGGGCCGCCTGTTTGATGCATTCTTTTATGTGGTCATACATCTGTTGGAGGTTGTCGTAGTTAAATTCATTTAATTTTTGATCTAATCGTCGTCCTACCTATACACTCTTATCTTGCAGTAAGTGTATTTTGTATTTTATTTCTTTGTCTGCTTTTTCTGTTATCTCATTAGTATTTCTGTTTTCTTTATCTATTGTTCCTTTTTGCTTTATTGTCTTGTATCACGGTACTTTTATATTTGCTATTAATAGTCTATGGTCTGTTCCACATTCTGCTCCTCTCTTTACTCTTACGTCTTTTATTTTGATAGTGGTATCGTTTTTAATTATAATGTAGTCTATTATTGATTTTAAGTTTCGCGTTTCGTGCATCCAAGTATATTTGTGGATGTCTTTGTGTTTGTAGAATCCGTTTGTTATTTTGAGGCCGTTTAGTTCACACAGCTCTATTAGTCTCTCTCGGTTGTCGTTAGTAATGTCTTCTCTGAATGGTCCTACGGTATTGTCCTTTGTTTTCCTTCCTGTTCTCCCATTCCGATCTCCCATTATTATTAATTCTTGGTTTTTCTTTACTTTTTGTATTTCTGTTTCTAGTGTTTCCATGAAGTTATCTTTTTCTCTTATAGTGCTGTCTTCTGTTGGGCCGCATTGCCTTTTGATGCGAAAAAATATAGCCAAAACCCAAGAATGGCTTGCAAAATGTTATTGTACAACTGCTCCGTCGAAAGCAACTAACACGTAAGCTGAAAAGTTTTTGGTCTGACACACAGATGTCGCCCTTTTCAAAAAATCCCTATAATTTTTAGGAAGTAACAACAAGTTCAAACGATACGTGTCAAAATGTCATCACATTTCGATGACTAGTTTTTTAAGAGAAGTCGAGTCTTCAGATTTTGAAGATGATGATTGTTGTAATTAAAGTACTTATATATCGTGAATTGTGAATTTGTATATATACCCAGATTTATAGATTAAAAAATTTTTGGTAATAAATCTTATATAACATAGGGTGAACCCTTAAAAATAATTCAAAACGGGTAGAAAAATCTAATAAAATGCATAAGAAATCTCTTTTTTTGGGCGCACCCCAACATGTATTTGCATCTACAATGAGAGAATTGAGGCGTTGCGGATAGTAAGGGCGAACTCAACATTGGGTCAAATTTTTTTTTTTATATAATTCTATTTTATAGTACTTTTCCTACATCACATACCGGTCTAATTGTTGAGTTCGCCCTTGCTTCGCCTTCAAATTTCAGTATCAAATAAATGAAAAATTTCGAACAGGCGATAGCCGGGCGGGTAGTAAGGGCGAACTCAACAATTTCGCGCGGAGCAACCGCCGGTATTGCGTCACTAAATGAGGTTTACTTGAAATTTTACGCTTTCTGCGTGTTAGTTCAAGTTAATTTTGAAGTTAATACGTTTATGTTTTGTTTGGTTTTGTTGCTTCTTTTTTTAAGAAAAGTATGGCGCAACCTGGACCTTCTAGTAGTGAAGTAAGTGTACAACATTTAGATGGTAGTGCTGTGGCGGGTTATTCGCGAAAGAGACCTGCTAAGATGAATGATTGGCAAAAAAACGAGTGTAAGTTGAAATGAAATTCAGGAAGTGCTTACATTTCAAGAAATAACAAAAGGTACGTTGTTGCCCGCAAAATTGGACCTCCTTGCAAGTGTGGATGTTTTGAGAAAATAGGCGCTGAACTGGTCACCAATATTTTTGACTCTTTTTGGCAAATTGGAAACTATGATCTACAGAATGCTTACTTATCAAAATTGTTGATCTGCAATGATGTAAAAAGATCTTACGTAAAGGGGCGTCCAAGTCGTACCCTGAGACGCATTCAATATAATGTGACTGTTGATCACGCTAATCGTGAAGTTTGTCGTACTGCGTTTTATAACATTCATGGCATCTCTGAAAAGCGCGTTCGAGTCGTACTTGACAAAACCAGCAGAACTGGAACTGTTACAACGGATCAAAGGGGAAGGTGTGAACCCGCGAAGAAAATAGGAAATGACGATCTTTCTAAAGTACACATCATGTCACTACCTACTGTCACCAGTCATTACAGTCGCGCCAAAAGCCCTCGTCGAAAATACTTACCTGTTGGACTTAATATTAAAAAGCTCTATTCTCTTTACAATGAATGGCTTACGGAAAATTACCCTGGTTACAGCCCGGTAAATCAGCACTATTATCGTGATACGTTTAATATGCAGTTCAATATTGGTTTTGAGCCCCCAAAAAGTGACACCTGTAATTATTGCGATAAAGTAGACATAAAAATTAAAAGTAGTCAAATGCACGATTCCGAAAATGTTGCTGAAATCGAGAATCTTAAACAAGAGAAGGAGTTACATCTGACCCGTGCAAAAGCTGCTCAGTCTCTTCTTAAGGGATTAAGGAGTAATGCCGATGACTCTTTTCTGGTCATAGCTTTTGATCTGCAGCAGGCTTTGCCAATCCCAAAGCTGACTACTGGGATTCAGTATTACAAAAGGAAGCTATGGACCTATAACTTTTGTATCCATAATGTAAAAACCGGTTCTTCAACGATGTACCTTTGGGATGAAAGTACAGGGATGCGTGGATCATGTGAGATTGCAAGTTCCTTGTACGATTATTTGTGTAAAGTTGATCTTAATGTTAAAAAAGTTATTATGTTCAGTGATAACTGTTCTGGACAGAACAAGAATTTAAATCTTGTTTTGGCAAATCTATACTTTATACACAAAGACCAGTTCACTGAAATTAAACACTATTTTATGATACCTGGGCACTCATACCTTCCCTGTGATAGGGATTTTGGGAACATTGAGAGAGAAATACGGAATAGCACTGTGTATACCATGGATCACTATAAGTTAATGATTGAAAGCTGTCGCCGAAAAAACCAGTTTTGCGTTGTCCAACTTAGACAGGACATGATTTTCAATTTCTCTAATTTTCAAAAGAAAATGACTAAAATGCAGATGGCTGGTGCTAAGTTTAAAGATGGAAAGATCTTTGAATTTACAAATAACTTTAAGCAAGGTTTCTACATTCATTCTGCTTACAATTAGGATGTCAAAACGGCAGTCAAACTACAAAAAGGCAAGGTGAAAAACTATGATCCTGATCATTTTCATTTGGCCAGTGAAACACTGACGAGACTTTACAGTGCTCCCATTAAAATACCAGCCCCCAAATTAAAGGACATTCAGGACTTGTTACCGTATGTTCCCCTACCTTGGAGTCAGTACTTTACTAACATTATAGCCTCTCAAGACGCAGCAACGAATAAGAGCACCGAAAATGAAGATGTTATGGACGATGACCAAATAGATTACAACTGAACTTGGCTAATTATTTGTTTCTTTTCTTTAGTTTTTTTTTTATGTTAGTTTTAATACCATATTTCCACTGTTTTGTATGTTGTATCAAGTAACTATTTTGTAATAACAAAACCTTTAATTAAAACAATAACCTTAAAATTAAATAAAATGTGTTCAAAATTTTTAATACCGGTCTAATTTTTTCCCAGGTATTGCCAATTTTAGGTGATAGTGTAGCATCAGAAACGAACAGTAAAATATGAAAAAAAAATACACAAATAAATATTTAAAAAACATTTAAAAATTCACGGAATACACTATTCTACTTAAGTAAATAATAAAAAGCTAATAAATTATAAATAAATAATAAAAACCTAATTTTGCCAATATTTTGTTGAGTTCGCCATTTAGATTTTTCTATAATTTAATCCCCCAAAACTAACCCTTTAAGTTAAAATTTCACTTTTAAAACTACACGGTTCCAATGGAGCCATCAATTCCTATATTAGTGCCAAAATTCAACTTTCTATGTCAAATAGTTTCGAAGAAAATCGGGAGTGACAGACGGACAGACAGACACCGAAGTGATCTTATAAGTGTTCCATATGGCACTAATAACTCAGTATATTTCTATAACATAATAATAGTTTTACAAATTAAAAGTTACAAGAAGTTAAAAGAAATCTTATATTTTGTGGGATTTATATGAGAATAACCCGAAGAAGCCTAAAGGTTATAGAATAATTCTTGCGTGGACAAAATCAAAAAATGGAAAGTAAACTTCCGTTATTTCCGAGTAAATACCGAAAAATTACTAGAAACAAGTTTCTTAAAAAATATTGTTTTGCTATGAGGAAGTGCTTAAAACATTTCAAAGTAAAGGGAATTGATTGACTTTTTTTGCCCCACATAGGCTTTATATGTAATAATAAAACAGTTATAATTTCCTTGTTTATTTAAAAAAAAATCGGCCAAGTGCAAGGTGCAAGTCGGACGTGCGCAATTAGCGCCGTACGTCGATTGCTTTTAAAATAAAAATTTTTGTTACGGAGGTATATAATGATCAATGACTTCACAAAACACACCCCAAATGAGTTTTCCACAAAGTTTTTTTTCTCCGTTCTTTACTGAAAACTGATGACCTTGAAATTTTTTTTTATATATCGGATAATTTATAAAAAGTAATGCACTCGTGATAATTTTTGTTCAATCTACACTCTGTGGACAATACTCTAGAGTTTTATCAAAATTTTTCTATTAGTACTTCTCGAGGTAAGGGGAGAAAGCGATTTTTCGCGTTTTTTAAAAAATAATACAAAGAAAAGTTGCTGTTGCTAGGTACTATTCGGATGAGTAGTATATTACAGGTTATCAAACCGCAAACATGATTTTTGATACTCATATATTTACATTACCCAGAACGAAGACGTTAATTAATAAGCACGAATTTGTTCCTTGGACCATTCGGTTAGTGCGGTTTGCAGGTTATTAATCTATCTGTCTGTATTTGCATATCCCAGGTAATCATTAGTTTTGGCGTGTCAATGACTGTCTAGTTGATGTGGATAACATTTTTCAACAACCGGGGTTTCCATCTGCAGACATATAGTCTAATGCATAAAGTGGGCCACTTTAATATATATATATATATATATATATATATATATATATATATATATATATATATACGAGGTATATCCACAAAGTAAGTTTCGTTTCTATTTCTATCCGCGGCAGCGCTGCGATCGCAGTTCCGAGCATGCGTGGCAGTTACTCTGACTCAAGCAGAAGAAATGTACGCCATTTTCAGATCGCTGCTGCCGACGTGTTCTTTGTAGTGCTTCTTTATGATGTCAGCCTTAATTGAAAATGCCGCCGCTTGTGAACTCAGATCTGTGATTCGTTTTCTAAATGCAACGAAAGTTAAACCAAATGAAATTTATCGGCAAATCTGCGAAGTTTACGGACAAACTGCTATGAGTTATTCAATGGTTAGAAGATGGGTCAGACAGTTCAATGAAGAACGTGATCAAGTACACGATGAAGAACGATGTGGACGCCCGTCTTTGGTTACTGATGAACTGGTTCACGCAATTAAAGAGAAGCTTAAGCAAAACCGTAAGTTTACAATTAGTGCTCTTGCTATAGAATTTCCGCAAATCTCACGATCACTAATTCATGAAATTGTTAATGAAAAACTGAAATTTCGAAAACTTTGCTCACGTTGGGTACCCAAAATTCTTAATGAACCACACAAAAAACAACGGATGGGCAGTGCACTTCAGTTTTTGACACGCTACAATGAAGACGGTGATGATTTTCTTTCTCGGATAGTCACGGGGGATGAAACTTGGGTATCTTACGACACCCCAGAAACTAAACGGCAATCAATGGAATGGAGGCACACTTCGTCCCCAACGAAAGTTAAGCCTAAGCAAATCTTGACACCTCGAAAACTCATGTGCACCGTTTTTTTGGTACAGAAAAGGCATTTTGCTGATTGATTTCTTACACGAGGCCAAACAATCAATGCACATGTTTACTGCGAGACCATTAAGAAATTGCTCCGCGCAATACAGAACAAGCGCCGAGGATTACTGTCGAAAGGTGTTGTTTTTGTCCA
Organism: Pachyrhynchus sulphureomaculatus; assembly: GCA_019049505.1. Taxonomy (NCBI): domain Eukaryota; kingdom Metazoa; phylum Arthropoda; class Insecta; order Coleoptera; family Curculionidae; genus Pachyrhynchus; species Pachyrhynchus sulphureomaculatus. The sequence continues at coordinate 95,277,443 of CM032452.1, read as the reverse complement.
CGATAATGCCCGACCTCACATTGCGAACGTGACAAAAGAACTCCTACAGGAATTTGACTGGGACGTGTTTGATCATCCTCCGTACAGTCCGGACCACGCTCCTAGCGACTTTCATCTCTTCTTACACCTAAAATCTTTCCTTGGTGGTCGACACTTCAACGATGATGACGAGCTGAAAGAACATGTTACCACATGGTTGAAAACACAGGCGGCAACCTTCTATGAAGAAGGCAAACAAAAACGTGTGCCACGCTATGACAAGTGCCTACAAAATTTCGGAAGCTATGTAGAAAATTAGTTTAACAGTTGTAGATTTTTGTACAATAAATATTTTTTCTGTATCTGTACACGTTTTTTTTTATATAACCAAACGGAACTTACTTTGTGGATATACCTCGTATATATATATATATATATATATATATATATATATATATATATATATATATATATATATATATATATATATATATATATATATGTACATATATGTGTACACACATATATATATATATATATATATATATATATATATATATATATATATATATATATATATATAATTTGTTGGGGATCTCGGCAAAGAGCGTGATAAATGTTCACCCAATGTTCATTAAGCCAATATTTCGGTCCTTGGTTGGGACCTTCTTCAGGGCAAAACATTAATAGTGAGGAGTTGAGTTAACATGAATGGCCATAATTAGCTTGTAACATAGAAACAACTAACAATCCATTAAAGTAAACCCTATAAACTCATACATAAAGTTAAAAAGATCAAATTTAAAACAGGGATGTGTTTGAAAACCCTGGATGCTGAAAAACATTTTTAATTATTAATTAATTCATCCGAAATAACCACCTGTAGCCGGCGCCATGCACAAAACTCAACTCCTCACTTTGCATTCATTTTTTGCCCTGAAGAAGGTCCCAACCAAGGACCGAAATATTGGCTTAATGAACATTGTGTGAACATTTATCACGCCCTTTGCTGAGTTCCCCAACAAATTTTATATTTAAGAATTTTGTTAGATACGGCAACTTTTGCTTTCTTTCTTTATTATATATATATATATATATATATATATATATATATATATATATATATATATATACATATATACATATATATATATATATATATATATATATATATATATATATATGTATATATATATATATATATATATATATATATATATATATATATATATATATATATATATATATATATATATATATATATATATATATATATCATCATTTAACCGTCTTCTATTTGTTTTAGAAGAAATTGTGACATTGCAAACAGCTTCGAGTTCGTTTCTTTATATAGAACTAGTGACAGTCCTGTTTCTTAAAGCATATTGTCTTATAAAACGTTCATCTAGGTCGCTAGTGCATCGTTTTCGCCCTTGCCCTAGCCTTCTAGAATAAGTTCCTACTTCATTCAAGCGATGTTTGCCTAACAAATCGGCAACATAACTCTGACAATATCCCTCGTCCAATAAAACTGAGGCTCGCATTACCTCGTGTTCAGTTAAATTCCTTGTTCGATTCATTTTTCTAATTCTTCGGGGTCAAAAATAAAACCGTCTACCACAAAAACGTATTACTTTAAAAAAAGGGAACAATTTATAAGCTTACTTTTAAAGAAAATCTATCGCATTATTACAGAAAATTGTTTATCTTCTAAAAAATTCTTTAAAACTGTAAATCTAAACGAATTGTTTTGATTTCTGTCATGAACAACGAAACAAAATATGCATAGCCTACTATTCAAATACTCGATAAACTTTAAAGCTGACATAAGAAAAAGATAAATTAATTTTCAGATTGTTGCGTTAATTTTGTCCAGGAGTTTATATATATGTATATATATATATATATATATATATATATATATATATATATATATATATATAAATATATATATATATATATATATATATATATATATATATATATATATATATATATATATATATATATATATAAATATATATATATATATATATATATATATATATATATATATATATATATATGTATATATATATATATATATATATATGTATATGGTGGAATGTAAATCATTAAAATTTCGGGTTTCAATCCGTTCGTCTAACAATGAATTTGCTTGACGTTTCACCAAAATCCTATTTGGCATTTTCAAGTGCACAGGTTGCTGCTGCCGCTCGATACTGTGATCTTGCTGCTGCTGCAGCTTAAAGCTAACTGGGAAACCGAATTGCGGTCGCCGTCTTTTATATTATATATATCGTTATTATTTCTTAGTTATTGGAGTATAAATTATTCATATTAAGTGAGGAAGTCCAGCCTAAACTTGGTATTTTGTAATCTTTTTTATGAAATTAGTATATAAATGATATAAAATGTTTTGGTAAATCGGTACATCTGTTAACAAGAATATATATCTAAAATAAAATGAATTATAATAAATATAAATTTTGAACTTTCAAATAATAAAAGCACACTTACGACTATATCATTTTAAAACTCAACACATCCGCATAACTAACCTAAACTGAGGTAAAAACGCAAACTTGACTAGATTATTAATTTTTTTTTGTTTAGTTTTAAAAACTCTGTCTCAACATTTTCAATATTTGTTGGCAAAGCATAAAATGCATTCAATCCTTTTCAATATGAAAATTAATAATACTTTTTGAGTAGAATGAATGCAATTCCTTCGCAAGATAACAAATTAATTAAAATATGTTAAAATTATTCCCTTAGGATTCCCTTACGGATTTTCATTTTCTATATTTCTAAGAATTATTCCAAAAATTTTTTTAAGAAAATTCCATTTCATTACACATTAAATGTGACAGGGCGTCGGAATGGGATCGCTACCTGTTTTCAGACAGTGTAATATTACTCAGTCAATTTTTAATATTTTTTAACTTTTTTTTAAAATCTTGGTTACTTTTTCTACAAAACGTGGAGAGGTTTTTTTTTAATTCTTCAAATAGACAATTTTTTATTTTTCTTCTTTTTTCTTATGTGGGAGTCCACATAAGTAGGCTAATGCCTGTTTTTCCCTTTGATGCCTCCTCCTAGGTAAATGTCCAGCATTTTTCCCACCGTTTTGGGGGTGTGCCTTGAGCTCTTCTGCCGACGGGTTTGTTAAGTTTTGTTTTCTTCACTAGGGTGTTATCATTCATTTATGTGTTTGTCCCACTGTCTCCTTCTCTCTTTTGCCCACTTGGATACATCTGGACCTAATTCTCGCAGTTCTTCGCTTCGTATATCGTTTTTCCGTTTATATGTCGTTTTTAGGGTTTTTGAAGTCGAAAAATCCAAAAATGAGGTTGTTTTTTCATTGCTTTCAATTTTAGCTCAGGAAGGAGGTGGAAAGGGTTGCCTCTTATATGTGGTATTATAAGGAAATGGACCAAAAGTTATTCATGAAATTAAGTTAGAGGTGTACGGTAGTGATGGCCCATCTTATTTTTCAGTATAATTTTGGTTTAAACAACCGAGACTGAAATCAGGATCATACCTGAACAGGACGTCTGGTTAAGGCAAGAACTGAGAGAACTATCAGGCTTGTTAAAGATTTGCTGCTATCAAATCGATGAATGAACATCCCAGTGCTTACAAAAGAATCTGTTCCTTTTTCTACACCATGGACTCCAAAGATTTTATACGAGAATAGAAACTGACGAGGAAAGATATTTTTCAAGAAAGCTTTAGAAAATATTGAGAGTTATTGCTTGCGAATTGTCAAAGGAGTGGATGCAATGAGTTCATAAGGGCACCTCCACCTCCAAAGAAGACGGAAACTAGAGTTGTCTTTTGGCAAGGTCATGACGACAATTTTTGGGGACTGCGAGGGCATCTTGCTGAATATATGAAAAAATGGTCTACAATTAATGAAGAAGTTTTCGGCAGGACGATACAAAACCCGAGGCAGAACCAAAAAAATATATAGGTATACACCATCTCTCCCCTGACTGCCAAAATAAAAAAAAAATAGAAGAATTAAAAGTGAACATTACTTCAGATGTTCTACACAGTCTCCTCCGACCTCAATACAACGTTCGAAATGTTTATACAATCATGTGAAACTGTGAAAAAATCTTCTTTTGAGACATGCTTAACTCGCGTGTAACTTTAATGTCGGCCAAATTGTCATCGCGATGACCCTTTATTTGACGCTTGATTTTTGAAAATAAAAAAGTCACTAGGGGCTAAATCAGGCGAATAATGAGGGTGGTGGACTACGGATATTTAGTTATACGCCGGAAACTGCACCAAAAGCCAAGCCATGTGAGAGGATATGTTATCATGAGCAAGAAAAAATCCATTGCGTTTCATCGTTTCGGTCGAAATCGCTGAATCCTCTTGTAAAGACACTCCATGATACCTGGCGTTCACGGAAGTGCCCTCAGGAACAAATTCTTTGAGCGTCAAAAAGTGCGACGAGCATTGTCTTTGGCGTCCACCCGTTGCTGTTTTTGTTCCGGTGTCAGGCTGTGGGGAACAAACCCACCACACACTTTTCTTTTGTTCAAACAATTTTTTGAACACATCAGTCTACATGAAAGATGACGGTCAGTTTGCAGAAGGTGACAAATTTGCACGATTGCCACTCGAATACTTGTGAACACGATAAACAATCATAACCGTAAGCTTTTTTTCAATGATTCAAATGGCTCCTAGCTGTTTTACCTAGTTTCATATGAAATTTCATCACTGCTTGCTACTTGGACACGCTTTTGTGACACAACAACATACACATATACATTTCGCACGTCTACGGACTGATCACAACTTGCCGGTTAAAGGCAAATGTATTATTTACAGGTGTGAGTTCAAGTTTTTACTGTTGTTTACGAGATGGATGAAAGAACTAATAGAGTATACACACGTGAAGAAAGGAACGTGGGTAACATATCTTACACAATTATATAAAAGGGAACAGAGTATCACACTGCCACAAACACCAGATATAACGAATAGAAGACGTAATAGAAGCACTGGAAAAATTAAAAAACCGCAAATCTCTCGGCGAAGACCAAATACCTAATGAACTACTAAAATATGTGGAACACTCTTTGGTTAAGCAACTCCAGACACTCATACAGAGGATTATAAAATCGAATAGAATCCCAGATGAATGGAGAACAGCAACAGTTATACTAATGCACAAGAAGGGAGCAAAAGAAGATCCAAATAACTATAAAGGCATAAATCTATTAAACTGTACACTGAAATTAACAACAAAGATTATTAAACAAAAATAAATGCGAGAATACAACTGGAAGAAGAGCAGCAAGGATTCAGAAATGGGCGCTCGTACACCGATGCCGTATTCATTGTGAGACAGATAAAAGAAAAATCCATAGAATACAACATTCCAGCATACTTCTGCCTGATAGACTTAAAAAAAGCTTTCGACAATGTGCAAATAAAAGACGTTATTCATCTATTATGTAATAGGAACATCCCATTAGACCTAATTAAAACTATCGAGAATATATATTAAGACAACAAAGTAGTCGCAAGAGTAGCAGAAAGAATGACAGAACCAATCAACTATAAATCAGCCAAGGAGACTTCAAGAGTCCTCTTCTATTTAATATTGTCATGGATAAAATTATAAAGAATGTCAAAAGAAAGAAGGGATATAGAATGGGTAACAGAGAACTTAGAATTATGTGTTATGTAGGTGACGCGATAATAATGGCTGAGACTGAGAAAGATGTGCAAAGGCTGCTATACGAATTTTGTATAGCAGCAAAACAATATAATATGTTAATCTCAACTGAAAAAACCAAGACAATAGTAAAAGCAAAAGAGACGATTAGGTGCAAGCTGGTAATGGAAGGTAAACCAATAGAACAGGTGATGCAGCTCGATTACCTGGGCATCAAAATATCTAGTACCAGAAAAATCGAGGAAGAAGTAAAACATCAAGTCAACAAGGCTAATAAGATAGTGATGCTTCAATGATACCATATTTAGAAATTAATTCCTCTCAGTGGAGACCAAAACAAGAATATACAAGCGCAATACGACCAGTAATGACTTACACATCTGAGACAAGACCCCATACAAGTATAACACACAAACAAGACAATGAGGTATAGAGAAAGGAATGAAGACATAAGACGCACACGTAATATAGAAAATATCAATCAGTGGATAAGAAGAAGAAAAATGGAATGGAATCAACACATAGGAAGAATGCCAAACAACAGGATAGTACAGATAGCAAGAGACAAGTCACCGAATGGAAGAAGATTAATGAGACGTCCAAGAAAGAGATGGAGCGACGATCTATGAAGCAGGGAACAGAGAAAAAAGGCGATAGTGCTTAGCTATAAGTCGAAAGAGAAGAAGAAGAAGTTTACGAGATGGTGTTGCTTTAAGGCCGGGGAAAAAATCAGTCCGTAATCAGACTGTGTATCCAGATTTCATTAACTTTGGTAATGTGTGTTCAATAATTCGCATACTAGGACGCAAACTATTTTGCGCACACTACCGCGTCAACGTTTAAAAAATATTGTCATGCATACTGACATTGCTATATTTTTACTGAAGAAAAAAATCAAATCGAAAGTGTTACATAAGTAAAATAAAATAAGTCTATTTGAGGTTTAAAAGTGATGTAATATAACATTGCATGTTGTGTTAAGCATAATAATAAAACTACAACTAATATTGACTTTTAATTACTTATAGAACTATTATATTACCGAGTGTTTGTTAATGTAGAGTACCGTATATTGTCCATGGCTAAAGATTCGATCTTATCAGCAGAAATAATGTTAAATTAATATCACAATCTGATATGGTTTAAATGGAATAATAATGCATTATCATTTATCTATCTTGATAATTGTAAGAAATTAGACCTCTATTTACATTAATAGTTTTCAAGTATAATGGTATCAATAAAATATACGAAGAAATAGAAAAATTCAAGGAAATTATCGAAAACGATAGGAAAAATATATACGTGTATCGGACTAATTGATCTTCATGGCACGAAATAAAGTTTTAAAATCGAAAAATCGGCAGCTGGAAAATTCACAGACTTGACAGATGGGAGCATATTTGTAGTTTAAGCCACAAGAACAACATTATAAAAATCGAAAAGGTTTTTTGGGTTTTGTCTCATCTGGAGAATGCAATTCACTTGATTAATGTCTTGTTTGTGTCTTACTCATATACCCACGTCTCGTCACCAGTAATTATGCTTTAAATGAATGTTGAATCAGAATTATGGATGGAAATCTTTTTGTTTGGTAAATTTAACACCTTGACTATTTTGTAAAGTAATTAAGCTCTGTTGAAGCAAACCTAGCAACAAAACGCTTTAAACCTAAATATCCACGTACAGATACTGAGGTCTCCTCGGCTACCTCATAAATAGCCAATTTTTTTTAGTGTTCCGTACGGAACGGAAATAGCAGAGAGACTGAGGAAATAGGAATAAAAAGAGGTGTTCGTCAGGGATGAGTTCTCTCCCCGCTCCTGTTTAATCTATACTCTAAGCACATATTCCAGACGGCCTTAGAGAATGCCACAGACGGTATCAAAGTTTATGGCAAAATCATTAACAATCTAAGTTACGCTGATGATACCATTATTATAGCAGATACAGCGGATGGAGTTCAGCGTCTTATGAACAATATATCTAGGGAAGGTGATGTTTTAGGCATGAAAGTAAACGTAAATAAAACGAAAGTAATGGTCACTTCAAGAACACCCGGGTTGCAAACAGATATTAGTGTTTATGATCAATTGATAGCGGCTTTTCTCAAAATGAGACACCTCCTCACAGGCTCAACCCTTTCTTTGGATACTCGTTATCGTTTTGTAAAGGTCTATATATATCCAGTGCTTTTTTATGGAGTTGAGGCCTGGACCTTGGGAGTACGATCAATGAATCGTTTGGAGTCTTTCGAATTATAGGTCATGCGCGGAATATTGAAGATCTCTTGGACAGAGCGTGTTACTAATGAGGATGTACTTCGTCGAATGGGTAGAGAAAGGGAACTATTGCCATTTATTAAAAGACAAAAAACTCGTTACTTGGTACATATTTATAGGTGTCCACCTTACTCACTGCTCTGGTTGTTGAGGAAAGGGAAAATTGAAGGGAAAAGAGGTGTGGGGCGTCGAAAATGTTCCTGGCTGAAAAATATACGAAATCGGACAGGTCCGGATACCCATACTTTATTAAGAATTGTCTAGGATAAGGAAGAATTCGCCGTGATTACAGCCCAACTTCAGTAATGGCGATGACACTATAAGAAGAAGACGGAAGGAACACTTATAAGATCACTTCGGTGTCCGTCTGTCTGCCTGTCTGTCCGTCTGTCTGCCTGTCTGTTCGTGTGTCTGTCTGTCACACCCGATTTTCTCCGAAACCATTTGACATAGAAAGTTGAAATTTGGCATTATTATAGGAATTAATGCCGTGTAGTTTTTAAAGTTAAATTTTGACCTAAGGAGTTAGTTTTTGGGGTTGAAACGGGAAGTGAAAATTTTTTTACGAGCGTGTTGTCAAATGAAAGCTTGTAAACAGACGAGTTCAAAAATGTATGTAATGTGATACTTGCGCACAATTCTCTTTGTATTATGTTTTAAAAAATTGCGTAAAACCGCTGTACCCCCCACCTTATCTCGAAAAGTACTAATCAAAAAATTTTGAAAAAATTCTGGAATATTCTCTACAGGGTGTGAACGAAAATTATCTCGAGCGCATTACCTTTAATAATTTATCTGAAATATAAAAAAAAAAAACAAAACTTCTAGGTCATCAGTTTTCAACTAAAGATCGGAAAAAAAAACTTTGTTGAAAACTCATTTGGGATGTGCTTTGTGAAGTCGCTGATCATTTTGTACTTCCGTAACAAAAATTTTTATTTTAAAAGCAATCAACGTACGGAACACTAATTGCGCAAGTTCAACTTGCATTTGACTGGTTATTTTTTATCATTGTTCTGATTTTGTCGATGGTTTTATCAGTTTTCGACGTGGATAATCTCCCAGGTCTCATTTTGTATTGATTCCCGGTTATTTCCAAAGCGCGAATGCCACTTATTAGTTGTTGTTTTCGATAAAGCACGGTTACCAAGGTCTTTTCCTACTTCAAAAGCTATATGCATACCAAATTTCATTTGATTCGAGAGTTATCATGTCAACAGTCGGATAGAAGGACAAACCTGCGAAGTTTTTAGTAAAATGTCCACTTTTATTGATTTTTATAGTTAACACGCGTTTCGCTAAAATATTAACTTTATCAAAAGTATGGGTATGGAATGAAATAAACATTTTTCGATGGTTTTATAAGTGTATATTTACAGGTAGGGTGTAACTAAAGGATAACAACAAAACTTAATAATTATACAAATTATCTATTCATCAGATAAATTCAACAATGAGGAATTTCCAAGGTCCAGTGGGTCATTTAACAGTGTGTTCGTATTCTGTCTTTTTTTAATCTCGAGAATCTTAAATAAATATAATTTATGCGATTTGTTCTGAAAGTGTAAAATATGAAAATCATTATCAAAAACTCTTCCACTAATTATTTAGCATATGAAGAATCAGTTTGACTTTTTAAAAAACTTTTATTAAGTTCTGAAATTCTTTGTTCGAAAGTTCTCCCTGTTTGTCCTATGTAGAATTTATTACAAGAACCACAATTAAGTTAATAAACACCACATTTATGGTTTTTCAAGGTTTTATAGTTATTGTTCTTGATATGTTTGTTTAACTTATTATTCGTACTGCATGTACGAGGCTGGTTTGAAGTCCGTGCAAAGTCCGAGAGATGGCACCACTGGCGCGTATCGAGGTCATGTTTAGTTAGTAGCATCTCTTGAATGAACGCACACCAAGTTTCAGCCATATTGATCTATTTCTTTGTGTTTGGCATTCGTGTGAATCAAGGAAGTCGAGTGATTTTCAGGAAATGGACGAAAAAGAATTTCGTGTGGTGATTAAACATTACTTTATGAAAGGCAAAACGCCTCAGGAGACTAAAGAGAAGCTTGATAACATTATGGTGACTCTGCACCTTCGATTAGAACAGTTTATAAGTGGTTTTTCGGACTGGCCATATGGGCACAAGTGACGCTGAACGTTCTGGACTGCCTGTGGAGGTTACGACTCCAGAAATCATTGATCAAATCCATGATATGGTGATGGATGACAGAAGAGTTAAGGTGCGTGAGATTGCTAGTGCTGTGGGCATCTCGACTGAACGGGTACATAATATTTTGCATAAACATTTGGATATGAGAAAGCTATCCGCAAGATGGGTGCCGCGATTGCTCACGCTTGACCAAAAACGGAATCGTGTGAAGTGTTGGAAGGATGGTTTGCAGCTGTTCCAGAAGAATCCGGAGGACTTTAAGCGTCGTTTCGTCACTGTGGATGAAACATGGATACATTACTATACTCCTGAGACCAAACAACAATCTAAACAATGGGTTACCAAGGGGGAATCTGCACCAAAAAAGGCGAAGACCGTTCCTTCGGCCGGAAAGGTTATGGCGACTGTCTTTTGGGATTCGTAAGGGATAATCCTCATCGACTATCTGGAAAAGGGTAAAACTATTACAGGTGAATATTATTCATCGTTATTGGACCGTTTGAAAACCGAGCTGTAAGAAAAACGTCCGCGATTGGCCCACAAGAAAGTTCTTTTCCATCACGACAACGCACCAGCACACACCTCAGCAGTTGTGGTCGCAAACTTAATGGAAATAGGATTCCAACTCGTTTCACATCCCCCCTATTCTCCAGGCTTGGCTCCCTCGGACTACTATTTGTTCCCCAATTTGAAGAAATGGCTGGCGGGACAAAGATTTTATTCAAACGAGGAGGTGATTGCAGACACTAATGGATATTTTGCAGACTTGGACAAATCCTATTATTCGGAAGGGATCAACAAACTAGAACATCGTTGGACGAAGTCTATAAGCGTAAAAGGAGACTATGTCGAAAAATAAAAAGGGTTTACCCCAAACACATAAGTAGTTTTTATTTGTGCACGGACTTTTCAAACCAGCCTCGTAATTGTCAAGTTCTGTTTTCTTAGGTATTTAGTGATTTTTTCAGTTGTTGGGCCTATATAGATTAATGTTGCGTAATTGTTATTAATAGTTGTTTGTTGTAACTGTTTTTTGCATAAAATTGTATTTATACTAAATCCATTGTTTTTGGCTGTTTGTTCAAAAAGATTAAGTTCAATAGGTTTAATGTAAAAACTATAGATACAATTTTGCGCAAGAAACAGTTACAATAAACAATTAATCTAATATATCCAATAACAACAAACTACTAATAACAATTACGTAACATTAACCTACCAGGTATACAAGTATGAAATCCGGATTTTTTTTCTAAAAAAACATGTTAAATTCGGAAGAATGATAAAAAGTGCTTTATTCAAAGTATGCTCCATCGCTTGTTATACATTTTTCCCACCTTTCGGGCAATTTGTGAATACTACGCCAGTAAAAATCTTCCCCTTTTGCTACAAACCATTCATCGAGCCATTTTTTCACATCTTCGTACGAACCAAAGCGCTGTTCTGGTCTGGTGAGCAAGCCGCATGGGGTAGAACTTCCCAGCTGAGTGCTTCCAACGTGTCGCGAACTGGTTTCTTCCGTATGTGATGGAGCATTGTCATGAAGAAAAATGACTTTGTGTTGTCTCTTTCGGTATTCTGGCCTTTTTTCAAGCAGCGAACGGTTCAAATCGGTCAATTGTTGTTGGTAACGTTTAGTATTAACCGTTTCCCCAGGTTTTAATAGTTCATAATAGCCCACGCCCCTCTGGTCCCACCAAACACAGAGCATCGTTTTTTTGCCAAAGCGATTCGGTGCATGGTGCGCCTGGGTCTATCCATGATTTTTTGCGCTTGGGATTCTCAAAATAAATCCACTTTTCATCCCCTGTAACTATACGATGCAAAAACGACTTCCTTATGTATCTAGCGAGCAAAATGTCACACGTGTTTTTGCGCTTTTCCATTTGCCTGTCGTTCAACTCATGTGGTACCCATCTACCGTCTTCTGAGTCTTTCCCATCTTCGTCCAACAATGCTTGCAATTCCACATCTTCGCTTTTTTTGGCGGTTTTCCACGTTCCTTGTCTGCAACATCGAAGTCACCACTTTTGAAACGCCGAAACCATCGTTCACACGTATCTTGCGATGGAGCATGTTCACCATAAGCTTCTGGAAGTAATCGGTATGATTCAACAGCAGTTTTCTTCAAATAAAAACAAAAAATTAATGCTGTCCGCGAATGCTCTTTGTTCGGTATAAATTTCGACATGTTGAACACAACACTATGCACACACTTTTCTAATTTATCACTCGTGCGCGTCTAACACTTGATGATGACACAACAAAATGGCGCAGTGTCAAATCTTTATAGCACAAGCTGCAGTGATGCACCATCTGTTGTCTGAAATCTGCATTTCATACTTAGACACCTGGTATATAGGCCTAACAACTGAAAAAATAGCTAGAAAACAGAACGCGACAATCACAAACAGTATAAAGAATAACTTAAACAGACATATCAAGAACAATAAAGATAAAACCATAAATCTGGTGTTTATCATCTTAATTGTGGTTCTTGTAATAAACTCTACATAGAATAAACAGGGAGAACATTCGAACAAAGAATTTCAGAATAAGTTTTTAAAAAAGTAAAACTGATTCTTCATATGCCAAACATTTAATAGAAGAGAATCATGTATTTGATAATAATTTCCATATTTTACAAGTTCAGAACAAATCGCATAAATTAAATTTATTTGAGACCCTCGAGATCAATAAAAGGAAGAATACGAACACGCTGTTAAATGACCAACTAGACCTCGGAAATTCCCGATTGCTGAATTTATTTAATGAATAAATAATTTGTATAATTATTAAGTCTTTTAGTTACAACCTAGCTGTAAATATTTACTTATAAAACCATCGAAAATGTTTATTTCATTCCATACCCATACTTTTGATGAAGTTAATGTTTATTGTAGGTTCCATCCTTTTTATCCAGTCTTTCCGCTTTTCCCTGTCCATTATCATATTGTTCATATTTTCTATCTTCAATGCCCTTCATCCAAGTTAGTCTTGGTCTTCCTCTTTTTCGCTTCTTTGGTGTTTTCATTTCCACTATTCTTTTTGGTATTCTGTCGCTGTCCAGTCTAAGTACATGCTCATACCATTGCAATTGCTTTTTCTCCATTTTTTGTATTATTAACTCCTGCACTAGTTTCCCTCTAATTTCTTCGTTTCTGAGGTGGTCCATCTTAGTGTTTCCTGATATCTTTCGAAGATATTTCATTTCCGCTGCGATCAGTTTAGGCCTATGTTTTTGTTATATTGTCCAAGTTTCACTTCCATATAATATCAGTGGGTTCACTATTAATGTCAAGTATAAAAATTTTACTAAAAAATTTAGTGTTTTATTCTCATTGAATATGAATTTTCATCAAGTAACGGTCGAGTCAGTTAATTATTTAAAGGTTTGAATCGAAATGTAAAAACAGGATACGTCTCCTTTGTGAAAAATCTCTTACGTTTACTATTGTATAACCACCTACACTAGGAACAAATTAAAATAAAAATATTATTTACTTATTAGAAAAAAAAAACTAATTTGATACAATGTATAATCATTTCCATTTACTTCCGACAAAACATTTGTTTAACTAACTTTTACATTTACCTAGTATCATCTTAATTGCCCATAAAAAATAGCATGGCCTAGAAATAAATGGTTCAAGCCCAATCAGTCATACACAATCTAGATAATGATACCAAATTGACGCCAATAATTATTTATATAACACAAGAACCATGCAAGAACCAACCCAAAATACTGACGGTTATAATTTGTATGTGTATCATTAAAATTACTGGTAAAGTTATGCATTACGTACATATGTATTATCCTTGAGATTGTAATGGGAGAACGTAGGCAAAAAATGGGGCAACATAACATATTATGTCATCACGTGTTCAAAGAACAATTAAATTTGAGTGCTGATTAGTTCCTTGATCCTTCAAATAAAGTATATTTTTAAATAACTAATTGAGGGCTTCAACCTGTGTGGTTAGTACTGTTGCAAAACGATACAAGTAAAGAGGAAATTTCGATACGAAAGGAAATGGATGTATATTGATTAGAGATGTGACGGGTAGTACTTTTTACGATCCGGTAAAACTGGGTACCCCGTACATATTATCCGGCAAAACCGGGTACCCGGTCGGGTAGGGTCCAGCAATATTATATTAAGGTAGTTCACTCGTAAATCCACTTTTCTTAAGAATTTTATGAAATTGAAATATGATGTAAATCTAAATGTTTTTCATTTAATTAAAAAAAAAAAAATTTGACCGATTGTGAAGCGTGCACATAATTAACATGCAATTGGCCAATGAAGTATAAAAAAAAGCATAGTTTCGTATATATCTTTTTTTTTTATTGGTCTAGCACACGTGCTACAGGGAAGTCCCTAAAGCGCTACAGGAGCGACACGTGTGCGGAGAAAGCGATTCACGTTGTTCTTCAATCGCTGTAACATGTACTCGGTGGGAAACACAGTCCTGGGCAAATTATTCCAAAGGGATGATGTTCTCCATATAAATGACTGCTTGAAAAGCGTTGTACGAGGAGTAACAAGCTGAACCTCATACGGATGTGAAGTATTAGCGTGACGTGTACTTCTAACATGCACCGCTCTGGGAGGAATTAAACGGGCCACATCCTTCGAACACTTTCCATGAAAATACTTGTAGAATAGGCTCAAGTCGCCAACCGTTCTTCGATGTTCTAGCGAATCAAGGCCACCTGTCAGTTCCGGGTCTCCTATCAGACGAACATCTCTTCTCTGAATAGAATCCAACAAATGCAGTGTATGTTTGGGAGCGGAGCCCCAAACATGGGAGCAGTTGGTGTGAAGTGTAAGGCTTTCTGGTTCGAAATAATATTCCCAACTTCTGAGAAGCTTTCCTTGCTATGCCCGCAACATGTTCATGCCAGGACATATTTGCTCCCAAATTAACGCCCAACAAATTGAGTGACGATGTTAGAGGAATGGAGTGCCCCGACATAACTATGTCGGGTTCAGCAACGTTAACTTTTTTAGAAAAAACTGCCGCCTGGGTTTTTGTAGCGGTAAATTCCACTTGGTTACTGACACCTCAAGATAGAATTTCTTCCAGGTCTTTGTTAAGTTGAATGACTTCCTGCTGTCTGCGGATATTCGTCTGAGTAGCCGATGTTTGAACGTTCAAAGTGAATGAAGAGATAAGTGTACTGTCATCTGCAAAGCTGTAGATGGGATTCTCGGTCTTTTCCAGCAGATCGTTAATATAAATGAGAAAGAGAGTAGGAGATAGTATGGAGCCTTGGGGTACACCGGCGTTGATACTGAAGGTGTTAGAAAGAAATCCGTCGCTCTCTGTGGAAACATGGGAGCCACAAACAGAACTTTTCAGACATACCATAAGAACGTAGCTTAGCCAATAGCCCATCGTGCCAAGCACGGTCGAATGCCTTGGATATGTCAAGAGCAACCGCTCGAGATTCTCCAAAGTGTTCAATTGCGTTGTTCCAAACATGTGTTACATAAGTCAGGAGGTCTCCTGTTGATCTATTTTTACGAAAGCCATATTGGTGATCGCTAATAATGTTGAATCCTTCAAGATATTTTAGAAGATGCTGATTGATAGCCTTTTCCATGACTTTTGATATTATTGAAAGCAGTGCGATTGGTCGGTAGTTATTTGGCAAGGTCATCTTGCCTTTTTTAGGTATTGGCTGAACTGTGGCACGTTTCCAGCAGGAAGGAAATATTCCCTTTCTGTAAGATAGGTTGAAAAGTCTACAGAAAACTGGTGTTAGTTCCCTCGCACAGTTTTTGAGAACTATGGCAGGTATTCCGTCAGCGTCAGAAGCCTTTTTGGTGTCTAGCTTCATCAAAATACGTTTTATGATACGCTGCCTAAAGACAATATCGGGCATCATTGACTGCACTATGGGAATATTAGGTGGTGTTTTTCCTTGGAAATCGACAGTAGAATGTGAAGCAAACAGTTCAGCCAACAAGTTCGCTTCCTCAACAGGTGTCGTTGCAATAGAATTATCTGGCCGTGTGAATGGTGGTATGATGGATTTGGTGAAATTTTGACTAACTGCCTTAGCGATTGACCAAAAGGACCTGGAATTGTTGGGACAAGCGAGAAGTTTGTTTCTAATCCGTTGATTGTGTGCCTCCTTGGTTTCGTCGATAATTTCTTTGCATCTGTTTCTGGCACGAACAAAAGTGTTTCGATTTATGGTGTTAGGATTTTCACGCCAATGTCGGTATGCAAGATGTTTAGAAGTAACAGCTTCTTTGTATTTTCGGTCAAACCAAGGCTTGCCGTTGGAAGGGCATTTCTTCGAAAAAGAGATGTAAGCCTCCATACCGGCCAAAATAACATCGGAAACCTCCTTGGCGCAGTCAGATGGGTCATCGGATCGAAAACAAACGTCTAACCAAGGGGAAGTTCGAAAATATTCCATGAGATCTTCCCATTTAGCAGATCTGTAGTGCCAAATCTTGCGCAGTTTAGGCGCCTCTCTGTCACTGATTGGTAGGATACTTGATGCCGATAATAGTTTATGGTCGGAAGAACCTAATGGCGGATTTACGCTGACCGTGTAAATCTCCGGATTGGTGGTTAAAAACAGGTCAAGAAGACTGGCGAACTCCCCGTCTCGATCAGGGATCCGTGTTGGTTCGTCAATAAGCTGAGTTAAGCCACAACTGATTGAAAATGATTCGGCTTCACGACCTTATTCATCGGTAGTATTTGAATATTTAAGCCAGTTGATGTTGTGGACATTAAAGTCGCCCAGGATGGCAATTTCGGCATTTGGATAGTTAATTTGTAGATAATCGATGGTGTCTGCAAGAGAAGAGAAAAGTGCTCTAAAGTTAGTATCGCTTGGTGGTCGATACAGGATACAGACGAACCTTGTGGTTGGTTGAGTCGTTATTTTTAACCACATAACATCAAAGTTTGGGGGCTCCAGAGCCTCTTCTCGTTGGCAAGAGAGGTCGCTTCTGACAAAAAGACAGATTCCAAAGTTACGCCTAAATCAGGAATAGAAGTCGTACTCAGAATAAAGATAGTTAACTGTGCTGGTCGATGAACTGACCTTGGTTTCACAGAGAGCGAGTACATGAGGTTTATTTGATTGCAGGTGTTGGTGCACTGAATTTATGTTAGAGTCTAAACCTCGTATGTTGCAAAAATCCATTTTAAAATTCTGATCTCTGCATGTCGACGCACCTGAACCAGCCCCCACCCGGAGATCCGAACGGGGGCTATTTTACCTCCGGAATTTTTTGTATCCAGGTGCCTCATCATGCTATTTGGTCCCACTTCTTAAGAACTAGTCTTACGAATTTTTTAAAAAAACTAATATTTAGTAAAAAAAAATAGAAAAATTTTGAAATAAAAATATTTTTTTTATCGACTAGTTAAAAAGATATAAATATTTAAAGTTGATATTTTTTTAAAAGAATAACCGTGTAGTGAGGGACAGATATCACAATTTGACAACGCTGTGTTAAAATGGTTAACTTTTAAACAGAAATTCATTTGTAAGTTAAATAATTTATTGAATAAACACAATATATTTATCAGCTTTATCTTTAATCACCAAATAAAAATGTATTAATTAAAAATTTGAATTTGTATCTTGATATTTACTATTTTTTCTTTAGTATTTAAAAGATTTATTTTTAAACAAAAATATGTTTGTAGGTTCAGTAATTTTTCGATAATGTTTTAAATTAATATTATATTTATTTATCAACGTTGTTACAAATCAATTGATAATAATATTTAATATATATTAAAATAATAGTTTTATAAATTTTCTCGGCAAAACTAAATACATAATTAATGATAGTAATGATAAATAAATAACGTATTATAAACTATTTGTAAAGTAATTAATTACTTTATTTAACACTCGAGCATTGGTTACACGTGGTTTCCCATTGTCTTTTCGACTAGACAATAATTGCTCTATTCCTATAGAACCCCAATTTATCATAAGAACTTTTCCGATCTTCCAAAAGATGCAATTTAATCTTTTAATCACGCACTCTTTACATAATACGTAATTTGTAATTACGACCTGAACGTTTCTCATGAGTTATCTTTTCTAGTGAAAGGACTTTTTTACACAGACAATAGATTAAATTTTTTCCTAATTTATCTAACTCGATCCGTTGACCACTACATAGGTTAGGCTCTTCAGTTTTTAGTTTGTTCGCGTCATTCATTTCCAAAATACTTTTTTGGGTTTATTGATGAGCTTTTTCTTTGCAAATTTGCCTTTATCTCACAATTGATTATAATCAAAAGGCATTTTTTATTTATATTTTTTTTTGTTTTAAAACAGAAGTAATATGTTCTAAAAAGTAAACATACACAAGGTTTAATACATATAACCTATAAAAACGTTAGTTCTATAGAGCATTCGGTATACGCATTGGCAGCGTTGTCACATTTATTTTCATTAAAAGTGTGATTGTATTAATGTGTGTTTGCATAAGAAAGTTTCCATCTATCGAATACATTCTCCGACAAAAATAAAATACTCTGCCATTGATGGATGGATGGATATTATGTGGTCTGAGCGCATCAACAATAATGGTCATTTAGCGCCCTATATATTCTGCCATTGAGTATTTTAAATTTTTTGTATTTACTGTCGGACTATAATTTTGGCTCCGATTGTCACGAGTGAACTACCTTGACCTTCTTTTACGTTTTATTAATATTTTCTGCCAACACTGTCAACTTTAGGTAATTTTTGATGATCGGCAATATTTAAGATGTGATAAATTAGCGCTTATGCAACTATGCGTCTGGTTGCTCTGTGTGAAACCCCGTATTTACCGGTAATACGATGAATCCCCGAGAAAAGCAAAAATCTTATTGCTACATTTTCTACGGTAAAAGCTCTTTTTAACGATTATTAGGTATTAAAAAATGAGCAAAATCTGAAACCTCTTTTTAATTGATGGGGAAAATGAATCAAAAGCAATATGTGGTTGTGTAACATTAAAAATCACACGAGGTTTAGGAAAAAGCTTGTATCCTTATACATATATCATAAATCCCTTCATATTATATATATATATATATATATATATATATATATATATATATATATATATATATAGGGTGTTTTTTATAGAGGTATAGAACTTTGAAATGGAATAAAACAAAGATGAATTTTTTAAATTGACATGAAATTTACTTTTATTCGAAAGATAATCTTCTGGCATTATAATTTAAATATGACTTCTGGCATATGACCGCCACGGCTGGCTCGGACGTAGTCTAATCTGGAGGTCCAATTTTCGATGATTTTTTCCAACATTTGTGGCCGTATATCGGCAATAACGCGGCGAATGTTGTCCTCCAAGTGGTCAATCGTTTCAGACTTATCGGCGTAGACTAGCGACTTCACATATCCCCACAGAAAATAGTCTAGCGGCGATAAATCGCACGATCTTGGAGGCCAATTCACGGGTCTGAAACGTGAAACTATGCGGTTACCAACGTTTCCTTCAATAAATCAATTGTGGCACAAGCTGTGTGACATGTTGCGCCGTCTTGTTGAAACCACAGCTCCTGCACATCATGGTTGTTCAATTGATGAACGAAAAAGTCAGTAATCATGGCTCTATAGCGGTCACCATTGACTGTAACGTTCTGACCAACATCGTTTTTAAAGAAGTACGGACCAATGATTCCACCAGCCCATAAAGCACACCAAACAGTCAGTTTTTCTGGATGTAACGGTGTCTCAACATACACTTGAGGATTATCATCACTCCAAATACGGCAGTTTTGTTTATTGACGTATCCATTCAAACAAAAGTGAGCTTCATCGCTAAACAAAATTCGCTTATGAAAATCGGGATCAACGGCGATCTTGTTTTGGGCCCATTCACCGAATCTACGCCTTGCTAGGTGATCGTGTGGCTTCAATTGTTGCACGAGTTGGATTTTGTAAGCACGCAAACCAAGATCTTTCCGCAAAATCTTCCATAAAGTGGATGGACACATATCCAATTCCTGTGCACGATGGCGGATAGACTGATTCGGGTCTTCCTCTACGCTACGCTCTACAGCAGCAATGACTTCTTCTGTACGCACTGTATGACGTCTCTGTGGATGCGTACTATCATTTAGAGTAAACGTGGTGCGAAAACGTTCCATAGTTAATCGAATTAATTGCTCTGATGGACGATTATGTTGACCGTAAAATGGACGTAGTGCGCGATACGTATTTCGAACAGAACCATGATTTTCAAAATAAATTTGCACGATTTGGAAGCGTTGTTCAGGCGTCAGTCTATTCATGTTGAAATGCCAAACCAAACTAAACATAAATCACTTGACAGCTGACAAAATGGCCGCCAGTTAAAAAAGTGTTGCCAACTTAAAGTTTTATACCTCTAAAAAAACACCCTTTATATATATATATATATATATATATATATATATATATATATATATATATATATATATATATATATCCCTCATTCTCTCAAAGCTTGCATATGGTGATTTCATATACGATGCTGCGTCATACCATTAAGAAACAGCTAGATCCTATCCAGAATCAAGCTCTCCGCTTATTTACTGGGGCCTTTCGCACGTCACCTATTCCCAGTGTGCAATGTGTATCTTCCATCCCTCCTATGAACCTTGCCAGGCAATACTTTCTCCTAAAGTTCTATTCCTCTTCACTATTCCGACCCAACACCAGATATTCTTTGAACTTATTCAGAGCACATTGTCCAAATCAAGTCTACTCGATAAACTCAATACTGAGCAGAATCTCAACTCTGCTTTCACTACGCAACATTCATCCACCGAAATATGATTATCCTCTACAAACCACTTTTTCCCCATGGCTCTCTCCTTGCCCACCCATTGATCTCTTCATGTATTCATGTAAGAAAACAGAATACTCCAACATCCAGTTAAATAAAATATTTCTAGAAAGAATCTCAGCTAACTATCCGAACTACACCCTCATTTACACAGATGGTTCAAAAACAATAAACGGTGTGGGAGCATCATAAATAACTCGAACCGTTACCAAAATGTACAAACTTCTCTCTTACACTTCCATCTTCTCCGCCGAATTTCTAGCAAATAAAGAGGCCATGCGTCATGCACTAACAGCTACATCAACAACACGTACTCTAATTATCTCCGACTCTTACAGTGCCCTCTCTTCCATCAAATCCAGAAATCTTGAACATAATTACATTCGCCAAATATTGGATCTTTGCTAGACAGCAAAATTAAAGCATCGTCACATATTGTTTCTCTAGATACCTAGCCACACAGGTATTAGTGGTAACGACAAGGCAGATCATCATGCAAAACTAATAATCCTGAGAGGACTCCCATAACCATCTCAAATCTACATTTCTTTCATTTTATTCAACTCAGCTGGGATCTGAATCCTGAAAATAAGTTATGGTCCAGAAAACCGCTGGTGAATCCTGACCTAAATTCTCAGACAATGACAACAAAGGAAAATGTACTTATGCGGAGGTTAGCCGTCGCGCATACTTTCAACACTCATTGTTATCTATTAAAAAATGAACAAGCCCCTACATGCCCCACCTGTGAATCTCTCCTAACAGTAGCCCACATAATTGAGGCCATACATTTTAAAACTATTAGAGATAAATATAATATTCCATCCAACCTGAAAACAATCATAGACACATTTGAAACAATAAGGGCGAATCTAAAAAATTATCTAAGAGAAATTGACTTTACAGCATAATTTCCCCATCACCACCTATGAGGGGCGCTAAATGACCTAGTTGTCGATGCGCCCCATACCACATAACATCCATCCATCCAGCATAAATTATTATGAAAATATTTTTTTCCTCTTTCTTTGTCAAAAGTACGCCAGCAAAATATTCTTCTAGTTAAAAATAAAAATGCAAAAATTCTAAATACTTTTTTCAGGGTCTAGAGGCTGTTTGCTTTACTTGAGGCAAAATATAATATTTTAAACCGACCATCTTTTGGCCAAAGCGTATCCCGGAATATATAAGAAACGTACGACTGGAATTCCTAATTTCTATCAGGTGTTGATTTCTTGTCCTTTACAACAGATATGTGGACATCTGACGTCAATAGCAAGCTTCGGCACATTGGTTAACTAAAGTTATAGAACCAAGACATTTTGTGCTTAATATCAGAGGTCTTAAAAGTAGTCACACCAGTGAAAATATCAAGAAAGTTAAATCGGACGCTCGAAGAAAACAGTATAAACAACATGAGAGTCCACTTATTTATTAGAGACAGTGGAGCTAATATTAGAAAAGATACAAGAAACTTAGCAGTAAATAATGGCTTATGTTTTATACACACTCAACAACTGGTAGATAGACTCTCTAAAAGTGCAAAGATCTATATTGGACGTTATAAGTATCAGAAGAAGGATCGTAACTCATTTAAACCACTGATTTCCTTCTAGACTGGAATAAGAACAAATCCAGAGAGATTCTAACATTAGAGTAAAGAAAATAGTACACGCTGAAACTCCACTTATCTGCTGGAAAGGCTTCTTGAACAATGAAGAGCTATCAACTTGCTTGCTGCTGCATATGATTAGGGCCGGCCCTACCTTTTTTAACGCCGTAGGCAAACTCAAAAAATGCGGCCGCACCCCAGCTCAAAGAAAACTATTTTAATCAGGAAAATGACATATAATTGAATTAAGACAATAATACTAATACAGATTTAAGAAAAATTGTTTTATTGAAAAATAAAGTTTACATTTTTAACGAGCTAACGACAACGAACTTACATACTAAATCTAGTACCTACTGTTTTCAAAGATAATTTAAATATACTTTTGAAACAATAAACAAAACTAGTACAATAATATACAAAGACTAAACCTAACTTAAAACAATTTTTTTCGAAGCTTTATTTCTGCAGAATTGCGAATAATTTCTTTTAGATCTAATTTACTACTCAATTCGTGTTCAATGGCTAACATTGCTAACCCATTAAGACGATTTTGTGTAATCATAGTTCTTAAATAATTTTTTATTATTTTTAATTTAGAAAAAGTTCTTTCGCCGGTAACAACAGTTATGGGCAGCGTTAACAAATTCTTAGAGCAATGCTCAAATTTGGTACAATTTTAAGAGAAGAAACAAGGCCTATTTCGTCAGTCAGATCTAAAGCGTTTAAGATCGGACAAATCGCTATCTGTCAAGAAGTTCTCGAGATTTTTACAATTTGCCAGTAATTCATTTATACAGATGTCTTTAAGTTTATAAACATATAAAAATTCAAAAGAGTCATTATGACTATTCAGTAGGTTGAATCTCAGCTCCAATGCACTGATCGCCTGATCTATAGTTCTGGCAGAAGCCTGTCTATTCCTGTTGTATTTGATTTTACTACTCATTTATTTTCATAGGTTCAAGTAATCGAAATATATTTTTGTGGGTTGTGATTAATTTTTTTTGCGCTCTAGTAGTTCAGGCGGTTTTGCCACCCCTAAATTTTGCCACCGTAAGCAGTTGCCTACCTTGCCTACCGCCTAGAGCCGGCCCTGATACGATCCACTTTTTTCTTTGACATCAAATTTAGTGGGACCTAATTAAAACATTAATGGAGCTTTTACAACCATTTGAACAAACCATCAACAAACATTTCTTTCAGCGCCAGCTTCTTCAACATTTAGTGAAAGGCTATTTTCTGAGGTTGGAAATGAAGAAAAAATGAACAGATTGTCAGCTGAAAATGGCGAAATACTAATATACTTACTTCACAATTTATTTTCGGTCGATTTTAAATATTACTATGTGTTACTCTAATTTGTTTTTATTTTGCTCAAAAAATTTGGCAGGGTACCCAGCCGGGTAATAATATCTCCCGTGAAACCGGGTACCCGAGAATATCAGCCGGCCCTCAGATTTTGGTCGGGTAGACCAGGTACCCGTTTCATCTCTATTGATAATTAAATATTCATGAATGAAAACAAGGAGCTTTAACTTGAACTTATTAAATATAAATAAGAAGCAAAAAATTTGCATTTAGTTTCGGCCTAAAAGTTTGACATAGATTTTTACAATAAGTTCAATCCTGTGTTACTACTCTCCCTTAATCTATAATATATAAAAAATGCAACGTCTCTCTGTCTGTCTGTCTATCTGTCTGTCGTCTGTCTGTCTGTCCGTTAGTGCGCTTATCACTGGAGAACCACTTATCCGATTTACGTACTTTTTTTTTAAAACATACATATGTTCGCTGGCCATGTTATAGGCTATATTTTATTACGATAAGTAGCAAAAGGAATGAGCAGTAACGATAATAGGGAATGAAGCCGGAAAAAAGTTTGCCGCTAGCGCGTTCCCTTGCAATACACAGCCTAAACCATTAAAAATGGAACAATATTATGTAGCAGAAAATGTCTATAATCTATAATATATATAAAATGCAATGTCTCTCTGCTTGCCTGTTTGTCCATTAGTGCGTTTAACACGCGAGAACCACTTATCCGATTTACGTGTCTTTTTTTAAATTCATACATTCTTTGGCCAGGTTATATAATAATAATAATAATCTATTTCTATAATATATATAAAATGCAACGTCTTTCTGTCTGTCTGTCTGTCCGTTAATACGCTCAACCCTCGAGAACCACTTATCCGATTTACGTGATTTTTTTAAATTCATACATATGTTCTCTGACCGGAATATAGATATATATCTATAATATATATAAAATGCATCGTATCTCTGTCTGTCTTTTTTTTAAAAAACATACATATGTTCTCCGGCCAGGTTATAGGCTATATTTTTATTACGTTATGTAACATGAGGAATAAGCAGTGACGATAATAGTGAATCAAATCGGAAAAAAAAAAGTTTCCTGCTAGCGCGATCTCTTGCAATACACTGCCTAAACCACTAAATATGGAACAATATCATGTAGCAAATATCTACAATATATAAAATGCAACGTCTCTCTGTCTGTTTGTCCGTTTGTGCGCTTATCACTGGAGAACTACTTATTCGATAGACGTGCTTTTTTTTAAACATGCTAAACCATTAAATATGGAACAATATCATGTTGCAAAGAATATAATATATATAAAATGCAACGTCTCTCTGTCTGTCTATCTGTCCGTTAGTGCGCTTATCACTTGAGAACCACTTATCCGATTTACGTGTTTTTATAAATTTATACATATGATCTATATAGTTCGAATTAGGCCTAGATAATGGGAGATAATGGGAGATAATGGGAGATAAGTATAAATAATGGGAGATAAGGAGAAATAATGGGAGATAAGCAGAGATAAGTCTAGATAATGGGAGTTATCGTGAGATAATGGGAGTTAAGGAGAAATAATGGGAGATAAGGAGAAATAATGGGAGATGAGCAGAGATAAGCCTAGATAATAGAAATTATGTAGATATAATGGGAGATAAGGAGAAATAATGGGAGATAAGGGGAAAATAACGGCAGATATTTTATTACGTTAGGTAACATAAGGAATAAGCAGTGACGATAGTAGTGAATCAAGCCCACGCGAGCGGAGCCGCGGGTACTGCTAGTAATATATAAAAACAAGTGATTGCTAGGTAGTGTCAAACGCAATTAATTTAATGGTTCTGGTTCTCAGTTATTTATGATTTCACTGAAAGTTTTTCAATTTGGCAACCCTGAAGTTCAGATATCATTACAGGCAATTAGTCAAACGGTACATCTGAGGGAACATTACGATATGTATAAAAAAATGGTAAATTAATTAGAATAAAAAAACATGAAAGATGTATAAAAAAATAAACCTTATAATCAGGTGGAGCTAAATGTCAACATTTGACAGGGCACATGTTTAATGTAAGAGGAACCAAAGATATTGCCGACTCTTCAGTTTTTATAAATATAACATACAAATGCAACAATTACCCCGTTTACATCAAACGTGGGAACTGATTATTGCCTCTGGTCATGGTTTGGTAGGTTATGCACGAGCAATCATACGCGAAACGTCAAAAAATCACCCCAATTTGACATCCTCTAATTCCATGATTTATCAGCTAAGTGAAGCCATGGAAGCTTCCATCGGGATCTTAAGTGATTGCGTTTAATGTACCCAAGGCGTTCGACCGTGTCTGGCACGACTCACGAAATGTCAGCTAAAATTTGATGTCATGGTATCAAGATTTATTTATGAATACATTTTTTTCCAATGCCTTAACTAGAGACGCTGAGGTGCCCTAAAGCTTCAACTTCCTTCTTAACATAAATAATTTGCTGGAAAAAAAATAAACAACCTAGAACTTTGCTGATGATAGCGCGTTCGTTGCACATCTAAATAGTATTAAATTAACTGCCCAAAACCGTGTTTCCTAACTGAGATAACCTGCAGTAATTCACCCAACGCAAATCAAGTTGCGTTGCCTCTGTGCCCAATAAAAATGTTCTTATTTATAAAGAATACTTTCAACAATCACTTAATATCGAATAAAATGAAGTGAAATAGGTAACGAAAAACAGAAATTACGTTACATCATTACATTATTATACTGATCACACAGTTGCATCACTTCATGTACATGTAAAAGGAAAGCTCATCGGCAGACTGTTTTGTATTCTTGAACCTGAACTTGAAATTAAATCTAGTCGAGTATAGTTGAGAATTTAGTTCCTGATTAAAGACCGCGAGAAATTTCGACAAAAAGAAGGTGGAGCGTTTGATTTGTCAGAAAACTGATAGTAGAAAATAAAACTTATTTATCTTCTAAGGTAACCGGCAAAGAGTTTGCAACATATAGGAATTTTTTTTATTATTAGAGTGTCCAAATTTCTTTTTCGGGTAATCAGTTCTGCATGTCCGCTAACCTTAGGATTGATTCTGGTGTAAGTCACTTGAGATTGACTTCGATTACTTGTATATACTGTGATTTGTCAAGAACAAGACGCCATCAATGATCGATAATGTTAAACCAGTATTTCAATTGGCACAACAAGAGTAAATCAAAGTGTGGGTTCTACCCGTCCTCACCTGCTGCTCTTTCTCTTTCCATTTTATTTAAAGAATCTTGTATTTCGTATTTTGTGATGTTGGGAATATCTTCAGATTCTTTATTCATTACTTGTATTCGAGCTGACTCGCTTTTGTCTGGTGGTGGTTCTACTTTACTCTCATAAAAGTTTTAGTTCATTCGTTTGAGTTATTATTTGGTTGTTCTCATCTACTAATTTTGTTATTTGTAGTTGTCCTTCATTTATTGATCTTTGATGTTTTATACCCTTCTTGTTCTCCAGGGTTTCTTCAATTTTCTCATTGTTGTAGAGCAGGGGTGCTCAAACTTGAACTGCTGGCGATCTACCTCAATATTGTTAGACTACGATCGATCGACTCTGAGAGGCTGCAAGTAAGTGTGATGCAGGATTGTCATCTAGGTAGGGTGTATCGTGGCATAGATATTAGTTTTCCGCACAATATGCATTTTTTTAGTCAAGGTAAGTATAGGTCTGCTCTAAAATGTCAATGAAAAAACTCATAATTATTCAAAATTGCGAGTTTATTGGTTCTTACAAAACAAACGAGTTCTAGTGTCTAAACTTAACTAAAGAGTGACTTTGGATGTTGAAGCGTGGCACTGCATGTCCTCAGCATACTTTCCATAAGATGGTACGTAATTACCGAGTGCTAATCACAAGCATGATGACATATGTTCGTCACTTAGTCGATTGCGATATTTTGACTTAATTATCTTCATTTCAGAAAATGCAGACTCGCACAAGTAAGTTGACCCAAACATAGCCGTCAGTTGAAGGGCGATTTGCCTTAGATTCGGATATTAATCTTCAGATATAAAACACCAGAATTTTGTATAAGATGCTGTGGCTTTGAGATGTATATCTGATATAATCTGCACTAACTCATTTTCAACAGAACATGAGTCCATGTTAAACTGACTCGCTATTTCAGTAGCTAATTCCTCAATGTTTTTACACGAAAAAGGATAACTCATAAATGATGCGACATTTGCCAATTTACTGAAATCATAAAAACGTATTTCGAATTGGCCCAAAATATTTGATAATTCTGCCTCATAAATATCATAATTCAACTGAGGAATCCTTGCTTTCAAAGACGGAAAATTTTTCAGATCCTTTCTTTTCAGTTGATCTATCATAAGTTGCAATTTACTTTTGAATGCGTTTATTGCGCTAATCATCTCAATAATAGTTTTTCCTTTTTTCAGCAACTGAGTGTCAGAAAAGCTGTTATTTCGGGCAATAATTCTTGAAACCTTTCTAGGAATTTTCCGCGACTCAACCACCTGACGTCCGTGTGAAGAACTAAATCAGTGTGTTCAGCTGACTCACTATTTTCCAACTGCAATTTAAAGAGCCGTCGTTGCACGCTACGTGCACGGAGAGAATTCACAATTTTTTTTGCAATGCCCATAATCTCCTCCATGTTTAGAACTTTTGAACACAAAACTTGTTGATGTATAATGCAATGGAAGGAGAAAAATGAAGGGAAATCATCATTAGCTCGACACAATGCCACAAAACCGTTTTTGTTTCCAGTCATTGCTGGTGCTCCATCGGTTGTAATGCACACTAGTTTATATATTGGTAGCTTGTAGTTTGTTACAAAATTGAAGAAAACGTCATATATATCTTCGCCACGGGTCTTTCCTTTCAGAGGAATCATTGTCAAAAACTCTTCCTTAGCCGACATGTCATTGAATACCATTCGAATAAAAATACACAGCTGAGCAGGGTCTGTTATATCGGTGGATTCGTCGAACTGTAAAGAAAAGTATGTACATTCCATGATATCATGTTTTAGTTTATCTGCCAAGTCCTGACTCATGACTTCAATACGCCTTGTGACAGTCGAACGAGATAACTGAAGTTCTCTAATAGCAGACATAATCTCTGTTTTATTTTAAAATCTCCAAATAAAGTCTCACCCGCTTCAATAAATGCTTCCTTCACAACCAGTCCATCATCAAATGGTTTCTTATGTTTCGCCAATATATGAGATATTTTAAATGACGCGATCGTTGCAGCTTTTGATTGTTTGGCTGGTCTTATGAACATGGTTTGTTCTTTTTTCAAACAAGTTATCAAATCACGTACTTTTCGTTTTCTTAATTCACTCTGTGACGGAAAATCCTTTTCATAGTTTTTATGAACCGTTTTATGATGCCTCTCTAAGTTCCCACGCTTAGGTATTGCAACTGACGCACGGCAAATGAGACAAATGCACTTATTCTTTACCATACAAAAGAAAAATTCTTCCTCCCAATCGTTATTAAAATGATAAGTTTTATTTTTCTTCGCCGCACTCATTTTGAACTATTTATTAATAAACTTTGTATCGATGTATCGCGTTCAAGTTACAACTCAGATTGACTCCTATTCCTGCAGGCGCAACATTTATATCGGCGCGAACGAAGTCTCGAATGTTCCCGTCAAACGCGCCGCCCAAAGTTTATAGAAAAATCAGCGGGAATCAAAAACGCGGCTTTTCTTTGATAAAGCCGCCTTTTGCCGCTAGCAGGGGGTTTTTATTACGATAAAAGAAAGTGATGAGGGGGTTATTCTGGCCTAATTGTGGATCGAATAAATTTTAGTAGTTTATTCATTACATTTTGTTTTAGTTACCTAAAACAAAATCTGTGAATAGTTCTATATCGGAATTTTTTTCTCGAGATCGACTCAAAAAGCACTCGCGATCGACTTGTCGATCGCGATCGACCGTTTGAGCACCCCTGTTGTAGAGTCTTACATCTTTTCTAATACATTTCAATGTTTTTAACTTATTTTCAAATGCCACCGTATCTTGTTTCATGGATTTTCGAGAGAAGAAGTGTCCTTTTTGGTCTGTCTTTAGTAGGATCGAGAAATAGAAAGAAGAAAAGTCTGTGATTTTCTCTTTAATAGAGGTAGATTTGTCCAAATTTCACCCGCCAACCAATTGGCTGACTTGAATGAAGCTACTACCTATTGGTTGGCATTTAAAAACCAGCGTTGCTTTTCCTTGTAAATGCAATTGACATTTTGAGTACTAGACTTGTCTTAGGTCAAGATTTATTGATTGTGTTTTGGGACAATTTTAGATTTTTAATTAAAACGCGTGATTTGCAGAAGATCCAACGGATGAATTATTCATTGTTTTATAATTACTTATTTAATTAAAAATTGTATACTGTACACGTACATAGAGTTTATTCCTATTTAGATTAATAGGAGAACTAATATTATATTATAAATAGATAGAAAAAAAAACTAATAAATTCTTGTCGTTGTTGGGTTTTCCTTAATTATTACCTAAATCTACGCAAGGCGGCTTTTTGATACCATAAGTAAAAGGACAGTGAATCAAAATTATTAATTAATAAATATGTTATACAATTAAAGTTAAATAAAGACTATGAAGAAAGATGCTCGAACTAATACGAATATGATGAATTGGATTTTATAAATATTATTTGAGAAAGGAATTGTACGCTGTTTAGTTACAATAATTTCATAATACCTCTTATTTGCCCTAATATAAGGTGTACAAAAAAAGTTTTTTGTTAAGATGACAAAAAGATAAATTAAGAAATAAAAGATCGTTACTGTATTTCAAACTACAGTTTTCGGAAAACTATTTTTTTAAAAAAAAACAATATGAATCGTTAGGTTTCCGGCATTCTTCTCTCTTTATATATATATATATATATATATATATATATATATATATATATATATATATATATATATATATATATATATATATTAGCTTTTATTTTAAAAGAAAATAAATTAAACACTTTTGGGCAATTTCGACAACAATAACTTTTATTAACGATGCAATATGAGAAAGAGAATATTAATTATTTATAATTGTTTTCAGGCAGACTGGCTTGTTTACATTACGTAGATTTAACTATACTTAAGTTACTGTTATTGATTTGTCCTGAAACCATTAATTAATAGTTATTATGACAGATATGACCATAGCATTCAGACATATAACAAAGCTGGCCGACTACTTCGGCTCTCTAAACTCTTATTTATCGTGCGTACCAAAATATCTCTATTACCTAAATCTCATTAGGGTTACATAAACAGTTTTTACAAGCTATGGTCATATCTGTCATAATAACTATTAATTAATGGTTTCAGGACAAATCAATAACAGTAACTTAAGTATAGTTAAATCTACGTAATGTAAACAAGCCAGTCTGCCTGAAAACAATTATAAATAATTAATATTCTCTTTCTCATATTGCATCGTTCGGCCAATCCTAATTTTTTTTCAACCAGGCTTGAAACGAGGGTTTTTCCACATAGAAAATGCTGACAGTTAACATATATATATATATATATATATATATATATATATATATATATATATATATATATATATATATATATATATATATATATATATATATAAGCAGAAACATCTCAAATAAAAAGCCTAATGAAACCTACAGACCTGCGCACTATCAAAGAAATAACCCTGAGAGACCAGGGACGAAGCAAAAATTATACGAGAACAGCTCAAGATCGATATGGGAAGGATCACGTAAGTAAGCAAAAGATGAAAAAACCAGAAATAAGGAGACCTCTCGGTCGACCACCAAAAGATGGCACTAAAGCTGGACATCTACGTCACAAGAGGCTTAAAAACAGACGAACCAAGACCCTGTCTTCTAGAAGTCAATTTATTGGGGAAAATTCTTTAAATGGCTAGCACTACTGGCTGTTCTCAAAAATCTTCTCGCCTTAGTTCTTCACAATACGGAAATAAGTTAGTAACCATGGGGAGAGCTCTAAAATTCACACCTCAAAAAAATCAAGAGGGGGAGGAATTTCTCGAAACAAAAAAATACTCTTTCACTAAAACTTTGCTTACCGGAGGGAATCCTTCCGCCTGCAGCATAGCCAGGATGAAGGGCCGGGCACCATAAATATAAAGAGCGTTTCTTTAAGAAAAAAAGAAAACCCTAAAGGTGGAGCTGCTTATAAAGAGGAGGTTCAATTAACAAACGGAAGCCGTAAACAGCAACCGGGAGGCGAAACCCATTGATGAAGAAAACAGACCTAGCTGCACTGGACCGAGTGGTGAAAAGTTTCCACAAACAAACGTTCATACGGAGCAACTTTGAAAACTTACACCCAATTTAAAAATAACCCTTGCTCATTTAAAAATGCACAAGTATAAAATCGATGACTAGGGAGGGATAGGGAGAGATTTTCCAAAAACAAAAAAACTTTTTCTAGAGTGGAGCTCTAGAAACTTAAACCCAATTTAAAAATTGATAATAGAGGGTGAACGTTTTTCACCTCCAATAAAAAAAAACCGTGTTTATATGGGGCGTAGTTTTCTACATTTATTAGAGAGAGAGAGCAATTGCCCCCTGGCTACGTCACAGCTTTATCCCCTATAGTGAATTCTGTCTTTTAAAGGAAAATTTAGTACTTCTAAATATATGTTTTTAATTTGTACGTTGTTTTCTAAATATATAACATATATATATATATATATATATATATATATATATATATATATATATATATATATATATATATATATATATATATATATATATATATATATATATATATATATATATATATATATTATATATATATATATATATGTATTTTTATATATATTTTTAATTATTTTTGTATATAGGCGTATTTATTGTGCTCACTTCTATTTTTAGGAAGTTATAGAGAAATAACTACATATAAAGCCTAATAATTGGTGTGCTGTTATTGTAACGGAAATTATTCTACATATATTGTTTTATGTAAAAAAATGGTCAAGTGCAATTAGGATTTTGTTTCGTGATTGTCATTAAAATAAAATAAAATCTTTACCTAGGCTAAGTTAATTAAGTCTCTGACATGTATATATCTTAAGATCGTATATGTATTTTCAAGTTTTTTTCTTAGTTAATAATGTATAATAGTTATAGTATCTTAGCTACTTAATAGCCAATAAATCAATCTAGTTCAATCTAGAATCTAGTAATAAAAGTGTAAAACAAATATTTACTCCTTGAATATCTGTTTAATTATAAACAAATAGAAAAAAACAATTTTCTCTCGTTACCCATACGTGTGTGTACTTTTTTTTACACTAGATAAAATTATCAAATTATATATATATATATATATATATATATATATATATATATATATATATATATATATATATATATATATATATATATATATATATATACAGTAATACCCCGCTTAGCGCGACCCCGTTACGCGCGGTTTCACTATAACGCGAATTTCAAATTTCGCGCTCATGTAGTCATTAACTTCTCTATGGTCGCGGGGGGATCCCCGCTTTCTCTGAATATTCTCTTTGAAGAATTGGGAATTCCCTGTCCTTCGACTTTGTTCTATGGGGATTTCCTCGTTCGTTTCGTGTGTTCATTTGTTCCGTAATGTTAGTTCGGTCGGCTGGCAGTTTTGTTTTAATATTTATTGGAGATACATACATACATAATTTAACCCTACGTTAAAAATGCCGCCTGTAAAGAAAAAAGAGCGTAAAAGCGTCACTTTGGAATTGAAGATGAAAGTGTTAAGAAGAATGGAAAATGGAGGCAAAGCAACAATTGTTGGGAGAGATTTTGGACTCTCAGAATCGACTGTGAGAACGATTTATAAAAATCGGGAAAAAATTAAAATCTCCAGCGAAGGTTCAACACCTATAAGTGCAACAAAACTTTCTCGTTCGAGATCATCTATCTTAGAAAGAATGGAGAAATTACTGTCAGTCTGGATCGAAGATTTGAATAAGAAGAACACACCACTAAGTCAAGATCTCATATGCACAAAAGCAAAATCTTTGTATGAGATGCTGAAAACAAAAGAAGGAGAAGGGAGTGCCACTCCGACTTTTGCTGCCAGCAGAGGCTGGTTCCATCGGTTCAAGCAGCGTTCTAATCTTCACAATATCCACATAACAGGCGAGGCGGCCAGCGCGGACATTCAAGCTGCAGCTGAGTTTCCAGACAAGTTTCAAGACTTCGTTAGACGAGAGAAAATTCCTGCTTGTCTCATCTTCAATGTTGATGAGACCGCACTTTACTGGAAAAAAAATGCCATCTCGAACATTCATTTCTAAGGAAGAACGTCAAGCCAGTGGTTTCAAAGCTGCGAAAGATCGACTAACACTTCTGCTGGGTGGTAATGCCACTGGTGATTTCAAACTGAAACCTTTACTAGTGTACCATTCAGAAACACCCCGTGCAATGCGAGGCACAGACAAGACAAGTCTACCAGTTGTGTGGCGATCAAACAGAAAGGCGTGGGTTACACGGGAAATTATTCAAGAATGGTATTCTAATAGTTTTTGCCCATCAGTCAAATCATACTGTGACAGAAATGGGCTTGAACCTAAAGTTATATTACTCTTAGACAATGCCCCAGGACATCCAACCTCACTTGATACGCCCAGAGACTTAAAAGTGTACGTAAAGTTCCTTCCACCAAACACTACGTCAATATTACAACCTATGGACCAGGGAGCAATAGCAAACTTCAAAGCTTATTACCATCGCCGCACTTTTAGCCAACTAATTCATGAAACTGACGGGAAGGAAGACAGTCTATGCGAGAGTGGTGGAAGTCATACAACATTATGAAGTC
This sequence comes from Pachyrhynchus sulphureomaculatus, assembly GCA_019049505.1. Taxonomy (NCBI): domain Eukaryota; kingdom Metazoa; phylum Arthropoda; class Insecta; order Coleoptera; family Curculionidae; genus Pachyrhynchus; species Pachyrhynchus sulphureomaculatus. The sequence goes on along the minus strand of CM032452.1, from coordinate 95,242,647 downwards.
TATTCACAACATAGAAGAGGCTTGGAAGGAAGTTAAAATGAGTTGTATGAATGGGGTGTGGCGTAATCTTTGGCCAGATGTAGTGGAAGCACCTAGAAGAATTGTCCAGATGCAGAGACAAGTGCTTGAAGACATTGCTGCAATGATTGAGGGGTCTGAACTTGAAGATGTCACGGTAGAAGATCTCGTAGAACTTGTAGCAACGCACGACGATCCTATTAGCAATGAAGATCTGATCGAGTTACAGAATAATCCTATCTACGATGAGGAAGAACAAGTAGAAGAGAAAGTTTTATCTTCAGGGGAAATACAAAATGCACTTTCAAAAATTTATTCAGGTTTGGACATATTGCAGAGTATAGACAATAATGATGACCGTGTCTTGACCGTGTGTCAAACAATTAAAAACAGTGTTGGGTGTTATGAACGTATTTTACAAGAACGTAAACAAAACGTTACCCAAAAGACAATAGATGTATTTTTCCGTAAAAAATAAGAGTATGTATTGCATAAAGTGTTCTTAGAATTAAAGTGATTGATTAAAATGATTTGTATTTTTTTGTATTAAATTTTGACTATGTTTAATCATAAACCTCGATATACGCGAATTTCAGTTAACGCGATTTTTTTCGGAACGTATCCCTCGCGTAAAGCGGGGTATTACTGTATATATATATATATAATATATATATATATATATATATATATATATATATATATATATATATATATATATATATATATATATATATATCAAAATGAAATGAAACGAATTACTTTGTTATTTGTCACTTATTTTTTAGTGTTCCGTATGGAACACTTATAAGATCACTTCGGTGTCTGTCTGTCTGTCTGTCTGTCACACCCGATTTTCTCCGAAACTATTTGTCATAGAAACTTGAAATTTGGTAATAATATAGGAATTGATGGCCTCATCAGAGCCATGTATTTTGAAAGTTCAATTTTGACCTAAGGGTGTTAATTTTGGGGGGTGAAATCGGAAGTGAAAAAAACATTTTTTTATTAGGTCATCGTGTGTGGTGTCAAATGAAAGGTTGTGAAAACACGAGTAAAAAATATATATGTAATGTAATACTTGCGCGCACTTTTCTTTGTATTATTTTCAAAAATCGCGAAAAATCGCTGTTCCGCACCTTATCTCGAAAAGTACTTATCAAAAAATTTTGAAAAAAAAAATCCTGGAATATTCTCCACGGGGGGTAGATTGAACGAAAATTATCACGAGTGCATTATCTTTAATAATTTATCTGGTATTTAAAAAAAAAAAAAAAAAATTTCAAGGTCATCAGATTTCAGTAAAGATTGGAAACAAACTATGTTGAAAACTCATTTGGGGTATGTTTTGTGAAGTCACTGATCATTTTATACCACCGTAACATAAATTTTGACTTAAGGAGTTCGTTTTGAGGGGTGAAATCGGAAATGAAAAAAAAAATTTTTATTAGGTCATCAAGTGTGGTGTCAAATGAAAACTTGTGAAAATAGGAGTAAAATATATATATATATATATATATATATATATATATATATATATATATATATATATATATATATATAATGTAATACTTCCGCACACTTTTCTTCGTATTTTAAAAAATCCCGAAAAATCGATGTCCCCTACCTTATCTCGAAAAGTACTGATCAAAAAATTTTGAAAAAATTCTGGAATATTCTCCACGGGGTATAGATTGAACGAAAAATTATCACGAGTGCATTACCTTTAATAATTTATTTGGTATATAAAAAAAAAATTCAAGGTCACCAGTTTTCAGTAAAGATTGGAAACAAACTGTTGAAAACTCATTTGGGGTGTGTTTTGTGAAGTCACTGATCATTTTATACCACCCTAACAAACATTTTTATTTTAAAAACAATCAACGTACGGAACACTAATTGTGCAAGTTCAACTTGCACTTGACCGGTTTTTTTATTTATCTGCTACTGCAGTTTTGTAGGTTTTCTACATTTTCAAGCGTGATACTAGTACTAGGTAGTAGATAACCTATAAAACTGCAGTAGCAAATAAATAAAAAAAAATAAGTGGCAAATAACAAAGTAATTCGTTTCATTTCATTTTGAAATTTAAAATATACTGTCGGACACCTCAATTATACGATATATATATATATATATATATATATATATATATATATATATATATATATATATATATATATATATAAAAATATGTGTGTTACTTTAGCTGGTTTAAAGCTATTGTTTGATAAAATAAAAGTTTTGACATAATGGCATTTACAGGCTAGTAAAATTTGTATATGTACCAATATCAAAATTTGAACCTTGACTAGGAATATTAAAACAGCTGGAAGCTATACTATCTGCACGGATTTTTACTAACTACTTAATATCTAAAACAGATTGAAACTTAAATATGTTCATACCCTTATAACGGGCTGGTCTGGGCCGAGATTTATTACTTGAACCCACTGGGTGGATGGGAAAAGCAAATTCATCGTTAGAAATTGTTAGTTCTTCTGAAGTCAGACGATCATTTTGTCGTCCCCCCCGGATATTATTATTAACAAACATGTCCCAATCATTTTCAAATTTTATTCCTTTTCCCCATTTTCATGACTAGAAAAAGAGGACAGACTACTGTCATGTTCTTAATTATTATCATTTTTACAATTTTTTTCTATATTATTTAATATTCCCGATATATTACCGTTTTCATTGTCCCTAGGTCTATCTAGAGAAATAGGAGGCAAAACCACAAAAACGAGAGATAATTTTCGCTCAATCTACACTTATAAAGGGTGATTCATTTAGAGGTACTTTTTGTGATGGGGATTTAATTGCAGATTGCGCATGCGTCGTGTCAGCTGAAGTGGCATTCCTGTTTAGTAGTGTTTGACAATTCATAATGGAAAGACTTAGCCCGGCACAGCGTCTACAAATTGTTCAACTTGATTACGAAAATGGGCGTTCTATGAGGAATGTGTATCGGGCGCTTAGAGCAACTTATGGTCCACATAATCGGCCTACCGAACGCACAATTCGCTCTACCATCAATAAGTTTGAGACCCAATTTTCATTATTGGATAATGCTCGACCGAATAAACCACATCCAGCAGGTAGTGAAGAAAATATAGGGGCGGTAGCGGAGAGTGTACGCGAAGACCGCGAAGTGTCGATTTGTCACCGTTCTCAACAGCTTGACCTGTCATATTCAACAACTTGGCGTATTTTACGTAAGGATCTTTCTTTAAAAGCATACAAAATTCAACTAGTGCAACAACTGAAGCCGACCGACCTTCCGAATCGTTTCCGTTTTAGTCGTTGGGCTCTTGACAAGCTTGCAGAAGATCCACTGTTTTCGAGAAAAATTTTGTTCACCGATGAGGCCCATTTTTGGCTTAATGGGTTCGTGAATAAACAAAATGCCCGTATTTGGGGGTGATGAACAACCTGAAGAGGTTCAAGAGCTGCCATTAAATCCAGAAAAAACAACTGTTTGGTGTGGTTTATGGGCCGGTGGAATAATCGGTCCATATTTCTTCAAAACAGAGGCCGGCCGGAATATTACTGTGAATGGTGACCGTTATCGCGCCATGATAACAGACTATTTGATGCCAGAAATTGAAGCCCGTGGTCTCGACGAAATTTGGTTCCAACAAGATGGCGCCACTTGCCATACAGCCCGTGAAACCATGGCTTTACTGCGAGAGCAATTCGGCGAACAGATCATTTCACGTTTTGGACCAGTGAATTGGCCGGCTAGATCATGTGACATCACACCGCTTGACTTTTCTTTGGGGCTATGTAAAGTCGAAAGTCTACATGGATAAGCCAGCTACAATTGAGGCATTGGAGGCCAATATTACTCGAGTCATTGGCCAAATACCACTCGAAATACTCACACGCGTCATTGAAAATTGGAACTTCAGAATGGACGTTGTTAACCGTAGTCGCGGACAACATTTGAAAGAAATTATCTTTAAGAAATAATTGTAAAGAATGGTTCTTTTATATGATTGTTTTTATTCATTTTTTTTTATTTAAAAAAAGTACCTCTAAATGAATCACCCTTTATAAAGAATATTTCAGAGTTTTTTTTCAAAATTTTTTGATCAGCACTTTTCGAGGTAGGGGGGTAGACAGAGATTTTTAGCCATTTTTTTAAACTTATGTAGAGAAAAGTGTGCGCAAGTATTACAACATATATATTTTTGAACTCGTGTTTTCCCCAAGCTTTCATTTGACATCCGACTCGATGACCTGGTAAAAATTTTTCTTTTCACTTCCGATTTCACCCCCGAAAACCAACCTCTTAAGTAAAAAATCTAACTTTCAAAACTACAGGGTCATCAGTTCCTATATTTGTGCCAAATTTTAACTTTCTATATCAAATAGTTTTGGACAAAATTGGGTGTGACAGACACCGAAGTGGTCCTATAAGTGTTGCGTATGGAACACTAATAAAAGATGTATGTATATATATATATTTTGGTATGGGATCGATGATCTCTATTAGTGTCACGTGGATATAGATAATAGTAATTTAATTACATTTATACATATCCGTGAACTCTAATATTTTCTTAATGATCTGAATTTAATGATAGTTGAATGGTGATACACTTACATACGTTATTTAGGTATTTACTTATCAAGATTTACGAGGCTGGTTTGAAAAGTCCGTGCAAAGTCTGAGAGATGGCACCACCGGCGCGTATCGAGGTCATGTTTAGTTAGTAGCATCTCTTGAATGAACGCACACCAAGTTTCAGCCATATTGGTCTATTTCTTTGTGTTTGGCATTCGTGTGAATCAAGGAAGTCGAGTGATTTTCAAGAAATGAACGAAAAAGAATTTCGTGTGGTGATTAAACATTACTTTATAAAAGGCAAAACGCCTCAGGAGACTAAAGAGAAGCTTGATAAACATTATGGTGACTCTGCACCTTCGATTAGAACAGTTTATAAGTGGTTTCAAATTTTCGGACTGGCCATATGGGCACAAGTGACGCTGAACGTTCTGGACGGCCTGTGGAGGTTACGACTCCAGAAATCATTGATGAAATCCATGATATGGTGATGGATGACAGAAGAGTTAAGGTGCGTGAGATTGCTAGTGCTGTGGGCATCTCGACTGAACGGGTACATAATATTTTGCATAAACATTTGGACATGAGAAAGCTATCCGCAAGATGGGTGCCGCGATTGCTCACGCTTGACCAAAAACGGAATCGTGTGAAGTGTTGCAAGGATGGTTTGCAGCTGTTCCAGAAGAATCCGGAGGACTTTAAGCGTCGTTTCGTCATTGTGGATGAAACATGGATACATTACTATACTCCTGAGACCAAACAACAATCTAAACAATGGGTTACCAAGGGGGAATCTGCACCAAAAAAGGCGAAGACCGTTCCTTCGGCCGGAAAGGTTATGGCGACTGTCTTTTGGGATTCGCAAGGGATAATCCTCATCGACTATCTGGAAAAGGGTAAAACTATTACAGGTGAATATTATTCATCGTTATTGGACCGTTTGAAAACCGAGCTGCAAGAAAAACGCCCGCGATTGGCCCACAAGAAAGTCCTTCCATCACGACAACGCACCAGCACACACCTCAGCAGTTGTGGTCGCAAAATTAATGGAAATAGGATTCCAACTCGTTTCACATCCCCCCTATTCTCCAGACTTGGCTCCCTCGGATTACTATTTGTTCCCCAATTTGAAGAAATGGCTGGCGGGACAAAGATTTTATTCAAACGAGGAGGTGATTGCAGACATTAATGGATATTTTGCTGACTTGGACAAATCCTATTATTCGGAAGGGATCAACAAACTAGAACATCGTTGGACGAAGTGTATAAGCCTAAAAGGAGACTATGTCGAAAAATAAAAAAGGTTTACCCCAAACACATAAGTAGTTTTTATTTTTGCACGGACTTTTCAAACCAGCCTCGTAATTGAAGCAAACGGATACACCATTAATACAATTGGTCAAGTAAGAACGCTTCGCCTATATTTTGAAGTCGATAAAAGAAATTCCTTTTTTTTGAGGTTATTGTTGGCACCCCTGTAAACAATGCTTTGTGAAAAGAGATTCATTTCTAACTTTATTTATGGTTAAATAGTACATTATCGAACATGAATGCTACATACGGTTCGCGCTTTGAGGCCGTGATCCTGCATAATCATCCAAAACGTCTGAAAATGACGCCTACAGTGGCTGCTAAGTATATGGGTAGGTAGAGGGCATTCGTTTTTTCAAAATTCAGTACTTTCCAAGATAAGGGGGGACAGTGATTTTTCGCAATTTTTTAAAAATAATACAAAGAAAAGTGTATGTATATTTATGTATATTTTTGAACTCGTGTTTTTACAAGTTTTAATTTGACACTCTACTCCATGATCTGGTAAAAAAAAAATTTCACTTCCGATTTCACCTCCCAAAACTAACTCCTCAAGTCAAAATTTAACTTTTAAGATTACATGGCTCTGATGAGGCCGTCAATTCCTATATTAGTTCCAACTTTCAACTTTATATAACAAATAGTTTTGGAGAAAATCGGGTGTGAGAGACAGACATACGGACACCGAAGTGATCCCGTTAACTATTCCGTACGGAACACTAAAAATCGATTTTCTGGCGCATTCTGTGTAGTTTCTCGGAGAAAACACAAAAATAAAAACTACAGATTAGTATTTCAAAAAAATATATATTTTTTAAAATAAAATTCTCCATTTTGTTTGGCAATGAAACAGACGATACTATAGAATAAAATAGTCCTAATAAATTATACAATAAGGGTTTTAACGCAATTTACTTAGTAAAAAATAAATATATATAATCTCTCTAACTTAAACTAAAGCAATAAAATTTAAATTAATATGAGTCTTTTTACAAACTATATAAATTACTTTAATCCTACCGATATGACTCTCCAAAATAATTACATCGTATTTCTTTAAAATTTAACTCTGAACGGTTCAGCGTTTTCAGAACACAAAAAAACATAGCATCCAATTTCCATTTATTTGTGGGTCTGTCTGGAACGACGAAGCAATCTCTTAAGCCTGTTCTCTCAACTTTTTAATCTTTACATGTTTGACTAAAATAATTTAGCTTCAAATTTTACAACTACCGCTTCCGAAAACCAGGAAAAATGCTCATCGGAAAAGTAGAGGAATGCAAAAATTTCGGAGGGTGCTTTTTTATGTACAATATTTTCTTTTAGAAAGGAAAGTAAAATATAGTATATGTTCGAAAATAAAAAATCACCAAGAACAAAATTAACCGATACAAACTTTTGGAGAATCCACCTATTCTCATATAAGCTATTATGAAAACAGTTTAACATACTGAGGTTGGTAAATCCTTGTATCAAAAGAGACTGTAAACAAAAATTATAGTTGTCTCTGCTTGACTCGACTTGAAACGGCTTGCGGTGCCGAAGGTCTCGGGTTAATTCCGGCAGGTCGGTGTCCTTATTTAAGTATACTTGGCCTCGCAACGTACATAGGTAGTAGTTGTTTGCAGAAATGGAATAACGTCCGTGGCAGCACTACCGCCTTGTCTAAAAGGTGCTGTGAAATACAAAAAAGTATTTTTCGGTACTTGGACAACGTTAATGGGTATTACGACATCATCCCCGTCAATATCCTTAGAATATAAAAAAAAGCTGATTGGTATTTTATTGATTCTATACATTAAAGTTAGTCAAAAACACTCTTTCTTTACTAAAATTGAAAAATTTAAAATGTAAATATATATACAGGTTGAAAATTATAGTCTACTTTATTCCTTTTATTTGCTGCTGAGCGGCTAATAGAAATAAAATTCTAGTGAAAAGGGGTGTGAGGAAGGGAGATACTATATCTCCTCTAAACTACTCACTCTTGTGCTTAAAGATGTTTTCAAGAACCTAGACCGGGATGAGAAAGGGATAAGAACTGACGGTAGATATCTGAATCATATTCGTTTTGCGGATGACAACGTGCTGGTTAGTCAGGATGTAAATGAGTTGGAATTTATGCTGCAAGAACTTCAAAGGAAATCTGCAAAACTTTGCCTGTCCATGAGCTGGGAAAAACTAAAATCATGACATCAGATGATACATATGGCTGATCAGGTTATAGAAAAAGAGGAATATGCTTACTTAGGACATAACATCAAACACTAAGTAGAGAGAATCAAACAGCCAAGATCAACAGACATACCCGACTAACATGGGCAGTAATGGGAAAGTTGAAACATACAGTTACAAATATCATTATTCCAATTAATTTAAAAAGGAAAGTCTTCAATACCTGTATACTTCCGGTGATGACCTTGGAATGGAAACCACAACTCTAACGAACCGATCAGCACATAAACTTAGAATAACACAAAGAGTCATTGCACAGATGACTCTTGGAATGGAATAACTTTCGAAAATCACATCACAAACTCAGAGACAAAGAGCAAAAGTCGAAGACGTAATAAGTCGTACAGCCCAATTAAAATGGACTTGGATGGGGCATGTTGGTCGTCAAGACTCCGCCTGCATAAACAGAAACGTTGGCTAGACATTAAACAGAAGGTTGGAAAGAATTGGCATATGTTCGCTCAGGACAAGGAACTATGGAAGGTGTTGGGGGAGGCCTATGTCCAGGAGTGGACTGTGAGGGGCTGTTAAAAGAAGAGCAGCCGGTATACAATATCTTACTGCTTACTGAAGCAACTAATAATTGTCGACAAACTTCTGGCAATAACATTAAAACATGTTAAACATATTTTTTAAGTAATAAAATCTACAATGTTCCGTGAAAATTGTTTACTTTGTTGCTCTTTTCACGATATACACAAAACCTTTGATAGTTGACATGACTAAGGTACTGTCTCTCTTCCTGTTGCTTTAAAAAATCTATCTTTCTCCCTGTTGGGTGTGTTGGAATGTGTCGACATCGCCAGAAACCAGAGTAAACGAAACACACGACAGACAAGGAGTTACTCATTTCAATATAGTAAACCATTTTCATAACACCTTCTATAATACGATCAACTATTTACAACAAAATACATGTTTTTATCCCTAAAACAACTGAATAAAATATGTTGTCGACCCATCTCTCCAAGACGGGTCGTCTACAATTTTAGCTCTACACAGTGGACATGTCTGTTCTCGGTCAAACCACGTTGACACGCAACTTTCACAGAATATGTGTCGACACTGTAACAACACTGGCGTATCGTAGTTGTCGTGACAGATGGGGCAATGGTCGCCGGCAGTTTGGATTTGTTCTTTACTTGGAGAAGTGCCTAATGACTAAAAAAAAAATAATAAATAAACAAGATATCATATATTTTGTTAGTAAATAGTGTGTGATACAGTCGGTCAAGTAAGATCATGTCGCCTATAACTTATACTCGGTAAAAGAAATTCATTTTTAGTGTTCCGTACGGAACACTTATAAGATTACTTCGGTGTCTGTCTGTCACACCCGATTTTCTCTGAAACTATTTCACATAGAAAGTTGAAATTTGGTACTAATATAGGAATTGATGGCCTCATCAGAGCCGTGTAGTTTTGAAAGTTAAATTTTGACTTAAGGGGTTAGTTTTGAGGGGTGAAATCGGAAGTGAAAAAAAAAATTTTTTACTAGGTCAACGAGTGTGGTGTCAAATGAAGCTTGTGAAAACACGTAATATATATATATATATATATATATATATATATATATATATATATATATATATATATATATAATGTAATACTTGCGCACACTTTTCTTTGTATTACTTTTAAAAAATCGCGAAAAATCGCTGTCCCCCTACCTTATCTCGAAAAGTAGAGATCAAAAAATTTTGAAAAAATTTTGGAATATTCTTCACGGGGTATAGATTGAACGAAAATTATCACGAGTGCATTACCTTTAATAATTTATCTGGTGTATAAAAAAACAAAAATTTCAAGGTCATCAGTTTTCAGTAAAGATTGGAAACAAACTTTTTTGAAAACTCATTTGGGGTGTTGTTTTGTGAAGTCACTGATCATTTTATACCACTGTAACAAAATTTTTTATTTTAAAAGTAATTAACGTACGGAACACTAATTGTGCAAGTTCAACTTGCACTTGACCGGTTTTTTTCTTGAGGTTATTGTTGGCACCCCTGTAAACAATGCTTAGTGGAAAGCGATTCATTTCTAATCTTATTTATGGTTAATTAGTACATTATCGATCATGAATGCATAAGCTTCACACTTTGAGGCTGTGTTCCTATGTAATCATCCAAAAGTTCCGAAAATGAAGTCTACAGCGGCTGCTAAGTATATGGGCAAGTCGAGGGCATTCGTTAGTAAGTGGGACACACAATCAAGAAACCATTACTGAGCGAAAAACACAGAGAGAAACGACCCGCGTGGGCAGAGAAAAACACGAGACTGGAGCAATGTTTCCGATGAAGCTTTATTTTGGGGTTATGTTGCCACCCCAAGAACCTGGTCAATTTTCACTAACCGATTGGTTCAGTGCACCGTCAGACGCCCTGTGAAGATCTGTGTTTCTTCGTTGCATTTTACTATTTTACTTCGATAAAGGCGGAAATTTGTGCTCCTTATGGTCAAGATACGTTACGCACCATGCCGCATCTGGAGCGCTTTAGGGACTTTTCTGTAGCACGTGTGCGAGACCTATAAAAAAAAACCAAAAGATGGTTCAGTCGTTTTCGTTCTGGAAATCAACCAATGACAGTAAGTGTCCTCGCCAAGGAAATAAACAACCGTCACCGAACAGTATTAAGTCATTTCGAGATAGCTGGTTGCAAAAAACTCGAAGTTTGGGAGCCGCATAATTTGGCGCTGAAGACGCAGTCGAATTTCCATCTACGAATCTCTACAGAACCGTAACGAAATCGATCTATTTTTGAAGCGGTTGATCATGGACGATGAAAAGTGAATCACTTATAATAATGTGCGAAAAAGATAGTGGTCGAAAAAGGATGAAGCTCCACAACGATGGCAAAGCCCGGATTGGCGCCAAAAAAGGTGACGCTGTGTGTTTGGTGGAATTGGAAGGTAATCGTGCATCATGAGCTGCTACAGCATGGCCAAACGATTGAAAAAATTGGCCAGAATGAGTCAACGCCAAACGTGTTATTTTATATCAAAGACACATACTTTATTCCTTTATTCAGTTCAGTTTAGTTATTCATTATACCAGGTGTACAAGTATGAAATGCGGATTTTTTTTTTCTAAAAAAACATGTTAAATTCGGAAGAATGATAAAAAGTGCTTTATTCAAAGTATGCTTCATTACTTGTTATACATTTTTCTCATCTTTCGAGCAATTTGTGAATACCATGCCAGTAAAAATCTTCCCCTTTTGTTGCGAACCATTCATCGAGCCATTTTTTCACATCTTCATATGAACCAAAGCGCTGCTCAGCAAGTGCGTGACCCATCGATGCAAACAAGTGGTAATCGGAAGGAGCCAAGTCTGGTGAGTAAGCCGCATGGGGTAGAACTTCCCAGCTGAGTGCTTCCAACGTGTCGCGAACTGGTTTTGTTGTATGTGATGGAGCATTGTCATGAAGAAAAATGACTTTGTGTTGCCTCTTTCAGTATTCAGGCCTTTTCTCAAGCAGCGAACGGTTCCAATTGGTCAATTGTTGTTGGTAACGTTTAGTATTAACCGTTTCCCCAGGTTTTAACAGCTCATAATAGACCATGCCACTCTGGTCCCACCAAAGCAGAGCATCGTCTTTCTGCCAAAGCGATTCGGTCTTGCGGTCCATGTGGATGGTGCGCCTGGGTCTACCCATGATTTTTTGCGCTTGGGATTCTCAAAATAAATCCACTTTTCATCTCCTGTAACTATACGATGCAAAAACGACTTCCTTTTGTACCGAGCGAGCAAAATGTCACATATGTTTTTGCGCTTTTCCATTTGCCTGTCGTTCAACTCATGTGGTACCCATCTACCGGTCTTCTGAATCTTCCCATCTCTCGTAGCCGATTGGAAACAGCTTGTTGACTAACACCCAATTGCTTGGCGAGTTGTTTTTGTGTTTGCGAATCATCTTCGTCCAACAATGCTTGCATTTCCAAAACTTGGTATTTTTTTGGCGGTTTTCCACGTTCCTTGTCTGCAACATCGAAGTCACCACTTTTGAAACGCCGAAACCATCGTTAACACGTATCTTCCGATGAAGCATGTTCACCATAAGCTTCTCGAAGTAATTGGTATGATACAACAGCAGTTTTCTTCAAATGAAAACAAAAACTTAATGCTGTCCGCGAATGCTCTTTGTTCGGTATAAATTTCGACATATTGAACACAACAACACAATACTATGCACGCACTTTTCCAATTTATCACTCGTGCGCGTCTCTGACGCTTGTTGATGACACAACAAAATGGCGCAGTGTCAAATGTTTATAGCACAAACTGCATTGTTGCACCATCTGTTGTCTGAAATCCGCATTTCATACTGGTATACCTGGTACATGAGATATTTTAAAACCCTCTGTATACATTAATACTTACCACCGTCTGCAACAATTTAAAGAAAGCCGTTTTCAGCAACTTAACCTTAAACATCAAGTCTGAACCCTTAGAAATCATGTAAAATGCCGACAAAAATACCGCCACAATTTTTTCAGGTCCTTGATACGATTCTAGAAGATAGTATAGCCATGGTTGTATCGTTGCTATGCTTCGATATAGTTGGGATAGAGCTTCTATGAATAAGTATATTTTACCCTAAAAAATAATAATCATAATAGTAAATGAACAACAAGTGTTTTTTATAACCGGGATTGTAATGCTACAGTACTTGTTGGGAAAGCTCGCGCTGTAACACATCACTTTACCGCTAAGGTAAATAACTGTTGCTAATATCAGACAACTTCCCATTTTAAAATGAACCACAGGCGTCCCAATATGTTAGGATGCCGAGATTGGTGCTGCAAGAGCCTGTAACTAACTGACAAGCTGCAAGTGACTGTAACTAAGTGATCAGCTCCAAATATAGTAAAACGTGGCATATTTACTAGTTTCTGAACATGCTAGAGCAGGGGTGCTCAAACGGTCGATCGCGATCGACAAGTCGATCGCGAGTGCTTTTTGAGTCGATCTCGAGAAAAAAATTCCGATATAGAACTATTTACAGATTTTGTTTTAGGTAATTAAAACAAAATGTAATGAATAAACTACTAAAATTTATTCGATCCACAATTAGGCCAGAATAACCCCCTCATCACTTTCTTTTATCGTAATAACCCCCTGCTAGCGGCAAAAGGCGGCTTTATCAAAGGAACGCGCGGTAGTTGTCAAAGAAAAGCCGCGTTTTTTGATTCCCGCCGATTTTTCTAGAAACTTCGGGCGGCGTGTTTGACGGGAACATTCGAGACTTCGTTCGCGCCGATATAAATGTTGCGCCTGCAGGAATAGGAGTCAGTCTGAGTTGTAACTTGAAGGCGATACGTCGATACAAAGTTTATTAATAAATAGTCCAAAATGAGTTCGGCGAAGAAAAGTAAAACTTATCATTTTAATAACGATTGGGAGGAAGAATTTTTCTTTTGTATGGTAAAGGATAAGTGCATTTGTCTCATTTGACGTGCGTCAGTTGCAATACCTAAGCGTGGGAACTTAGACAGGCATAATAAAACGGTTCATAAAAACTATGAAAAGGATGTTCCGTCACAGAGTGAATTAAGAAAACGAAAAGTACGTGATTTGATAACTTGTTTGAAAAAAGAACTAACCATGTTCACAAGACCAGCCAAACAATCAAAAGTTGCATCGATCGCGTCATTTAAAATATCTCATATATTGGCGAAACACAAGAAACCATTTGATGATGGATTGGTTGTGAAGGAAGCATTTATTGAAGCGGGTGAGACTTTATTTGGAGATTTTAAAAATAAAACAGAGATTATGTCTACTATTAAAGAACTTCAGTTATCTCGTCCGACTGTCACAAGGCGTGTTGAAGTCATGAGTCAGGACATGGCAGATAAACTAAAACATGATATCATGGAATGTACATACTTTTCTTTACAGTTCGGCGAATCCACCGATATGACAGACATTGCCCAGCTGTGTATTTTTATTCGAATGGTATTCAATGACATGTCGGCTAAGGAAGAGTCTTTGACAATGATTCCTCTGAAAGGAAAGACCCGTGGCGAAGATATATATGACGTTTTCTTCAATTTTGTAACAAACTATAAGCTACCAATATATAAACTAGAGTGCATTACAACCGATGGAGCACCAGCAATGACTGGAAACGAAAACGGTTTTGTGGCATTGTGTCGAGCTAATGATGATTTCCTTTCATTTTTCTCCTTCCATTGCATTATACATCAACAAGTTTTGTGTTCAAAAGTTCTAAACATGGAGGAGATTATGGGCATTGCAATAAAAATTGTGAATTCTATCCGTGCACGTAGCTTGCAACGACGGCTCTTTAAATTGCAGTTGGAAGATAGTGAGTCAGCTGAACACACTGATTTAGTTCTTCACATGGACGTCAGGTGGTTGAGTCGCGGAAAGTTCCTAGAAAGGTTTTAAGAATTATTGCCCGAAATAACAGCTTTTCTGGACGAAAGAGGTGATGACACTCAGATGCTGAAAAACGGAAAATGGCTGACTGATTTGGCATTTTTGACAGACATCACAATGCATTTAAACCCCATTAATTTGGAGCTTCAAGGTAAAGGAAAAACAATTATTGAGATGATTAGCGCAATAAACGCATTCAAAAGTAAATTGCAACTTATGATAGATCAACTTAAAAGAAAGGGTCTGAAAAATTTTCCGTCTTTGAAAGCAAGGATTCCTCAGTTGAATTATGATATTTATGAGGCAGAATTATCAAATATTTTGGGCCAATTCGAAATACGTTTTTATGATTTCAGTAAATTGGCAAATATCGCATCATTTATGAGTTAACCTTTTTCGTGTAAAAACATTGAGGAATTAGCTACTGAAATAGCAAGTCAGTTTAACATGGACTCATGTTCTGTTGAACATGAGTTAGTGCAGATTATATCAGATATACATCTCAAAGCCACAGCATCTGATACAAAATTCTGGTGTTTTATATCTGAAGATAAATATCCGAATCTAAGGCAAATCGCCCTTCAACTGATGGCAATGTTTGGGTCAACTTATTTGTGCGAGTCTGCATTTTCTGAAATGAAGATAATTTTGTCAAAATATCGCAATCGACTAACTGACGAACATATGTTATCATTCTTGCGATTAGCACTCGGTAATTACGTACCATCTTATGAAAAGTATGCTGAGGACATGCAGTGCCACGCTTCAACATCCAAAGTCACTCTTTAGTTAAGTTTAGACACTAGAACTCGTTTGTTTTGTAAGAACCAATAAACTCGCAATTTTGAATAATTATGAGTTTTTTCATTGACATTTTAGAGCAGACCTACACTTACCTTGACTAAAAAAATGCATATTGTGCGGAAAACTAATATCTATGCCACGATACACCCTATCTAGACGACAATCCTGCATCACACTTACTTGCAGCCTCTCAGAGTCGATCGATCGTAGTCTAACAATATTGAGGTAGAGCGCCAGCAGTTCAAGTTTGAGCACCCCTGTGCTAGAGCATCTATACCACCACTGTGTTATTAAAAATATGTCTTACCCGTTTTTTAAATTCCACAATTTTTCCCGGTAACATAGTCAAAACGATCTTGAGCATTACCGTTATAAGCTTTAGTGTGAAGTCTAAAAAAAAAAACAACATTAATAGGAGAAAGAGAGACTCTTTTAACATAAAAATGACTAATAACTATATATTAAATGTTAAAAGGGCATGTTTAGGGACATGTACCTAGTCATCTCGATCAAAAAATTCGATTTTTGGATTTTTTATTTTCTTTTAGTAGGATATTTTAAAAATATTTTCTATAAGTTTCATAAGAATCTGTTCAAATCGATGCAGTTCTAGCAGCTTACAAAAAGTGCCGTTGCGTAGGGTTTTCGGAGCAGGTAGCGAGAAATTGCTCTTGGGTCAGCATTCGCTGACCTTGACTCGATTTTAATGTATTTTAAACTTTTCCTTTTATAATATAATACATTCTTCAATTGTTCTTCTTAGACGGGACAAGGTATTCACATCTGCTGTTCAAAGGTTCTATATTCGAAACTAGGAGTTCGCGCAGTACCGTTGTGCAGTTCACTCGTAGCGATTCAGTCTTAGCAGTTATTAAAGATACTGGCAACTACGGAAGTTCATTGTGGCCGAAATGCACATGACTGCGCAGCTAAAATGGACGGAGAACGATTTATCCTGGGCGAGCGACAACTGCTACAAAGTACAAAAGACGCTAGCATGCGTCATAGACAAGAACAAATTAGTATTCTGCAAGTTCAAAGAGTTGATGAAGATTCAGCATATGGCCCTGGAGTCGATGATTCATTTGCAGGTAAAAATTTATTTTTGTATTACTGTTCTTAACCTGATTTTTCAAACTTCAAAATTTAAACGCGTTTTTCTCGAAACTACTTTTTCTTGAAAATCGCTTGGCGATGTACAAGATATCTCCAGAATCACGGAACCGATTTTGATGAAGTTTGGTACGTATTTTCTGCATACATACTTCTCGTTTTTGAACGAAGGAATTTTGATTTTATCGAGAATTTTATTTTTAATTAGCCAAAATGTAAAACACGGTAACGTCATTTTTTCGCTTTTTTGTTTAAATCATTTCATGATTTTTTTTAAATCCTTTGTTTAAGGACAAGACTGAACCTCTATTAAACTCCCAGTAATCATGTACACCACAATGCTCCTTAAAAAAGGGGTCGCAGGGAAACGGGTGTAGCGCCGTCATTTTTTTTTTTAAATTAAAATTTCACAAATTATAATTTAAGCTATGTATTATTAACATGTAGGCTGTAGGTCTAGCTACTTAAAACACATTCTTTTTGTAAAATTCGACTTTATTCATGAATATAGTCTCCTTCAAGAACGATACAACCAGTCCAACGCTTTTCTAACATTTCTATACCTTTCTTGTAGAAGGATTTGTCCTTGTCTTCAAAATAGGCCTCAGTTTCGGCGATAACTTCTTTACTGGAGTCAAATCTCTTTCCCGCGAGCATTTTTTTGAGGTCTGCGAATGGACAATAGTCGCTGGGGGCCAAATCTAGAGAATATGGTGGATGAGGAAGTAATTCGAACTTCAATTCATGCAATTGCCATTGTAACCATTGACTTGTGACACGGTACATTATCTTGATGAAAGAGCACTTTTTTCTTGTTCACTTGGGGCTGTTTCTTTGCGATTTCTGCCTTCAAACGCACCAATAACTTTATATAATATTCGCTATTGATGGTTTTTCCCTTCTCAGCATAGTCGATTAAAATTATTCCATGCGCATCCAAAAATACAAAGGCCAAAACCTTCCCAGCCGACTGTTGAGTCTTTGGTCGCTTCGGGCGGCTTTCACCGGCTGCTATCCATTCAGCTGACTGCCTATTTAATTCCGGTATGTAGTGGTGGATCCATGTTTAATCCATTGTCACATATCGCATGAAAAAATCCTTTTTATTGCGCTTAAACAGGTCTAAACAGTGCTCAGAATCATTAACACGTTGATTTTGGTCTACTGTGTGCAAACGCGGTACCCATTTCTCATGCCCAAATGTTCTTGCAAAATATGACCAATACGTTCTTTTGATACCTTTAGGGTGCTAGTTATCTCACGCAATTTCACTTTACGGTCATCCAAAACAATTTTGGGGATTTTTTGATGTTTTCCAGTGTAACCACCTCATTTGGGCGTCCAGAGCGTTCAGCATGATTTGTATCTGTACGACCGCGTTTAAATTCAGCATACCAGTAAACAATGAGTGATTTTCTAGGGGCAGAGTTTCCGTAACATTTACTAAGCCATTGATTTGCTTGAACGGTATTTTTCCCATCAAAAAACAGTGTTTAATCAACACACGAAATTAGATTTTTTTCCATTGTTTTGAAAATATCAAAACTACCGTCACTAAAACCACTGTAACTAGTAAACTAATCGTCGAAATGTCATGAAATTTTGACACGTATCGTTTAAGGTTGGTACTTCCTAAAAATCATATAGATTTTTTGAAAAGGGCGCCATCTAAATACGGTGGATGTGGGAGCAATTCGAAGTTCAATTCATGTAGTTTTGCCATTGTTTTGATTGACTTGTGACACGGTGCGTTGTCTTGATGAAACAAAATTTTTTTCTTTGCCATATGCGGTCGTTTCTTTGCAATTTCGGCCTTCAAACGCTCCAATAACGCTATATAATATTCACTGTTGATGGTATTTCCTTTCTCAAGATAGTCGATGAATATTACACCACGCACATCCCAAAATACCGAGGCCATAACCTTTCCAGCCGATTGTTGTGCTTTCGGGCGCTTTGGACGAGGTTCACCAGTTGCTGTCCACTCAGATGACGATCGTTTTGATTCCGGAGTGAAGTGATGGATCCATGTTTCATCCATTGTCACATATCGACGCAAAAATTCCGGTTTGTTACGTTTAAACATGGCCAAACACTGCTCAGAATCATCAACACGTTCTTGTTTTTGATCAACAGTGAGCAAACGCGGCACCCACTTTGAACAGAGCTTTCTCATAGTCAAATGCTCATGCAATATAAAGCCAACACGTTCTTTTGATATCTGTACGATGTCAGCTAACTCACGCAACTTCACTTTTCGATCATTCAAAACGATTTTATGGATTTTTTTGATGTTTTCTGGTGTTACCGCCTCATTTGGACGTCCACTGCGTTCTGCATCATCGGTGTCTCTACGACCACGTTTGAAGTCAGCAAACCAACGTTTTATTGTTGTTTCTGATGGAGCGGAGTCCCCATAACACTTTTCAAGCCATTGCTTCGCTTGAACGGTATTTTTTCCCATCAAGAAGCAGTGTAAAATTAAAACACGAAATTGTTTTTGATCCATTGTTTTGAAAATAACAAAAGTAGCGTCACTCTTAGCACAATAACTCACAAACTAATGAATAGAATATCATGAAATTTTAACAGCTGTCTTTTGAAGGTTAGTATTAACTGAAAAAAAGGTGACTGCAATAAAACTTGCGCCATCTATGTGTTAGGCCCGGGACTTTTCAGCCCATGTGTTATTTGTCAGAACAAAAAATTTTCAGCCTAAGTGTTATATAAAATAAAACCCTGATCATTATAATGAATAGTTTCGCTAAAGGAGATTCCTAAAAAAAAACGCTTTTTTTTCGGCTCCATGACTAGGTACATCTCCCCTCAATTTTCTGTTATTTTTTTTTAAATCAGTAATAAAAAAATTGGCTGCAAGTAACTATTGCTAGTGATCTAAAGCTCTTAAATACAAACCTGTAATAGTAACAATCCACAAAAGATTCATCACAGTCAAAGGATGATTGAACGTTCTAATCAACACCAAATTTAACACCATATTAAAGTTATGTAAATCGTCTTCAAACAAATAATGTATCGATAGAATACACACAAAAATGTAACACAACTCTATACTAAGTATCCATAGACTCCGTCTAGCTCTTTTTAGAGCCTCGTGTTTGATAGTCGTGTTGGCATGGGAGAATGTCCCAAATAGTATCACTAAGATGAAAATGCCTTCGTGAAAATCGTATACTGCTTTTGCTAGAAGTATTAGGACGAAAGGAACGTATTTAAAAATAACCTAAAAGAAAACAGATAGTGAGTTCAAGCTACACAACAGTTATTTTTTGCACTTAAAGTAAGTTCCGCTACCTATGGTCTTTCTTTTTTATTGAGCATAGCATACGACGCGTGTGGAAAAAAGTGATTCACCTTGGTTTTGAATTATTCTAAATTGTACAAGGTGGGAAAGATAGTCCTGGACTTTTTGAAAATGGTTGTACAGGGTGAGTCAACGATAGAGTAAAATTCATTATATCATTTGTTTCGGGAATGACGAAAAAAATGTTAAATACATAGTTTTAGGGAATGTTAAGGTGCACAGTTTAAAATTATTTTTGAGTATACAGGGTACTTCAAAAAATTTTTTTAAATGGAACTTTTTATTAATAATGTTTTATACCTAAACCTAGTAGTTTTTCTAATATTTCATTTTTTTTTAAAATACTAGTTTTCAGTTCTGTAAAAAATTGCTAGGAGCGCCATTGTTTCTGAAGGTGGAATACTCATAATTGGTACGAGCGTTCTACGGAGATGAAAAAAAAAAAAGATATATGTAAAGAAATTTGAGTTAGATGCTACAGGGTGTCCAAAATAAATTTATATATTTCGATTATTTTAAATTGAAAAATCTCAAATTTTTTAACACTTTCGCTGCCGCTTTGTGAGTAGTGCGTCATCCGCGAGAGCCAAATTAAGTTTTTTCGCACATAATTATGAAACTACGGTCGAAAACCCTTAATTCAGTATTAAATGTTTTTTGGAAGCATAAAAAATTAGTATAACAAAAAAAACAAAAACAACTCCGATCGGAGTCGGTGGCATTGACGAGCAATTTTTGTGAAACGGTTACTGTGTGCCGGCGACTCCGATCGGATTTTTTACTAAAACAGATTATTGCAACCTCATTATTTATTATCTAAAGCATAAGAAACAGTAAAAATAAAAATTTTAGCTATTCTGTATGGAATAACTTTGAAAACATGAAAAAATAAATTCATTTCAGGTACCACAACAAAATAGTACTATTATAAAATATATCAAATAAAAGAACGATAACGAAAGAAAACCAAATAATAAGCATAGAATAAAATATAAAAGTATTTATGAACTACAAGGAATCGTGATATTTGTCGAAACACTCCACACACAACCCGGTTTGTCATTACAGTCATTACACTGGAATACAGTTTGTTTTCTTCCTTTACCTTCTTTAGTGCACTGACGACACTGTTTTCTTTTTACCCTGAGTGTGTTTCTTTGTCACGAGTTTGTTCAGGTATCTTCGTAATAGAATGTTTTGATTCTACACGTCTGGGGACAATTGCAACTCCTGGTCTGACTGGAAGAAGAGCATTTATAATAGAAATCCGAAAATCGTACAGTGTCATTTTTCTATTTCCATAATCGGCATTGTAGAATTTAAAAGCATTCTGCGCAAGCAATTGCACTACATGTATAAATAACTTTTTATACCACCTTATTGTTTTGCGTTCGCAAGGATAATACGAAAGAAGTTGATCTTGGTGGTCAATGCCTGACATATATTTATTGTACTCAATAATTGCCAGCGGTTTTTGTTTTTCAACTCCCCTTCTATTAGTGGTTATTTGTATTGTATTGTCGTACTCTGTTGTGATATACGTCACTTCCCTCTTGTCTTTCCATTTTCCTATATGAACGCCATCTTTGAATGCGGATACATTTTCTCCACCTTAATCTTTTTTTTTTTACCAATTCTAATGGATTTTCTTTTAGATTGGATTTTAGGGTACCCGTGGAATATGTTTTTTCTGTCAAGAAGTTGTTTTTTGACAAGGCAAAGCTGTTATAAAAATTGTCCATATACAAAGAATGGCCATTATCGAGTAATTCCTCCATAAGTGTCAAAACTACCTTGGATGCATGCCCTGTACCACATAGATCTGCATCATTAGCTCCTGTATAGACACGGAACCTCAAAACGGTTCCATTCGGCTCCGTCAACATATAGAGTTTGATCCCATATTTGTGACGCTTGTTTTTTATGTACTGGCAGAACCCCACACCGTCCTCGCCACAACACCATGCTTTCATCTAAGGCAAGCTGCTTCCCTGGATAATAAATGTGTTTCATTTTATTATTGAAATAATCAATTACATGTCTGATCCGTTTCAGAACATCTCTGTTAGGTTCCGTAAGCTCATCTTCTGAATAAAAATGTAAACATCGCAAAATCAATAGAAAACGATTCCTACTCATTTGTTCTCGAAACACAGGAAAATTGAACACTCTATCGTTAGTTTTCCAGTAATCTTGCAATCTGGACAGTGGGACCATTCCCATAGTGAACAAAAGTCCAAGAAATATTTTCATTTCATCAACGGTTACATCTTTCCATGCACTAATGCGAGATTTTTCCGACGAAACTCTCACATAAAACGCTAACTGCATTTTTGTTTGTTTCTTGAATAATGAAATTCATAAAATCCTCGTCGAATAATAAAAAGAAATAATTTATAGGGCTGTTCCCCGGTTTTGGTACTAACAATTCCTGCCTCTTCGTAAATTCAAAAGTTTTTATATCGTTCGGACTTTTACAATCATTTGCCCAGCCCGTAATTGGCGTAGGCGTAGGCGGAGTAGTTTGAGCAACGTTGGTACCTTCTAAGTTGACAGTTGGTGGCTGTTGTATCTGTCCGACTTCTTCATCTTCATCAGAATCAGATTCTGAACTGTGGGATAATTCGTATTCAGATTCACTTGATGGAAAAAGGTCGTCTTCTTCATTAAGAATGGCCTCAAGCTCTTCTTGAGTTAGTGCTCTCCTGTTCGCTGTAGTCCGTTCTAAGCGCGGGCGTTTTCTTTGAGACGGCTCAGCCTCGTCATATCCACTCATTTTCTCAGTAAAAATGTATAAAAACAATACAATATGTAAGTAAACAACACTTATCACACGACAGATTTGAAATATGTATTGTAAAACTTTGAATTTTTCAAATTAAAAACCAAGCCAATAAAATACGTCTCGAAACACTCTTACTCTATGCCACTACGAAAAACATACGTTAACAACGGAGGCCAACAAACTAATGACTTGTCAGAACATGAATCGCTAGGACGCCGGTCGGAGTAGCCGGCAAGTGCGTCAAGCGCCGATCAACTCCGATCGGAGTAGGCGGCAGCGAAAGTGTTAAATGGCACACCCTGAATATTATTATTTTTTTCTGATAAATTTTACAAAATCCTCCAACTTTTATTAAGTATGTCATATACCTATTTCTAATAGTTTTCGATTTATTTTGAATTTTTCAATTTTTACCCTTATTTCTAATACACTTATGCTATAACAACATAGTTGCCAAGACAAAACAAAAATGTAGGCATTGTCAAAGTATCCAGGACTCCCTGGATACTTTGAAAAGAGGCCTGTAAAATCCACTTGTCACAATTTTTGGATCAGAAATTACAGAAGTTCTACAGAGATGGGATTATGGTGTTGCTAGAAAACGGCCGAAGATCATCGAATAAAATGGCATATATTTGAATAAAGTTCTTTCAAAATATAAACAACAACTGTCTCAATCCGGACTTTAAAATATTTTTTCAATAACCCTTTATATTCCTAAAAATTCATTTTATTATAAACAACATAAACCTAATTTTAATAGGAAATTTCTGCGCTTATAGATATACTTCTTTTGGATGTTGTCCGTGTCACTTGAAAAAATGATGATGTCCTCGATAGCGAGTGCAAAAATAAAATCTTTGCTGTAGTGGTCTCAACTGTGGTGTGGTATAATGGTGCCAAAGGCTCCAAAATCTCAACATTATTAAAGCTAAAAACAAAGAGTTAGGGTAAACAGCACCAAAAACAAGCAAGGTTTGCCCTTTCTTCACACTTTTTGACTCGATTGTAAAAACGTGAACTATAAATCACTTAGCATACTTCTGAAAGTAATCAGACTAAATTCAAACAATATATACCTCAACCTACCTGTAATGCCTGTTGAGCTTCTATAGGATTTACTCTTTCCGGTACATTATCACCTAAGTCAATATTATTTTGAGCGCCATTGTTTCCAAACATCCCATCCTCATGACGATGATGGTCATCTTGGTTATTATTGCTATTATTTTGAGCTGATGGATCATTGGTAGAAGCCCCTAAAAAAATACTAGGTAGTAAAATAATAACACCATCTGTGATTCTTTTCATAATAAAAAAATTTAAAAAGCCTGTTTAAGTTATTTAGACAAAATTATTATAGTTAAACATTATATAGAGATTAACATAAATAGATTAAAATATTTATACAGTTTTTCTTCTGTTTTACAAACTGCACACTAGTGATACAAAAGAATGTTTTGTAGAGTCTTTACCTTCTAAATTGATAGAAATATAATTTAATGATGCAGGCTCGTTATCTTCTTCTGTAGTAACTGTGACACTGATGTTTCCTTCCGAGTTAGAAGGTCTTGAAAGTAGTTCAGAGATAGTTATTGCGTTTTGTCTGACACTTCTGGCCGTTTCTACTAGCGGTTCAATTTGTCTGATTGCACTGTTAAAACTGAAACAAAGGAAATAAAATGTCATATCATTAACGGAAAAGGAAATGTCAACCTGGAATTTTGGACCATGAGGCGATTATTTTTGCTTTGGACGAGGTTATGGCTCTGTAAACTTTCGAACGTATAGGCAACAAGTGGTTGAAGCTAACTAGTATCAGGTACGTAATTCCGAGGATCCCCTTTCAAGATTTAATGAGAAATATATTACAATTTTCAATGATAATTTTCTCATCTGCAAATTAAAATCTAAAACTGAAAAGCCTTGGTTCACTTCTGGTATTAGCAAATCCCCGTTCAATCTTTGTTCACTACATACTATTTGTAGATATATGAACAGATAACGGGTTTATTGTATTTCAGTAGATATAGAACTATTTGCCGACATGTTTTAGATGCTGCTAAACAAATTTTTTTTAATTGTAATAGCTCTGCTGGCATTGACAGAATTTCAATAAGAGTGTTCGATTGTCTGTCTGATAACTGTTGGTTGACGCTGCTAATTCATCCTTTGATCACAGATTTTTCCCTGAGTGCTTAAAAACAGCCACTGTCCGACCAATTCACAAAGGAGGTAAATCTCGATCTAAATGTGTAAATCATGAAATACTAGTAACTGTCTATTAAAAATTATTGAAAAACTTATTAAAAGAATTCTCAGCTGTTCAAATCATCACATTATTCTACAACCTTCACAGTTTCGGTTTCAACGGAATAAAAATATAACTGACGGTGTGTTTTCATTTCTGGGAGCGCTTACCATAAATCTTGGGCTCAACCAGGATGATCTAGCTGCAACAGTTCTTTGCGACTTTTCTAAGGCTTTTGAATGTTTAAACCATGAAATACTGTTGAGCAAACTACCATTATATGGCTGTAGAGGGTTGTTCTGGAGTGATTTTCGTCTTACTTAAAATATAGAAAACAGCTTGTTAGTACTGGGTCTGGCATATCTCAGGTGCTTCCTCATTAAGTATGGCGTCCCGCAAGGTTCAGTACTTTTTTTTTGCGGATTACATCATTTTTCTCGGGGTGGGAAGGAAGGCCGATGCGTTGACGAGCAGCGTGTCTGCCGATGTGCAGAAAGTTCAGTCCTGGTGGCGCTAATTCGCTCAATAAAACGAACATAACTACTTTTATATTTAGTGACCATATTCAACGCCAAATTAGCCCCTGGTTGTTTTGCAGTCCGCGTGGTTTCAAATAAACTGGGTAGAGGCAGGGAAAGAAATGTTTAATTTAGTTGGGTACAAGCCCATTTGAGGTACGATATACCATTTTGAGGATTTTGCAGCTTAATTCCGTGTATATTGCCAAAAAGAGCAATTCGCTATATGTGTAAGGCAAAGATTAAAGACCACTGTAGAGCGTTATTTTACCAACAAAAAATTCTAACCTTACCTTGCCTGCTAATAATGGAAACTGCCTCTCTAATTCATACGCGGTTCACGGGCATTAGAATGGTTCATCAATATGAACAAGGAAACTCTAATAATATACCTTTACCTAGTACAAAGTTAACGCTTACCAGAAGTTTATTATTTTTTGAGGACCTCAACACAATAAACCCAATACAGTACCGCAACTCAGGGATAACCATAGAGGAAAATCAGATCTCAGTTTTCAAGAGGTCACGTGGCAGTCCGCCATGTTAAAAAGGGGACCAGCGGGAGATTTTAAATAGAAACAATGTTACTGAGCAAAGTTTTATCATTCAAAATCATAGATATTAGACAAAAATGTTTAAAAACTGAAAAAAAAATGGAGCGCTTTGTTAGGAAAAGAAGAATATCAGTGAAAAACTTGACATGAAGGCATCTTCAGAAAAAATGTTGCAGACAAAATTTTCGCATTTTCTCCAGGGAATTAAATAGGCATAGTCAAAACTTAAACTGGAACCCAAATTTTTAAAAACATATTTGGATTCAGCAAGGAATTTTATGTCCGAATATAAATTGAATGTTTCTGGGCCTGATTATAACTTCAATAAAATCTGACTCTTATAAGGATTTTTAGCTGTGTTAGTCTTTGACACACAGAGTATTCTTTGTCTGATCCTATATTAACTGAATACGCATGGTCGAATAAACGATTTTTCAAATACCATTTTTAAACATTTTCTGAGAAAAATGTGAGGCACATATTTTATAACTTTTGGACAAGTTTTTAATTGGACAATTCATGACGCGTTTGGTTGCTGCAAGCCAAATTTTTGCTCAATAACCAAAAAAAATGTCATTAAAGAAATGGCTTCTCAGAATCCAAGTACTATTTCTTAAGCAATTGATATTCTTTAATTAAATCACTTACCTTTCAATACCTTTGGGGAAAAAGAAGAAACTCACTCCCGACGTACTTTTTGAATTATTTTTACCATTATCAGTGGCACAAAAATAACCTCCTTTCCCTATGATTATATAAATTGTTTGTCAACCTTTTCGATTCTCTTCACTTATAAAGACGTTTTTAATTATCTTTTTATAAAAACTCTCTCTTCCTTCCATCTTTAAATTCATATAAACTGCACTCACATCATGAAACGATCGACAATACATTTCAAAAGACACATTCCAAGATCAGATGTAAATATTGAGGGGCCATTTTGAAAGAAGGACCCGTCAACGCACACGCCGTCAAAATCTCGTCACCAACTTAGAACGCACTTTTGCTAGTGTGTTGAGTTTATTGTGGCCTCAAGCTGTGCTTTCACAATATAAAAAACACATAGCAAATATGAAATTAGACAAAATACAAACAAACAGAACCCCGATCTGCCTCTTAAAAAGAGACAAGGAGCTGGAGAACATGTCCAGTGATGGGCAGTTATTTACAATGCTTATAGATCTTGTCATGAAGGTATTAGCTCTGTAGGTTGTCTTATAAGGTTTGAAGGACAACGTAGATATAGTATGTCTAGTTTAGTTTAGTTTAATCTGAGATAAAAGTTCTGGACAATTGACAATGGAATGTAAAATTTTAAAGAACATTACAAGATCGCGCTGAACTCTCCGGTTAGAAAGGGGATTCAAGTTTAATAGTTTAAAGAATTTAAAATTAATATGACGTAGAAATTTACTCTGAACAAGCTCCAAGCTCCTAGCATGGCAAGCAAAAGGTGGGTTCTACACACGTGAGCAATATTCCTAGAGAGGCCTAACCAACAAGCAGTACAGCACTTTTATAGAGGTAATAATTTTAATCACATAGAAGCCTTAATTTATGAGAGTTTACACTTTACAACAAATAAAGCAATTATTCTTTCTTTCTTTCTTTACAAATTATTTCACAGAAATATGTTCTTTGTTCCCTCATTTCAACCAAATTAAAATATCACTGTTGTATCTAGGTTTCAAAGTCTTAAAATTAAAGACATTTCACTAAATGTTGCTGTTTATCTCGTTGAAGGGATTAGCGTATGGGGGAGGTAGATGGAGGATATTTATAACCATATGAAAGCATTAAAAAAAGTGGTTCAAGAATAATTGCAGGCAGAGATAGATCTAAAAATAGTTTTGCATCTACAGGAAGGCATGGTGAATTAAATAAACTGGAAATTTGGGCACTAATATATTTTATATGTTAGTTTGCAAAAAGTTTAGAATGGTACAAGGTAGCAAGTTTTGTAAGCCAGATTATAGTGTAGTATAGTCATATTTATTCAGCAGCAAAGTGCACCAGGTAAGTTTATTGGTTTTATTATATAGCGTTACTCACTGAGGTTTGATTGATTGGGTTCACCTAGAGGTCATTGTTTATCTCTACTTTTAATCAACATTTTTTTCTTTGAAACAAATGTACCGGTAATTATGATTCCAAAGAAACTCAGAATATTCAAGCAACATCCGGTTATTATTTGGTGATACGGAGTACTCAGTGACATCATATCTTGGTGTTTCTAATTTTCATTTAAAGTTACCCCATGAAGAAAATGTAAGTTGGATACAATGTTCCTAAATCATTGAGATAAGAAAATTGTAGTGAGGTCTCAACTTGAGCAATTGGGCAACATTTTTAGTGTTCCATATGGAACACTTATAAGATGACTTCGGTGTCTGTCTGTCTTGTCTCTCTGTCACACCCGATTTTCTCTGAAACTATTTGTCATAGAAAGTTAAAATTTGGTAATAATATAGGAATTGATGGCCTCATCAGAGCCATGTAGTTTTGAAGTTAAATTTAGACTTTGAGGGGTGAAATCGTAAGTGAAAAAAAAATTTTTTACTAGGTCACCGAGTGTAGTGTCAAATGAAAGCTTGTGAAAACACGGGTAAAAAATATATATAATATATATACTTGCGCGCACTTTTCTTTGTGTTATTTTTAAAAAATCGCTGTCTACCCGCCTATTTCGAAAAGTACTTATCAAAAAAAATTTCAAATAATTCTGGAATATTCTCCATGGGGTGTAGATTGAACAAAAATTATTACGAGTGAATTAACTTTAATAATTTATCTGGTATATAAAAAAAACAAAAATTTCAAGGTCATCAGTTTTCAGTAAAGACTGGAAACAAACTTTGTTGAAAACTCATTTGGGGTGTTTTTGTGAAGTCACTGATCATTTTATACCTCCGTAACAAAATTTTGATTTTAAAAGCAATCAACATACGAAACATTAATTGCGCAAGTTCAATTTGCACTTGACTGGTTATTATATTTCAAATACCTACCTATCCCTTAAATGTCTAGCACCTTCAAAAGTCCTTCTCTGGAAACTAACAGGAGATGACATAACTGGTAAAGTGCCACTAGAATGAGAGATTAAAAGTCCATGTCTTGGTTGGGGGAATGCAAAGTCAGCTGATTGGCTTCTTTGGAATGGTGCACTGTTGTTTTGGGTGTTGCCACTCATAGTTTAGGGACCACATATACTCAAGATACCTGTAAATATAATAAAAATACTTATCTTAAGAGTGGTAATATGGTGCTAATTATATTTCTGAAAATATTGCTTCATGAAACAAACTACATGTTTTCAAGAAAGTACTTGGCGAATTACTTTACTGTTTATTTTTATTTAGTTCAGGTATTACTATTTGCTTGATTTGTTTTTACATAAAAAAATTTATAATTTTAAAGTAAATTTTTTACCTTATGAGATCTTCAAAATTTGAAATTTTATTGTATAAAATTTTAACTGTGGTTTACAACGAATCTTAAATATTGTCTATACCTTTAAGGGGTTATATACAGTTAGAACTTGCAAAAAATCGATTTTTTTTTAAATTTAATTTTCGTAACGTATATATACATTTAAGTACACGCACAGAAAATTTTAAGTCAATCCGACGATTATTCTGGAAGTTACACGAATATTTGTAAAGACATCAGAGCGCTTGAAAAGAGGAGGCCGGAGCGGCAGTGCTTACCTAGAACGCTCTCTCCTTAATTTACCTGCCTATTGTAAATGTCCCTTCTATTGTATTCAGGTACATAAAGTGAAAGTGTATTAGGGTTCTTTTTATACCTGCGAGGTAAATTTACATTTTTCTTTCCCCAAAATGGCAAATATAAGAGTGTAGTAGTCAGTCTAAACAGCGAAGCCAATCAGTAAACTTGTGAGCTTGTTTATATTTTCTTGTGTACTTTTCGTGAAAATGAAGGGTTCCAGAGAACTGAGAAAATCTTCTAGCATACGTAAATCAAGAACAAAAAAGCGAAAAAATGTTTTTAATCTAAAAACAGCTGAAACTGATGAAAGTAGTTTTAGTGCTTCTGCGAAAAAATTCAAAACGCAAGAAGAAATCTCAGTTCCGCGTGATTTGTCTGTTGAGTATCGAATTTTAAACTTTGTAACAGTGTTTGCAGCAATTTCTGAATATGTAAAGTGTAAAATCTGTAACGGAAATGTTCAGTTTCAAACCGCTTCTGAACGAGGACTTAGTTTTAAACTTGTTTTGCTGTGTGATAAGTGTTCAGTTCATACCATAAATTCTAGTCCTTTTGTCGGGCACTCTTATGAGATAAATAGACGATTTTTATTTGTCATGAGAGTTCTCGGATTAGGGTTAAAAGGTGCAGCAAAATTTTGTGGATTAATGGATATGCCAGCTTTTATATCACAGCCTACTTACGATTTAATAATCAAAAATATACATTCCTGTGTAAAAACAGCCACAGAAAAACTTTTTCAACAACCTTGTACTCAAAAAAATTTGACTTCTGAAAACCAAGGTCAGGAAAATTCTACAAAATTAAATGTATCTGGCGATGGAACATGGAAAAAGCATGGGCATACTTCTTTGTACAGCGTGACATCATTGATCGGATACTATTCTGAAAAAATCATTGATATTATTGTGAAAAGTTCCTACTGTAAACAGTGTGAAACTTGGAGCAAGAAACTCAATACTGAAGAGTATAATGATTGGTATGAAGGTCATCAAGATGATTGCAGTGCAAATCATTCGGGTTCTTCTGGAAAAATGGAAGTCGATGCAGTAATTGAAATGTTCAAGCGTTCAGTTGAAAAATTTGGAGTGATGTACAGAAATTACATCGGAGACGGTGACTCCAAAACGTACGCGGGGGTTTTAAAAGCTGCACCTTGCGGTGATCAAGAAGAAAGTGAATGTAGAATGTGAAAGAATGTATTGGACACGTACAGAAGAGAATGGGCACGCGACTTCGAGATTGTGTAAAAAAAAAATGTGGAAACAGTTGAAAAAGCAGATGGAAAAATAAGACAAAAAAAAACTCTTGGAGGAAAAGGCAAACTTACAGGCAAACTAATCGATAAATTGACAGTGTACTATGGCTTAGTAATTAGAAGACATTGTGATTCTGTTGTAAATATGTACAATGCAATCTAGGCCACATTTTATCATTACTGCTCAACAGACGATAAACCTCAACACGAGAAATGCCTGACCGGGCCGGAGTCATGGTGCTGTTGGCAGCGAGCAGTAGCTGCGAATGAGTTATTTTTAACTTTTAAGCATGATTATCAGCCATTACATTACAGGATGTTGCTGAGGTTGTGTATCCAATTTATACAGATCTCAGCAATGAAAAAATTATTAGACAGATGTGTGGGTGGTTTCACCCAAAACAACGAGGGCTATAACCAACTTATATGAAAATATCTCCAAAAATAGTTCCGTCTGGTTCTAAAACTGTGGAAATGGCTGCATACATTGCTGCCGGCGTGTTCAATGAAGGTATAACATCCCTGTTGTATTACATGAATGCAATGGGGATTTCACTTGGGCCCAATGCACATTCTTATGCAGAAAAAGAAGATGCACAGCGCGTGACGATCTCCGAACAAAGCGCATGAGAGCACACGAGAGGGAAGCAGAAAACACCAACTGGAATGACTAGAAGCTGCCGAAGGAGTGGAGGGTTTATTATATGGCCCTGGAATAGACGACTCGATGTAAGTTGAAAAAAAAATTTTTTTACTCTATGTAAAGTGCTTTTCAAACTTTAAACGCATTTTTCTCAAACCATGTTTTTATAGTTGGTGACCAAGATTTCTTGGAAACTGCTGAACCGATCAGTCTCAAATTGTAACATAAGCTTCTTAAGTATATTTTTTAGTAATTAATCGAAGGTTTTTTCGCACCGATAAATATATTTTTTTTAAACAATTTAAGTTTTTTTTTCTTGAGAAGACACTATTTTCGCAAAAAATTTTATTTTGCTTATTCCTTCGATTAATAATTAGATTATACATTACTTTAACGATATCCGTTTGGTTTTTTCATTTTAGATGATCCAGTCCAAAGATATGGTGGTCACCGCAAGATGCCTTTTTTGAGAGGAGCTCCTGGAGATCAGCTATAGCAGCCTTCAAATTATTATTTTTACAATTAAAAAATGTTGAAATACAGTTAAAAGTTACCAGAATATGTGTAAAAATTTTTACATTAATAAATTTAAAGTTTTCTCAGGAAAAAAATCTTGAAAAATCCCTTTTTTTAGCCCTCCTGACTGTATATAACCCCTTAAATAACACATTATTTTTGAGGTGTTTTATGGGTGTGCATAGGTAAAACCTTTATAGAGAAAGTTGCATGAGTTATTATAGTTGCACCAAGTTGCATGAATGTTCGAAGACATTCAGGCATAGCTTTTGAGAGCTATAGGAAAGTAATTTTAGCACTGGTAATTTATAACTTTAAAAAATTATTATAAAGTAATTGAAGGTGAAAAATACTTATCTATGTATTTTAAAAAATGAAAACAATATATCCAAAATAGTATAAAACTACATAAAATATGGTCCTTTAGCGTAGAGTAGCACTTTACACACTCTGAAATTTAACATAACACAATGTTACAATAATGACATTTACTTGACTTATTTATATTAACTATGAACACTAAACAAAGATTTCATCCAACTTATTACGGTCAGTTAAATCGAAAATTTGTCATATTACATCAAATAAACAGTAATAAGTAGACATCTTTAAGTAACATCACCAGTGATACTAATTTTATGGACACCATAGTATTTTAAGTAGGAGAGCAAAATTTATATTAGTTTAATAATTGTAATGGTAAAAAATCAATTTGGATATGTTGAACTTTAAGTAAACAATGCTAAATCTAAATACCAAAACAGGAGAATTAAACGCATTTAACAAAAATGCCACTAACACATTGCACAATCATAATTCATGCCTTAACAATAGAATGAGTAACAAGCACGTATATTTCTAGAAAAAGCTTATCTTTTATTACTATTTTACCTAATAATGAATATTACCATCTGTTTCGACAAATTTTAAATACACTTTACTGCACTATAAATTAATTCTTAATCAAATTTAAGTCTCAAACACTATAAAATAAATGTTTGATCTTTGTACATTGCCAAAACTGAAGAATAATTACTTATGTATAAATAATTTGTTTGTTATGCAGGTTATTACTAGGTTATCAAGCGTTTTATTTAGGATTTTATCATTTTTAATTCAACTTCAACTAAAAAAGATCAATAACGTCAACGCCAGCTGATTTTGACAAAAGTGAGGTTATGAATTGTGACAGTAGTTTAAATGCCCCCTTCTAAGGGTACATTCAAATGTATTTTATACAGAATTGTCCATTATAGAAAACGATGAGACATGTCTATTTTATTTTATTTTGTTTTACAATTGTAATATATTTCAGGATAATACTTTATACGAGATGAGCTAAAACACCTTGAAGTCATTAGCTTATTGAGGTGTTGGACATTTTTAGGAAGTTAATTTCAAATATTTACTCTTATCTATTGTTTAAATTAGTATAGCCGGCATAATTAACATGACATTCATAATAACTATTGGGATGTGACGGTACTTCAACAATAGGTGAATAGCTGTGATCTGATCTAGATGATGCACATTAGAATAAAGCTCATGTCTGTACAAGACTGTCAAGGATTGGGGACTCAGTGCCTATCTAAAGGAGGAGCCGGTGGCCATGAATTGGAGGAGGGGGTGACGCTTATATAGAGGGCTCAATACCTTTCTAGGTTGGCCCGATTTTCCTGCTAAGGGTTTTTATGGGTGGCAAAATTTTGTAATAACAGAGACCTCCTGTTTTGAAACTTTGTCCCCATTAGTAATCAATTCTATGTATTATAGTTTTTCTTATAAGAGAGGGTTCTTCTTTGATATGGTTTTTCTGGAAATTTTGGGTTAGTTCATGTTAGAGTCCCCTTAAATGTATTTTTTTTCCATGGTCCTGAATGTACGCATCTTGTTGTTACTGAAGAGTAACTCAACAGCACACAGAAAGTGACACCCTACTCAATGAAGCCGTGGATAAGGCTTCACTTAGAACTGAAATTGTCAATATCAGGTCCATTTTTTTGAGATACAATTATTTTGATCGCTCACTTAATACAATGCTTATTCTAAATTAGGGTGCAAAAGAATACAACGTGATCACTCTCGCTATCATCATTTTAATCACTAATCTTTACTCAAAACAATACCAAACATGTCTAAATAATAACAGCTAATTGGTGTTGCCGAAATATTTATTCTTCGGTTAGTATTAATTTATATTGATAAACTTAGTCTTAATCTATTATGGATTTCTGCGGTTTATGAAAGGACGGCCCTGCGACGAAAATTGTTAGTCTCCTAAGGGTTTGTTCCCAAACTAAAATTCAAATTGAAATGACTAGCACTTTATTTCTTGAATTGTTCAAGAATAGTACCGTTAGAAATCGTAGAATCGTACTAAGACCCTGGACATATGAATAAGTGTTATAAATATAGATACCAAGAAATTAAATTACTAAATGATCAATTATGTCCATACTGGGTACTATGAAAACCTACTGACTAATCCCGTTGCACATGAAAACCAAGTTGATTAAATTTTCATATATCACTAGTAGTATTATTTTTTTGTGCTAGTAGTCTGTGTCGCGATATCCTCCGAGCGAAATAAGATATCATAAGTAAGAAAAAAATGACAGTTTACTAGTAATATCGTTCAACGAAACCGAGATGGTAGTAGTTGAGTCGACAAATTTTGAGGATTTTCTGTAAGTTCATGTAATTTCTTTCCTCATTTTGATTGATGAAAATGAGGGAATTTATCGTCGTCCATATATAGGTTAAGAGAGGGAGGATTAAACGATTTGAAATTCTCCAGTTATTCGTTGGAGAAATGAAGGATTTCAACTAGCTAATTTGTTAGTCAATGTCCAGGTCGTAGTGATTTCATTTAATTTTTACTATATTCCTGGTCTACACGCTTGAGGTGGGTAATGACGCGATGTTTAAACTATGAATGTTGAGACTGTTATGTGGTCACTAGTAGCGAGATATATTTCATTCTTGAATTTAAATGAAATTTTAGTGACTTCTTCTCCCAAAGAAGACGTTTTCAAGAACCTAAATTGGGACGAGAAATGCATAAGAACTGACAGTAAATATCTAAATCATCTTCGTTTTGCGGACGACTTCATACTGATCAGTCAAGTCATAAATGAGATGGAAGTCATGCTTTCAGAACTATACAGGGAATCAGCAAACATTGACCTCTCTCTGAATCTGTGAAAAAACTAAAATAATGATTTCAGAAATACATATGGGTGATCCGGGTGTATAAAAGGTAGAGGAATATATTTTATCAACATCATCATCAGCTTGTCAACTGTAGGACAAAAACCTCCCTCAAGTCTTGCCACTTTTTCTGTTCTAGGCCACTTGTATCCAATTACCAGCCACTGTCTTCAAATTATCAGTCCACCGACTAGGTGGTCTTGCTCTACTCTGAGAGGCTTCGGTTCTTAGTCGCCACTCTATAATTCTTTTTGTCCATTGTCCATTTTTAAGCCTACCAACATGCCCCACCCAATTCCATTTAAAATGTAGAATCAATTTGACTGTGTCTTTACCCCCGTTCTCTTCCTGATAATGTGATTTGGGATGTGATTTCTAAAAGTAACACCTAACATGAACCTCTCCGTTTTTCTCTGTTTCCTTAGGATATAATATCAAACAGCAGACGTACCCAACTAACATGGGTAACAACAGGAAAGTTGAAACATGTGATTAAGAACAGCAGTATTTCAATCAATTTAAAGACGAAAGTGTTTAATATCTGTATAGTTCCGATGATGACGTATCGAATGAAAAACACAACTCTAACGCATCAATCAGCACATAAATTTAGAATAACATAAAGAGTCATTGAATGGATGATGTTAGGAATAACACAGAGATAAAACAAAGAACAAAAGTCGAAGACGTAATAACTCCAATTAAAATGGACCTGGGTAGGACACCTTGTTTTTGAAGGCAACGCTCGATTGACAAGACACATTATACACTGGAGACCCAGAAACTTGACAGACCAATAAAACGTTGGCTGGACGACATTAAACAGAAAGATGAAAAAAATTGGCACCAATTAGCCAGAATAAGGAATTATGGAAGTGGTTGGGGGCAGGTCTATGTCCAGGAGTGGATCATGAAGGGCTACTGGAAGAAGAAGAAGTTAGCGTCTTCTAAACGGCAAAGAAAATAAATGTTCTTTATTTCTTTTTATAGCCTAAACTCCAAATAAATCAGGCTTTCAAGTCGATAACCTTGATTTGGGTAGGGTTTCCACAACTTCAGTAGCGAAATTGTGTCATCTCAGCAGCGGAGACGCGATGTTAAAACTGTTATGGGGTCATCAGTGGCGAGTTATTATTTTATGCTTGTATTTAAATGAAATCTTAGCAACTTCCTGCAATAAGAAGTGACGGTAGATATCTTGATAGGTACGCTGATTAATAAATTACTGCTGCAATTTTCGATTCCATATAGTTTCAGCCGAAAAGATTCGCGTCTTTGCCGAATTTGTGCTGAAGTCGCCCTTCTTCCGCGTTCTTGTTGTTTTCTAAAGAGTTCAACTCATCTCACAACTCGCTAATTAGTCAAAATATTTTCTAGGGAAATTAATTTATGAAAACTTTGATTCTTCCTCTGAATTTTTCATTTTTAAGTTTACTTAGAGTGTAAATTTCCATTGCAGAGATGCATTCACAGTTTATTTATTATTTATTTTCAAGAAAATATGTTTAAATTGTTTTTTTTTTTAAGATGTGGATGTTATAATATGGAACTCCTTAGTATGTGACACATCTGAACTAGACAGTTTTTCTTTAAATCTAGTTAATGTCCATTAGAAATTCCAGAACTTTGTTACACTGATTATATAGAAATTCTTCGGAATGTTATTTACTGTGGGTTCGATTTAATATTCTGGCGGAGATTATATTCTAGTGTTTTTTTTTTCAAACATGTCGGCAATTTTAGAGTTTGTGATCAATATGAAGTCATATTAGTAGAATTTGTTTAGCGTTTGATAGAATTTCTTCTAGCGTCTAGCTTCTGGTCTTTGCTTTAATTTTCAGAAGTATTTAAAACACAAAATTTATTAAAAATGAAGTGGTAAATGGGTCACTTCACCAGATATTCAAAAATACCCAGTTATTGTTATGTAAAAGTTGGGGAACTTTATAAATGTCTAAAAGATATATCCGGCAATATATTTCTATAAAAGACACCAATATATTATGAACAGCAAAACGTAAGACTTTCACTTTTTATAAACAAATCCTTCGTTACTTAAATTCAAGTGCATTTAAAAGGTGCTGGTGTCGCGGCAAAGAAGTGCGAAGAAGAATAATTTTTTATAAAATGGGTGTTAATATCAAGGTAAGTTTAGAGTAATAAATCGTTAATTTATTTCTAAATGATTTAAATAATTACATTTTTTTTATTTTGTCGAGATGCGTTCAAAAGACCACCGGCACCGGTTCTATCCTTGAGATATGACATGATGTTTTCACGGTGACATATTAATCAAAAATTGTTAAATTGTTGAAAATACAATGATTATCTCTTAACTATAAAAACTCTGCATAATAACGACGTTATAGTTAGGTTAGATAGCATTTTTTTTTTGTAATTTTATTTTGTATGTTGCGAGAATTCGCGGGCGTGTCTCTTTATTCTGTTTTGATGCAGATTTTCTGGTTTGATGGGGAAAGTATCCCATTTTAATGAAGTTTTTTTTCTTATCTTATCTGTGTCGACATGTAATGGCTTGTCTTCAGTAGGAAGGTAGTTATTGCATTTTTCTCGTTGATAATCCAAAAACATGGTTCTATTTCTAAAGTTATATCGTTGTTTAAAGTAGCTCCCCGTATTTGAGTTTATAGAAACGTTTTGTACAATTTATTTTTTACTGTTACAAGTTTTCCAATGAATTTAGTAAACCAAGCAGGTCACAAGTCAAAGAGATAGATAGATACGAGGGTGGATTGAGAAGTCTTGTAAAAAATAAGACAAATAACATTTTTTGCAAAAACGAAAATTAATTTCTCAACATAATCTCCATTGCGCTCAATATATTTGCTCCAACGAGATTCCAATTTTTTTATTCTCTCAGAAAAAAAAATCGAACTGTGAATAACACTCGTTTACAACACAGATAATTTCTTTATTCGACGAAAATTTGTAGGCCAATTTTTAAGGTTTGCAAACAAAACAAGTCACTTGAGCTAAATCTGGAGAATAGGGTGGGTGGAACACTATTTCGAAGCCCAGCTTGATCGTTTTTTGCAATTGCGACGACCGGTGTGGCAGCAGGCGCAATGTTCTGGTAAAGGAGCACTGTTTTGCGCGCTAATCTTGGTTGCTTGTGCTTCAACTCACTAAGCAAACGGTCTAATAATGTTGCCTAATAAGAGCCACTCCCTGTTTTGCCCTTTTCTAAATAGTCAGTCATGACGATACCTTGCGAGTACCAAAAAATAGTTACTATCACTTTTCTCGGAGATAAAATTGTTTTCGTTTTTTTTCGCTGTACTTTCACCTTCGTCGACAAACTATTTCGATTGCCGTTTCGTCTACAGTCACAACGTTTCTTCCACAGTCATAAAATGACGACAAATGTCCTTCGGGATAACGCTGCAACTTTCCCCCCATGAATTTTCTTCAGTTTTGTTTATATATGGACCGCAGTCCACTTCTTCGTGCAGTAATAAAAATAATTTTATTACTGCACGATATTCGGCACACAACACAACTAGGCGACGTGTAACATCGATTACTTATAACAGTTGCCAAAAAAACTGCGCATTGCATCTGTTTGAACCTTTCGATACAACGGTTACCAACGGTCAAGCCGTTTAATAAAATTTTTCCGCCATTCTGTAGAAATTTACCAGGTTTGTCAATCCACCCTCGTATTGTACCTTACTTGTTAACGTTACATGAATATGTTTGTTGCAAGTCAACATTACAAATTGATAATTTAGTTAACTCTAAATTAATATAAACAATTATATTGAATGAATATCTTCTTTAACAATAACCCTAGTAGGAAATGGACATGGATTAGTCCAAATAGACAAACACGCAATGAAATAGACTTAATCTTAAGTGACTGCAAGCACTTCATACAGGATGTAAGCGTGCTAGCCAATTTCCATACAGGAAGTGACCATCGTCTAGTAAGAGCGAAGTTAATAATGAATCGAAAATTAGAGAGAAGGAAAATGGTCTCACGTAAACAATACCCACTAGATATCGCAAAACTGAAGAAAAATTCCGAAGCATATCAAGAAGAGCTTAAGGAAAAGCTCATTGACAGCCAAATAGAACAGGAACAAGACATAAATAAAATAAATGCAGAGGTAATAAAGGCTTTAAAAGAGTCAGCAAATCAGTATGCAAGAAACACACAAAAAAGGAAAGAAAAACTAAGGGACAAAACAAAACATCTACTACAACAGAGACAACTAATCAAAGAAACTAAAATACATACAATAGATTATGCAGTGATAAATAAACTAGCTCGCAAAATGGCTAAAGAAGATATTTTAGAAACCAAAGAAAAGGAAGTAAAAAGGTTAATACAGCAGAACAGAGGCTTGAAAATATTAAGAAGACAGAACCAGCAAAAGAAAGAATTTATAATGATAATTCTGATTCATAAAAAAGGCGAAAATCTCGAAAATTACCGTCCAATAAGCCTGCTCTAATAGGTATATAAACTGTTTAGCAGAGAAATACTGAACTGACTAGAAAACAAGCTAGATATATTTATAAACATAGAACAAGCCGGGTTCAGGAAAAATTATAGCACTTTAGACCATATACAGACGATGAGAATCATAATCGAAAGAACCAGAGAATATAACATTCCGCTGTGGCTGGGCTTTGTGGATTTCAGAAAAGCCTTTGACAGCATTGAGATTTAGGCGGTAATGAAAGCAATCAAGGACGCAAGAATAGACGACAGATATAGTAAAATAATAGAAAAAATATATGACAACGCTACTATGCAAATAAAGCTTCATAGTAATACCGAAAAATAAAAATACAAAAAGGCGTCAGACAGGGCGGTGTAATATCCCCAATATTGTTCTTAATCGCTCTAGAGAACGTCTTTAAGAATCCAAATTGGGAAAAGAAAGGTATCTTGATAGAAGGGCAGCGATTGAACCATCTATGCTTTGCGGACGACATAGTGCTAATAGTCCAAAGCAGGGAGGAATTGCAGACGATGTTGAACGAACTCCAGAAGGAATCCGGAAAGATTGGTTTAGAAATGAACATGAATAAGACCAAAGTTTACACAAGCGACAAGAACAATCAAGAAGATGTAGTAGTAGCCGATACAGTCATAGAAAAAACGGAGAATTACGTATAAATGGGACAAGTACTTGAGATGACGGGAGAAAATCAAACACGGAATTTGAAAGAAGAATCAAGCTATCTTGGGCAGCTTACGGAAAATTCAGAGACATTATAACGGCGAATATCCCACACTTAAAAACAAAAATCTACAATGAATGCATATTACCCGTGACGATATATGCCTGTGAAACGTTGGACCTTCACCCAGAAAAACATAAACAAGCTACGTGTACACCAGCAAGTGGTTGAACGCCAAATACTAGGTATATCCCTAAAAGATCACAAAAACTAACGAGTGGATTAAACATAGGACTAAGATGATAGATATTATCCAACGAATAACCAGACTAAAATCGAACTGGGCGGGACACGCTGTAAGGAAGCGAGAAGGATGGTGCACCAAAGTCATTAAATGAGCCTTGGGGGGAACGCAGAAATAGAGGTAGACCTTCTCAACGTTGGACAGACGATATCAAAAAACAAGCAGGTATAGAAAAGTGGAAGATCGAAACGCATGGCGTAATATGAGAGAAGCCTATACAAGAAAGAAATTAATATATAACAAATTAATAAGAAACAACAAATAGTTCAAACAGACATACAAAATAAATATAAACTATAAACACATAAAAACTTTGTATTATACATCAAACAAAAAATACCTACAAATATTTGACAAAATTTGAAATAACAAAAATTAGCATTCAAATTGATTCACGAATGATTTCTCTATACATTTATTCATGGTTTAAAAAAACTTTTCTGTAACAGAAACTGTTTAATTTTCACTTTAAATAGGGAATAATTAATAATAAGTTGGTGGTATCAAAGATGATGTCTTAATATCTGTCGGCGTTGCCCAAGTATCGAAACATACAGTGTATTTCACAGTACCTTTTAAACAAAGTAATAATGCTGCTAAGGGCCTTATTGCATTTCTGCAACAACTATCACCTATGCACATGGCTAAGCCAAATATACTTAAATAAATTAATATATAAGTACACTGACCCGGCCGGATTGCACAGAAACTAAACCACGGAGATAGGGCCTCCACTCATCCAACAAGACTCCTAGCAATTTAGAGGGAAATTCGATTCGTGTTTTTTTGACTGTGGATCAAACAACACACCTTAAAATAAACTGAAACGATGATGAATACGATACTAACATTACATGTAGCCTGATTCTCTCTTCTGATTACAGATTTTTATCTTGCTAACATTATGAGCTTGGCCGGGCAATGCTTTATATAACGTATCCTACAAAATGGCAAATATTTCTGGCTGTGATTTTGTTAGCTACAATTAAATTAACTTTAAATTAATTTATCACAGTTAAAGGTGGTTATATCTCATTCCTGGTGATATCCACGTAAGCTATTTGGAAATCAAAAGAGGGCTGCGTCATCTAGCCTTAGAAATTTAAATCCAGGCAGCGAGTAATTTGTCACAGATGTCACAATTTATTTTTATAATAAATGTGCTCAAACACAAGTAATTTTTTTTTCATTTTTTACCACGATTTAATATGCTTGTTCGACAAGAGTAATCGCTTTTCTTCATGTTTGTTTACAATCTTCTGAACCCCCTATCGGTGGCTGAAACTGCCAATATTTCATCCAGATACGTAGTACAGTAAAAAAAGCATTTGAAATTGCACAGTCCAGATACACCAATATTATGATTTTATCCTCTCTGGGGGTATCACCAGGAGTATTGTCCTGAGTTTTGGACCTCGAAAAAACTTGTGCTCTTTTGTTTATAAACGAATGAAATTTTCAAAACGCGTTTTTTGAGCTCAAAATGTGAATAACTCCGGTTATATAAGTCGGATCG
Organism: Pachyrhynchus sulphureomaculatus; assembly: GCA_019049505.1. Lineage (NCBI taxonomy): Eukaryota > Metazoa > Arthropoda > Insecta > Coleoptera > Curculionidae > Pachyrhynchus > Pachyrhynchus sulphureomaculatus. The sequence continues at coordinate 95,200,426 of CM032452.1, read as the reverse complement.
AGACGAAAAAAAAACGAAACTATTCCTAGTAAAATTTCGAACAAATCCCCGTTAGTTTTAAGTCGCTTAAGTGCGTACATAACCTACAAAATTGAAAAAATAGGCAAAAACTGTTTTTTTCATTTCATTGCACAGATCGACAAAGTGAACCGATCGGCTTGAAACTTTCAGAAAATATATCTTCTATTATAGCAAAAATACCCTGAAATATTGAACCCTGTGGGTACAATTAAATTTATTATTTAAAATTTGAATCCCAAAATGGATATTTTTTTTTCAAAAGTTAGGTCTCGATGCCATCTTTCTGATGACAATATTCCTGGTGATACCCCATAGAGGATAAAATCATATTACTGCTATATCGAAACTATGTCTATCTCATCATTATTTTGAACTTGTTTTACTGCACTAACGGTCCATATTTGAAACGTTATTAAGTAATGAGTCGCACTTTTTTACTGATATTTAATTGAAATAATTTTATTAAGTACATTTCGACAATTATATCGCAACAAAATGGTACCAATGTACTTTTAACGCATATTAAGTACCTACCTATGTACTGTAAAAAAAATAAAAGATATAATGGCTATTTCAACCTTGTTCGGATTATATTGTCGTGAATAACAATGTAGCGTAACAAAGTACTGCAAGAAAAAATAAATAATTCGATTTTTGTTATTTCATTGTTTAAATATAATTATAGGGGAGAGCCGATTAATGGTGTTCATCTTAAGAAAAAACATTGTTTTGTGGGAACTTATATTGGAAATTTCACCAACTGTTAAGTGTACAAGGTATTTTTTATGGGTGTAGCACACGTGATGCTCTAAAGCGCTACATTTTTCTGGAATTATTGTAAGTTGCACTCTCTCTGTACTTGTAGACTAGACTTAAGTCACCAACTGCTCGCACAGAAGAAAAATGTCCCGAAACGCTGGTCAAAATATGAAGATATAATTCGATTGCGACAAAATTGGGAATATCGGGGTTTTCGAGACTGCTAATCACGAATATGAAGTTAAATTTTCAAAAAACAAAATGGCGGACTATTTTTGGCAAATCGTGACTTATTTTTTATGAAACTTTGTATATATGGGGTTTTGAAGTCGCTGATTACGAATATGAAGTTCAAATTTCAAAAAACAAAATAGCGGCTCCAAAATGGAGGACTGTTTTTGAAAAAAAACGTGAGTTATTTTTATGAAACTTCTTATGAATTTTTAAAGACTCTGTTACATTGTGCAACAATTTCCAGAATTTTAAAATTATTTTTCCAATTTATTAACATTTTATTGAAATTTTCGAGTAGTTTTTTTCAATTTTAAACAATTGGTACATGTTGCAACATTTTTCCGAATTGTTTAACTAACTTTATCATTTTGTAAAAGTTTACAGAATTTTTAAAATGTTTCCCATTTTACAGCATTTACTAGAATTTGTTAACCATTTTTGACATTGTGCAACAATTTCCCGAATTATCAAACAGTTGGTTGAATTTTGTAACATTATCACGAATTTTTTAACATTTCTTTAAGTTTGCAACACTTTTTCGAATTTTAAGAAAAACGTGTTCTTGACATCCACGCACATTTTCGCACAAAAACTAACACAGATACCAAGCTTGCGACATCTAGCATTCAATTTTCCGATATTTCTCACGTTAGAGTTCGATGGAATTTTTAACGTATTGCTTGTTCTTTAAAGATTTTCGGGAATATTTTCTTTAAAAAACTCGATAATTGAACAGTTAATTACTCACTTAATATTAAGTAAATATGAACTTAAAGAAATACAATGAAATTGTACTCAGTTTCAAGGTCAGAATTCGTTTTACATAATTAAAATTCGTTCTTTTTGTATTTTCTATAGTAGTTTAAACGCGATGATGTCTGACGTACTTCACGAGAGATACTGCGTGGCACTGGATGCTTCGAAATGAAATGAAACTTATAAGGCAGGTGCAAGCGGAAGTTGCACCTGAATGCTCGTATATCATAGTAGACGAATTGACAGAAGTATTCAAATAAGTAAAAATTCCTAAATAGAACCTTTTGTTTCTTACATTATGACCAGCTTTTTGTGTTTTCGGACTACTGTGGCGTCCTTCGATGTTTCCAGGAATCAAGACTGCTGTTCAGTTCTGGGTCTTCAATCAGGCGAGCAGCTCTCTTCTGAATAGAATCAGAATGGGAGCAACATTCCATATTTGCTCGAACTTGAGTTTTGTACAGAATTAACTGTTGTTGCGGAGTGTAAAGCTTCGAAATAATATAATTAGCTTTTGAGAAGCCTTCTTTGCTATGCTTTCAATATGTTCGTGTATAAGCGGCTATTTACATAAGTAGCCGTTGTTTGAGCGCTTGAAGTGAACGAGGAAATAGGCGTCTGGTCCTTGCCAGCAGATCGTTAATGTAAATAAGGAAGAGAGTAGGACACAGTATGGAGCCTTGGGGCACACCGGCGGACAGTGGAACGAAGCCCCACTGTGCAACTCAAAATTCTGGCTGCCTTCCAATTCCCAATTTCAATTTTCTATGACAAATAGTTTCGGAGAAAATTGGGTGTGACAGACAGATAGACAGACGGACAGACAGACACTGAAGTCATCTTATAAGTGTTCCGTACGGAACATTAATAATGCAATATCTTAAAAATTGGAAGGCAGCTGGAATTTTGAGTTGCACAGTGGGACTTCGTCCCATTGTGCGGCGGTGACAGTGCAGATGCAAGAAATCCGTCGACTGCCACTCGTAAAGAACACTCTCTAAGGAAACAACAGAGCCAGAAACAGAACTTGGATATATCAAGTGTAACCTCTCGAGATTGTCCAAAGTGTTCAAATGCGTTGTTCCAAACATGTGTTCTTTTTTCATTATCTTTTTGGGAATGGGATAGTCAGATTTTTCTGTTTCTTTTGCCAAATAATATAAATCATCATTAAATTTCCAGAAAATTTAAACTAACAATGACAACGAATTTTGAGCAATAATAATAATAATAACAAATTACAACAAAACATCATTGCCCAAAATTTGTACTCTCTTATTAATTTCGCGAAAATGTATTTAAAAAATTAGTTTCTTAATACTTTAGATCCTGAAACATGGATCATCATTTTGCTCTAGGATATGAAAAGTATATAGTTCGAAGTTTTCGTCAGTAAGCAATAATGGAGTGTTTCGCGCTGAGTTTAGTAAACTTTAGAACTTTGAGGTTTGCAGGGAGTGGAGGCATGGGTTTGAAACTTATACTAGCTGTGTGTTGGAGGGTGACTAAAATTACTTTGATAACCTCAATATAAGCCTTAACATAAAATTTACACTGTAAAACTCAATATAGTAAAAATATTTATACAAACTTATTTGAATTATTCTATATGTGCAGCTGTAGGAGACAGATGTACACGCTTACTTTAATCTCCCCTAACAACGACACGGATTTAAACTTTTTTCTAACGTAACAATTCTTTAATTAATTTAGTCAGATATCGCATTATGTAATCTAATAAAAGAAAAAATTATTGAATTTTAATTTAACTATTATTTGGTCTTAACCCTGGGATTAAGAATTTGGAGGTGAATATAAACAAGTTGGAGACTATAGTATACAGTCTTGGCCAAAAGTATTAGGCACCCTACAATTTACTTCATTTCTTGTGTTCAATCGTATATTGAGGTAAAATATGAAATAAATTAATATTTGGTGTGGCCGCCCTTAGCTTTAATTACAGCAGCAATTCTTTGGGGCATGCTGCGTACAAACCTAGTACATTCAGTTGTACTTATGGCATCCCACTCATCCGACAAAGTGCTTTTTAGCGCTGCTTTTCATGTTATGCTATGCTCCCGTATCTTGCGCTTCAGAATACCCCAAAGATGCTCGATAGGGTTTAGATCTGGAGACTGCGCCGGCCAATCCAACAAGACAATGTTATTGTCTCTAAACCAGCTCATCGTAGCTGTTGATTTATGACAAGGTGCATTATCTTGCTGGAATTTGATGTCTTGTAAATTAGTGTCGCCAAAAATGCGCGTTAGCGAAGGCATCAGTACAGTTTCTAGTACATTTATGTTCATGCGGCCTTCACAAACGAACATTTCGCCGACACCTTTAGCATCCATGCAGCCCTAGATCATAATGCTGCCTCCTCCGTGTTTTACAGTAGGTACCACGCAATCTGGATGGTATTCCTCGCCGACACGCCGCCTCACGAATGTCACACCTGACGTTCCGAATAGCTGTAACAATAGAAAAAATACTCAATTAAAAAATTATTTATTATTTTGACTAAAACGGATTAAATCAAGAGTAATTGTATGTAGTTATTTGTTAAAATAAATCATATAAAAACAAAGTTGGATTCGTCGGACCATATAACATTAGACCAATCCTCTTCGCTAAAATGTTGGTGCTTCAGAGCCCACTCTAAGCGTTGGTCTCTGAAAGCCAAGGCTTCTTTCTAGCTTTGCACCCTCTTAATCCAGCTTCTGTCATTCTTCTCCTTGCCGTTCGAGAACTAATCGACATCCCAATCTCTTCCGAGAGAGTTGCAGCGAGCTCAGATGATGTTTTTTTCGATTTTTAATAGACTCGCGGATGAGTTTTCTGTCCTGTCGCTCATTAGTCTTACGTTTTCTGCCCGTTCTCATTTTGTTGGTATGGGAGCCAGTCTCCACAAACCTTTTAATAGCACAATGCACTGCGCACCGAAAACATCTCACTAACTTGGCTATTTCTACTTGGGACTGGCCTTGTTTATGTATAGTTTGAATTTTAATTCGTTTTCGATACCAAGCTCACTTTTCTTAGGCATTTCTCAAATATAAGAAGGTCTAGTTTACAAATAAAACACGCACGGAAGCTTCTTGGCACTACAAGTACGAGGCTGGTTTGAAAAGTCCGTGCAAAAATAAAAACTACTTATGTGTTTGGGGTAAACCTTTTTTATTTTTCGACATAGTCTCCTTTTAGGCTTATACACTTCGTCCAACGATGTTCTAGTTTGTTGATCCCTTCCGAATAATAGGATTTGTCCAAGTCTGCAAAATATCCATTAGTGTCTGCAATCACCTCCTCGTTTGAATACAATCTTTGTCCCGCCAGCCATTTCTTCAAATTGGGGAACAAATAGTAGTCCGAGGGAGCCAAGTCTGGAGAATAGGGGGGATGTGAAACGAGTTGGAATCCTATTTCCATTAATTTTGCAACCACAACTACTGAGGTGTGTGCTGGTGCGTTGTCGTGATGGAAAAGGACTTCCTTGTGGGCCAATCGCGGGCGTTTTTCTTGTAGCTCGGTTTTCAAACAGTCCAATAACGATGAATAATATTCACCTGTAATAGTTTTACCCTTTTCCCAGATAGTCGATGAGGATTATCCCTTGCGAATCCCAAAAGACAGTCGCCATAACCTTTCCTGCCGAAGGAACGGTCTTCGCCTTTCTTGGTGCAGATTCCCCCTTGGTAACCCATTGTTTAGATTGTTGTTTGGTCTCAGGAGTATAGTAATGTATCCATGTTTCATCCACAGTGACGAAACGACGCTTAAAGTCCACCGGATTCTTCTGGAACAGCTGCAAACCATCCTTGCAACACTTCACACGATTCCGTTTTTGGTCAAGCGTGAGCAATCGCGGCACCCATCTTGCGGATAGCTTTCTCATATCCAAATGTTTATGCAAAATATTATGTACCCGTTCAGTCGAGATGCCCACAGCACTAGCAATCTCACGCACCTTAACTCTTCTGTCATCCATCACCATATCTTGGATTTGATCAATGATTTCTGGAGTTGTAACCTCTACAGGCCGTCCAGAACGTTCAGCGTCACTTGTGCCCATATGGCCAGTCCGAAAATTTTGAAACCACTTATAAACTGTTCTAATCGAAGGTGCAGATTCACCATAATGTTTATCAAGCTTCTCTTTAGTCTCCTGAGGCGTTTTGCCTTTCATAAAGTAATGTTTAATCACCACACGAAATTCTTTTTCGTCCATTTCTTGAAAATCAGTCGACTTCCTTGATTCACACGAATGCCAAACACAAAGAAATAGACCAGTATGGCTGAAAATTGGTGTGCGTTTCATTCAAGAGATGCTACTAACTAAACATGACCTCGATACGCGCCGGTGGTGCCATCTTTCGGACTTTGCACGGACTTTCAAACCAGCCTCGTAGTAAAAAGAGACTGATAAAACATTAAAAATATTTTTCAAAAAAATCTCATTATCGCAATTTTGTGGGCCAGGTGTTTTATGGACCTGTAAAAGAGATTGTCTATTGTTCAAATTAGCTTTTGACAGCGCCGCCTATAGTATTGTTAAAACATTTAGTCTTTTTTAAAATATTTTTATTATTCACGTGTTTATTAAGGGTGCCTAATACTTTTGGCCAAGGTTGTAGATTTTATTCATTATTTTGTGCAATTATCTAATTTATAGACTGCAAAAATAATCAGAGTGATGAATGTCATCATATAACGTGCCTACACGAAAAAATTGTTCTCGGTTTCTACCAGGATATTTTTTTTTTATGGGCGTAGCGCATGTGGTGCAGGGAAATCTATAAAGCGCTAAAAGAGCGACGTGTGTGCGGAAAAAGCGATTCACGTTATCGGCAAATTATTAAGAGATGAGGTTTTCCGTGTAAAAGACTACTTGAAAATGGCTGTACGAGGAGTAACAAGCTGAATTTCATATGGATATAATAATAATAATAATAAGCATTTATTGTTTAACAGAACTACATCCAGTTACTAGACAATTTGACAATAGGTGAAAAAAGTATCAGACCTAATTAATTCATAATAATAATTATTACAAAATTAAACAACCACATACTACAAATACGAGGCTGGTTTGAAAAGTCCGTGCAAAAATAAAAACTACTTATGTGTTTGGGGTAAACCTTTTTTATTTTTCGACATAGTCTCCTTTTAGGCTTATACACTTCGTCCAACGATGTTCTAGTTTGTTGATCCCTTCCGAATAATAGGATTTGTCCAAGTCTGCAAAATATCCATTAGTGTCTGCAATCACCTCCTCGTTTGAATAAAATCTTTGTCCCGCCACCCATTTCTTCAAATTGGGGAACAAATAGTAGTCCGAGGGAGCCAAGTCTGGAGAATAGGGGGGATGTGAAACGAGTTGGAATCCATTAATTTTGCGACCACAACTGCTGAGGTGTGTGCTGGTGCGTTGTCGTGATGGAAAAGGACTTTCTTGTGGCCAATCGCGGGCGTTTTTCTTGCAGCTCGGTTTTCATGAATAATATTCACCTGTAATAGTTTTACCCTTTTCCAGATAGTCGATGAGGATTATCCCTTGCGAATCCCAAAAGACAGTCGCCATAACCTTTCCGGCCGAAGGAACGGTCTTCGCCTTTTTTGCTGCAGATTCCCCCTTGGTAACCCATTGTTTAGATTGTTGTTTGGTCTCAGGAGTATAGTAATGTATCCATGTTTCATCCACAGTGACGAAACGACGCTTAAAGTCCTCCGGATTCTTCTGGAACAGCTGCAAACCATCCTTGCAACACTTCACACGATTCCGTTTTAGGTCAAGCGTGAGCAATCGCGGCACCCATCTTGCGGATAGCTTTCTCATGTCCAAATGTTTATGCAAAATATTATGTACCCGTTCAGTCGAGATGCCCACAGCACTAGCAATCTCACGCACCTTAACTCTTCTATCATCCATCACCATATCATGGATTTGATCAATGATTTCTGGAGTCGTAACCTTCACAGGCCGTCCAGAACGTTCAGCGTCACTTGTGCCCATATGGCCAGTCCGAAAATTTTGAAACCACTTATAAACTGTTCTAATCGAAGGTGCAGAGTCAGCATAATGTTTATCAAGCTTCTCTTTAGTCTCCTGAGGCGTTTTGCCTTTCATAAAGTAATGTTTAATCACCACACGAAATTCTTTTTCGTCTATTTCTTGAAAATCACTCGACTTCCTTGATTCACACGAATGGCAAACACAAAGAAATAGACCAATATGGCTGAAACTTGGTGTGCGTTCATTCAAGAGATGCTACTAACTAAACATGACCTCGATACGCGCCGGTGGTGCCATCTCTCGGACTTTGCACGGACTTTTCAAACCAGCCTCGTACTGCTCAGCTCATCCATCGCACAATAAGAAAAGTATGCTAAATAAAAATTTTGGCTCATCTCAATAACCTCTTCCTGAAGAGTCCAAGCAATTGAGGAAGTGATAAATGAAAAACATCAATGTTATGGAATGCCATTGCTCGGTAAAGTGGTGATTTTAATAGAAAATTATTATGTGGGGTATACAGAATAAAAGTCGAGGGGGATCTCATTGTACAACCAGACACGTGCAACATGATTTGGAACAATAACTCAGGGCAATCAATAACAGGCCTCGTAAGTTTTACCAGAAAACTCGTAAGTAAGTAGTTCAGGGATGGTATCTCAAATTTCTCCAGCAAGCCCTCATGGTCACAGCCTCTAGGAGAGAAAGAACCATCAACTCTAAATGCTAAAAATTTAAGGAATTTCCTCTGTATGCCTTCTAATTTTTGGATATAGCAATTGTATGTTGGGTTCCAGACCACAGATCCATACTCAAGTTTTCAGGGGACATAACAGAAGTAAAGTAGTAAAAGTGTTTGAATATTTGTAAAGCTTTTAGCATTGCGCAAAACAAATCCCAACGCCTTTAACGCCTTTGAGCAAATGCTGTTAATATGAGTGTGAAAAGCAAGCTTAGCATCATAAGTAATCCCAAATCCCTAACAACAGAATACCGCTGAAGTTGCGAACCGTTTAACTCGTAATTGTAATGAATACTTGACTTATTGGAAAAGATCATGGCGTAATATTTTTTGATATTCAGCGGTAAGTTGTTACGTTCACACCATAAATTGAATGAAGTATTAGCGCGACGTATTTCTAGCATGTACCGCTTTGGGGGGAATTAAGCGGGCTGCATCCATCGGACACTCTCCATGAAAATAATGGTTATTTCGGTTAATAACCAACATTTGAGCATTTATTTCTATCACAAAATGAATTACCTTAATAATCAAAGTATTGGCAATCGTTAGCTATGACTTTTTCCCATCCTTCTGTCAAAGAATGGATTCCGCACCAGAAGAACTTATCATCTTTTGAAGCCAACCATTCGTCAAGCCAAATTTTCACTACTTCGTAAGAACGTAAGTGTTGTTCTGAAAGTCCGTGCTGCATCGATTGAAATAACTGGTGGTCTGAAGGGGCTAAGTCTGGTGAATACGGCGTGTGTGGGGTAGAACGTCCCATTTAATGTTTTCCAAATAGTTTTTAACACATTTTGCAACATGGGGTCGAGCATTGTCATGTTGAAAAATGACTTTATCGTGTCTTTGGGCGTATTGTGGCCATTTTTTATTCAATATTCGGTTCAACCTTATCAATTGTTGTCGATATCGATCGCCAGAAATCGTTTCACACCAGGTTTCAGCAGTTCATAATACACAGTTCCTCTACTATTCCACCAAATACACAGCAAAGCTTTCTTTCCCTGTATATTGCGCACTGGTTGTGATGTCGAAGGCTGGTCTGGGTTTACCCAAGTTTATTGGGTTGGAACATGTTCACCATAAGCTTCAACCAACAATCGATAACTTTTGGCAGCCATTTTCTTCAAATGAAAGAAGGTTATTAAACTTCCCCGCAAAATGTCTTTTTCTGGTACGAAACACCCCATATTTAAAGCTTTGAAGAACTGGCTTTTGATGGCGTATGTTTACCTTCCAAAACGCCATAGATGTCACTAGTCTATACCAACAAGTGTATTAGTAACGCCATCTCTTAGCAAAATCGACATTATTAACCGAAACACCCGCCAACTGTTCTTCAATGTTCCAAGGAAGCAAGGTTGCTGGTCAGTTCTGTGTGACTTTTGAATAGAATCCAACAAATGCAATGTATGTTTGGGAGTAGATACTCAAATATGGGAGCTTGGGCTTTGTACAGAATTAACAGTTGTTGTGGAGTATAAAGCTTTCTAGTTCGAAATAATATTCCCAGCTTTTGAGAAGCTCTCTTATAGTCTGTCAAGTAAAAACGTGACCGCTTATATTCTTGAAAGTATGTGTTTCGAGAACATTTTTTGCCATCTTTGGTGTGTTAACAACGGCACAGTTACCTAACTATATAAGTTATCAAATCGCCTTCTGCATCAATAATAGCCTGGCATCTTCGAGACATGCTGTCGACGAAATTTTCTGCATATTCTGCAAATTTATCGAATCTCGCGAGATAACTGAGTCAAAGTCCTCAGACTCCTTCCTCTAAGTTTTCTTTTTACAAGGGACCAAACGTTTTCAATAGGGTTTGCGTTCGGCGATTCTGAGGGTCATTCTAGTATCTTATTGTGGGCCTAAGCGAGCCACTTTGCGACGTGATTTTTGTCCAGCAAAGATTTCTTTAACGTGCTTCGGAATTTGACATCATGAGCACGAAGATGTTGTCGAATGGTCTCATGGGACACATTCAAATCGGACTTTCTTAATTTTGTCCGTGAAAACAAAGACACGATTCGTTTTTTTGACTCTCAGAGTGACTTTGCCTACTGCCTACCTGAGTCATGTTTTGGTAAGTCGTCCACATTTTTCGTCTCGTTAAAACGATTTACCCACTTCTCCACAAACGACACCGACTTTTTCATATATTTAGCGGCAGCGGAATGTGTTATTTTAAGGCCCCTTGGATGGAAATAAAAAAAGACTGCCTCGAATCGACGCGCAAACAAGTGGTTCATTTTGTATTTTACGTGATTTCGACGAAAGTTCCGAATTGACTGATACTTTTACTAAAATGTGTCGTAGACAAAGGTTCCCTTGCTAGAATCGCATCTACCAAAAATGAATTATGGCAGACACGTTCTTACTTGACAGACTGTATATAGCGTCTACAATTTTGTATTCAAATTATTTGTTAAAAATTAACTATTTCAGTAGAATCTAAAACATATCGAAAAACACGCGTATATACTTTTTTTGGTAGGTTTCTTCTGTAAAGTCATCCGTTAGACTTTTTAACAACATTAATATTTGATTAATTTATTTCTACAGATTCAAATATGCGCCTCCATCCTGATCTTCCTGACCTTACTATGCCTGTCAAAATGTTATCCAGCAGATAAATCGGAGTCAACTACGAGAGCTCCCATATCCGATGAAGCTTTGGAAAAAACACTCAAGGATAAAAGATATCTCCAAAGACTGTTGAAGTGCGCTACTGGTGATGCACCATGTGATCCTGTCGGGAGAAAATTGAAAAGTAAGTATATTTCTTATAAATTTCAAAAAGCTGTTGTAATAAACATTTAGTTTCACTTAATTCGAGAAAGCTTTCGATATAATTTGAAATAAATAGAACGGTAACTATAACATATTATTTTTAAAAAGCATGCCTCAAATTTGCTGATTACACCAACGAAAACATCTGAAAAATTTCTCCAAATTCTACTAAAACTTTAAAATATTTCAGGACCCCCACCACTTTCAGCTTCTTGAGTTAAAATTTGAGAGCAATAAAGACAAATAACCTAATTTTTTAAATTCCTTGATTCCAAAAATGTTACAAGGACATATATGAAACAACCCCTCTAGTCCCCATCCTTTTCACCCCTTATGTGTTTTACTGTAAGTAACACGAAGGCTGAAAAGTTTTTGATCTGAGACATAGATGTTGCCCTTTTCAAACAATCCATACGATTTTTAGGAAGTACCAACCTTCAAACGATACGTGTCAAAATTTCATGAGATTTCGATGATTATTTTACAAGTTACAGTGGTTTTAGTGGCGCAACTTTTCATATTTTCAAAATAATGGAAAAAATCGAAGTTCGTGTGTTGATTAAACACTGTTTTTTGATGGGGAAAAATACCGTTCAAGCAGGCTTGATAAGTGTTACAGGGACTCTGCCCCTGGAAAATCACTTATCATTTACTGGTATGCTGAATTTAAACGCGGTCGTACAGATACAAATGATGCTGAACGCTCTGGACGGACACCGGAAAACATCATCAGAAATCCACAAAATTGTTTTGGATGATCCTAAAGTGAAATTGCGTGGGGATAGCTGACAATATCAAAAGAACGTCTTGGTCATATTTTGCATGAGCATTTTGGCCTGAGAACGCTCTGTTTGAAGTGGGTACCGCGTTTGCTCACAGTGGACCAAAAACAATAACGTGTTGATGATTCTGAGCTTTGTTTGGACCTGTTTAAGCATAATAAAAAGGATTTTTTCATGCGATATGTGACAATGGTTGAAAGATGGATCCACCACTACACACCGGAATCAAATCAGCAGTCAGCTGAGTGGACAGTAGCTGCTGAAAGCCGCCCGAGACGACCAAAGGCACGATAGTCGGCTGGGAAGGTTTTGGCCTCGCGCATGCAATAATTTTCATCGACTATGTTGAGAAGAGAAAAACCATCAATAGCGAATATTATATAAAGTTATGGGTGCGTTTGAAGGCAAAAATCGCAAAGAAATGGTTCCAAATAAACAAGAAAAAAGTGCTATTTTATCAAGACAACGCACCGTGTCACAAGTCAATGGCTACGATGGCAAAATGGCATGAATTGAAGTTCGAGTTGCTTCCTCCTCCACCGTATGCTCCAGATTTAGGCCCCAGGAACTATTATCTATTTGCAAACCTCAAAATAATGCTCACAGGAAAGAGATTTGGCTCCAATGAAGAAGTCATCGCCGAAACTGAGGCCTATTTTGAAAACAAAGACAAATCCTTCTACAAGAAAGGTATAGAAATATTAGAAAAGCGTTTGACTAATTGTATCGCTCTTGAAGGAGACTATGTTGATAAATAAAGTCGAATTTTGCAAAAAAAGTTATTTAAGTAGCTAGACCAAAAACTTTTCAGTCTACCTGCTATGTATGCATAATATTTCTTTATGATCTCAAGATTAAAACCAAGCCAAATTTAGCGGTCGCCACCCCTTTCACCCTCTTCGCCTTAAGCTATATCGCTCAAAAACTATAGGCTCCATCCCCTTATTAGGTATTATACATATGCCAAATTTGGAATTGATATCTCATCGACAGACCGGCAGACCAACAGACAGGCCGATAGAAATGAGTCACTATGTTTTTTGTTGTCTAGAAACCCTAAAACGTGAAGAAAAACAAAAATCTCGGATTGTGATTTTTTACATCTTTACAATACTTTCCTTTAGCAAGGTCAATGCAACATGAAAAGGACCGAACAAAACCCCCCTCCTACACACTTTTCTCTGTATTTTAAAAAATTGCAAAAATTTCTGTCCCCCCATTATCTCGAAAAGTATTCGTCAAAAAATGTTGAAGAAATTCTGGAATGTTCTTCACAGGGTGTAGATTGAACAAAAATTATCACCTTTAATAATTTATGTGGTACATAAAAAAAACCAAAATTTCGAGATCATCAGCTTTTAGTAAAGATCGGATCGGATCGGAAAAAAATTTTGTTGAAAACTCATTTAGGGTATGCTTTGTGAAGTCGTTGATCATGTTATACCTTCGTAACAAATATCTTTATTTTAACAGCAGTCAACTTATGGAACACTAAATGCGCAAGTCCGACTTGCACTTGCCCGCTTTTTTTTTTCCGTTCCTTTGAAGCTACGAGGGAGTTTTATAAGTTATCTACCTAACCATGAAACTGACTTCTTACAAAAAAAATGTTTTGCTGCCAATTTAGTATCGCTGGTCCAAATTTTCTAGGAGTTCGTTTAGTTTTATATCATGTTTTTTTCTTCTGAAAAATTAGTGGAGTACTTTGGAGGATCAGACTGCAATAAATTTTTTTCCTAAAGAAAGGTATAGAGGAAAAGTTATTCATAAAAGAGTGTCCTAGGTAGAATGACGGCCCATCTTATTTTGAAGTAAAATTTTGATGTAAAGAATTCCGATGGGATTAAGACTCAATTCCGAATGTTAGCAGATTAGGCAAACTGGTTGTGACAAGAACTGAGGAAACCGTCAAGCTGATTGCTGCTGCCAGATCGACGATTGAAGATTTTAGTGCTTGCTAAAGAATCTGAAGTATATATATATATATTTTTTTTTATAGTTTTTTTCCCTATAGCTATATAGCTTATAAAAAAGTTTTATATTATTCAAAAATCATAGGTCCAATATCTCATTATAGTCTGTCAAGTAAGAACGTGTTCGCGATAATTCATTTTTGGCAGATGTGATTCTAGCGATTCGACAAAAAATCGGTAGAGGGAACCTTTGTCTACGACGCATTTTAGTAAAAGTATCAGTCGATTCGGAACTTTCGTCTAAATCACGTAAAATCCAAAATGAGTCACCTGTTTGCGTGTCGGTTCGGGGCAGTAAAATGACACATTCTGTGGCCGCTAAATATATTAAAAAGTCGGCATCGTTTGTGAAGAAGTGGGTAAATCATTTTAACGAGATGAAAAATGTAGTCAACTTGCCAAAACCTGGCTCGGTAAGTAAAGTCACTCCGAAAGTCGAATAACGAATCGTGTCTTTGTTTTCACGGGAGCGGCAAAATTAAGAAAATCGGGTTTGAACGTGTCCCATGAGATCATCCGACAACATCTCCGTGCTCATGATGTCAAATTTCGAAGCACGTTGAAAAAACCTTTGCTGGGCGAAAATCACGTCGCGAAGCGGCTCGCTTGGGCCTACGGTAGGATACTAGAGTGGCTCTCACAATCGCCGGAAGCCAACTTTATTGAAAACGTTTGGTCCCTTTAAAGAGAAAGCTCAGAGGAAAAACTCTGAGGACTTTGACTTAGCTGTCTCGCAAAATTCGAAAAATTTACAGAGTATGCAGAAAATCTCGTCGACAGCAGATGCCAGGCAATTATTGATGCAGGAGGCGTTTAGACAACTTAAGGTTTTTACGCCGTTGTTAACACACCAAAGAACATTGATGGCAACAACATTTTTTCAAGAATACGAGTGGTCACGTTCTTATTTCATAGAATGTACGTCTCGACAGTATTGTACCAACAGACACACAGATAGACAGACAGGATGAAAGACCGACTGAATTGTAAAATATTTTTCGCGATCTGGTTACACCCGAAATCTAAAGAAATGCAGGAATCCTAGAGGGTGATTTTTTTTTCACAAATTGAACACTTACCTAACGAGACGCGTAAAAATGTAGCTTGTTTATATTTTACTCTTCATAATACATATTAAATATATTTCCTGTTAAATCGTTAATGGGTTTTATTAAAACTAGTCTATTTGGTAACTGGAATTAGTACTAAAATTACCAATTACGCTTTCTCTGATATGGAGAAAGTGGCTAAGATGCACATGATTGACGTAAAATATTACAAAATTTTATGCGAACTAAAATACCCATTGCTAAATAAATAAACTAAAAATTTATATAATTAGTGAATCCGGTTAAAAACAAATACAAAAAAAAATAAGGAAGAATAATATATATTGGTGTTTTATTTATTTGTTTTAATTTACTATTAATTGTGGTTTTTGAACAAATACGAGGGTTGTTGCAAAAGTTCTCGGCCTTGTAGAGATCTGGCGTCAAAATGATCAAATTTTTATGATATTTGTTAAGTGTTATCTACTAGATGGCGTGCTGTGAAGTTTCACACACGTGTGTTTAACTGTCTTTTTGTAGCGATCGTGTAAACAAAAAAGTTTTAATATTTTTTAAAAAATGCGAGCTGTTAGGAAATATTTCGCTTTAAAAGGTCTTACGCCTATAGGCATTCAAAAAAAGTTGAATGTATCATTAAATGATTCTTTTCCTTCGTTTTCGATGACTAAAAAGTGGGCCGCTAAATTTAAACGTGGACGTAAATACATTCAAAATGATAAATGATCAAGACGCCCGAAAACCTCAGATTGTGACAAAAATTCACAATAGCGTATTAAATGACTGGAGGTAGGTGACCTCATTGACATTATCCACTTCTCGGTAGACCGTGGCCGCCACATTTACATGATGTTTTGGGTATGTAACCGCTATGTTGCGAATCCAAAACAGGATATTACTTTCGATGCCAGATTAAGCAATGCTCCTTCTTTTGTCGTTACTTGCATCTTCTATATTATTTTGGAGAATTATTCGATCAGATACAACGTTCTCGTTAGACTTGTAGTTATTGACCCATGTAATAAACATTTTTATATGCTAGTTAAGCATGAATTCCTACAAAAGTGAATTAAACCCCTAGTTTATTAAAAAGAATTAATCCACGGGCCCAATACTTCACCGTCTACAGAATTCATTTAAACTAAAATTTTCTCCGGTCATATAGTCATTTTGAAGTGTCATATTTCGCTTTAAAAACAGATATAATACTGAATTCTACATGAACATACCGTGAAAAACCAATTCTAGACGTACTGCCGCCTAAAAAGCAAATTTTGGATGAGAATCCTTGCCAAACTGACTTGGATCTTGTAAATACACTCAAAGAGACCCAGCAAGTTATTTTTTTATAGTCTACAGATCCTGGAGAGGTTATCAAGAAGTGTCGGTGGGCCCCTCATAGGTTCACTCCAAAAAGAAAAACCAAAAAAAGGCGATCTCAGTTTGAGGTGCAGTTATTCTTTAGACTTTGGCTCCTCCCCCCTCTGTGGCATATTTTCAGTTAAAGTCAGGTAAAT